>BEDW01000005.1:1200000-1599305 GCA_002335565.1 Cutaneotrichosporon arboriforme | reverse complement strand
GGGGATAGAGGGGGACGGGGGAGGGAGGGGAGGCGAAGTGGGAGGAAGGAAGGAAGGAGGGAAAGGTAGAGAGCCGTGGTGGGCGGCGCCATGTAAAGGGAAGAGGGCGAGGTGAGAGGGAAGGTAGGTTGGTGAGTGTCGTAGTCGACGTTGTGGAGAGAGGTGTGTGTGTGTGTGTATGGTGAAGGGTCTAAACCCGACGGAGAGGGTAGAGAGAGAAGGGGGAAAGCCGGAGGTTCGGGGGAGAGAGGAGCGAGGAGAGAGGAGAGGGAAGAGGAAAGGAGGGAAAGGACCCAAAACCCAAAGGAATGAAGGAAAATGCAAAGGCACCAAGGTCGCAAGGAAGGTTGAAGGGAGAAGAGGTAATGGAAGGATCCTTCCCCTCTGACCAGAAGGGAGGGCGAGGGCGAGGAGGGGGGGGGGAGGGGGAGGGGGGGGCAAAAGGAGAGGGACAGTCAAAACCGCCCCGGTTGGGTCGGGCCCAACGTCTACAGAGGGGGAGGAAGGGTATACCCACCTTCCTTGCCTTCCTTGGGCTTGCACGGGCTGCGGCACTCTCTGGCATGCAGAGTACCTGACTGCACCCTGACGTGTCCCTTTGTCTTTTCTCTCGGCTCCCTTGAATTGAAAAGGCGGTTGACTCGGTATTTTTTTTTCTCTTTTCGTTACCCTTCAAGACGGCCGCCCACTTGCAAACTTGAGAATGCTGACCGGCGCTGACCGCATGACCGCAGGCCACCGTTGCCACACGGCACAGGTCCGCTGGCCGCTGGCCACTGGGCTCTGCTGACCGCTCGCCGCTTGCTATAGACCACAGCCGGCGGATTGCTGGCCCAGACCTGGCCATACACATACCACGCAACCACGTACCCACGTACAAACTTAGTCGTCATACTTATCTGCTCCGCCGTTAACTACACAGCACCGGATCGGTTGCGGCAGAGGCAAAGCCCTTGGACAGTGAGGGGATGCAAACGTCTTTTGTAACCTGCAGCGTACATTCTGCATTGCGCTTGCAGCTCGCTGTTCCACGCTGGTTCACACAACCATACACCTAATCTACGCATTGATCCCGTCTCAACCGCTGACGCTCCAAATGAGCGGCCTCGTCCAAAGCGGCTTGCTGACCCGCTCGTTACGCTACTCTTTGACAGCCACTATAAACTGCGAGCGGAGCCGCCCTAGGCAGACACTTCATGTTCACTCGAGATGGCACTGCAGGCGTATTTATGACCTTTTAGACACCGGCCGCTACCGCTCAGTTCACAGGTTTGATGCAGTCATCCTATCCCATGCAAACCACGCTGTGTGTTAATGGCCGCTGACCAGAACGACATTCACGATGACTGACCAAACGTCCCGATCGTTTCATCTTCAAGACGTCTGGCAGATCTGAGGCATCTGACTGGATCTGATACACATATACACAGTACACAGTCCCCAACCACACGTGTCCGTCGGTTGATGTTTGAATGTTTAATCGTTTGAGACCCAGATCGCACAGACGGACCCTTTCTCCACGGACAAGCCAAAACCACACGCATGCACGGACCCCAGTACACAACACATGTCGCGCCCGCGTTGGCGCGAGCCTCCGGATGCCCTGATACCTTGAGATCGAGGCGACGCCAAAGTTCGTGCTCGCTGACATGTATGGCCGTTGGCGATGCAGACGGTCACGCATATCATACGGAGTCCAGGTTCCAAGGGTTTACAAGGCCCCTTGACACAGTGACTTTCGGTTGTGAACTGCGTCAAGCACTACCACCCAGGTAAACGGCTAGTGAACAAGGCAACTGGACGTGGGTTGGACGGCTGCACGAGCTGACTTGGGGGTGACAATTTCAGCCTGGAGATCAATCCGCGACCTACACTCTGGTGGCAATTCTCGTCGACGCCTGAGTGCCGAAAGGCAGTACTTCGGGCCATTCGCTTCCTCGACAAGATGTGCGTCACTGCCGCGAATGCAGCGCGCCCGTCTTTGTACCCGAGTAACACTCCACGACCCACACCCAGGCAGTGCGGAACTGAAATAAGTGGACTCCAGTGCAAGCTTCGCGGACACGGCCTGCATGATGCGGTGCTGAACAGGCGCGACAGAGCCTCCCAGACACTGTGTACATTGCATTCTGGGTGGATGAGTCAGCGGGCCATTGAGTGGACAAATTGTCCTTGACTAGGCTTTGGTCTCGGAGCACGAGTTGCAGTATCAGGTTTGATGAATCGCAGCCGATACCATGCCGTGCGATGGTAATTCAAGCTCCCTCTGTCCCGAAATTCCCCCCCACGCAACCTTCTCAATCATATGTAAAGAACAGAACAGCTCAAACCTTGCCTCGCCGTCGTAAATTTCACGTCTTGATGGGCAAGCACAAGGTGAGCAGCATTGGGTTGACGGCGCCGCCAGCGATTGTACGACAAGCGGGCAGTGGGGGTGGCTATGTATCTGGAGATAATTAGCGGTGGCAGCACGACTTCCAGGTGAGCACGTGCAAGTTGTCGGCTGACGTCGCGACGTCTGGACCTCTGGAGGCATGTCCGTGCTGTGTATTACACGTTTAACGTACATAGGGTCCGGAATGTCAGTGCCGCCTGTCGTCATGGGTGATCCCCAGTAGGGTAGGCGCGTAGGCGTTGGTTTCGTCATAGGTACCTACCGCCCCTGCCTGCAGCGCCCGTCTGTTGGTGCCCCACCTTGAGACCCCGCTGAACCCCCCATCAACGTGCTGCGCTGCGCACTGCATCACGCAGCGCCGCATACGACACCTGTGTAAGTCGTCATCATCAGGTGGGTCAAGTTGCGTTTCCCCAGACCCCAACCTCTGGTCGCGGGACCACTCCAATCCTTCCAAGATAAATACCAAGCTAGCCGTCTTTGGGCCCGCCACCCCACTCTGTCGGCTGTCTGACCGGTGACCTCTGCGTCCCTCCACGCGATCCTCCATCCGTGAGAACCACCTATCTGGAGACAACAAACTGGGCCCAGCTGCGAACCATTTCCTTTCATCTATCCAGTCTCGATCCCAGTGTCCCCACTTCATCAGTCAGCCTAGCCGGCCACTTGTTCACCCGAGATGCTGTCAGCTCCCATAAACATGGAGAGGCCACGAAAGTCCTCCTCTGGCAGGCGGGTCAATGCACTCTCCCCTCTCCAAGCGCTATCGCCTCTCTCAGCCGGCCGTGACCTCCCCAATCTGTCTAGCTCCCCAACCAGCACGTCTCCGACCACTCCCACCGCTGCATCCCCCTACAATGCAGACGGTGTGTCTCCTCCGACTTTGCATCGCAGCCTCTCTGGGCGCGACTGGGCGTTTGCCGACAGGCGCTCAAGACGCGATACCAACCCACCCGAGAACGTCACAACTCGCCTTATCCTGGTTAAAGCCCCGACAGAATCAGGCGCCAGCAAGCTTAAACAAAGATCGCGGTCGTCCTCGTCGCTTCATTCATTCGCCGATCTTTCTTCCTCGTCTGGCGCAGGCACTCCCCGAACTCCTCGCCGTTCCTTTGCTGCTTCATTCTCCAGTATAAGTCTCATGGGTCCACTATCGCCTCGTGACGACAGTGGTGGCGCGACACGGCTCCACCAGAAGCCAACGCTGTCACCAGACGAGGTGGCAGACCTTGCACGCGGCCTCATGCGACCGGTTGCAGCGCCTGAACCCGGGTCCCCTGAGAGCCGCCGCCGCCTCCAACGTCGCAAGAGCACCGGCACGTTTTCTGGTCCTGTAGGTGGCGGTATCACATCTGGTGGGAAGAGCCGTGAACCGGAGCCGGTTGAGCTCGAACCTGTTGAGTATCGCGAAATGGACTCGGCCAACCTGCTGCCGTTTGCCGACCGACCCCTCGAAGTGGCAGAGCTGCTGGCAAGTGACAGGAATGCCCACATTGTCGCGACGCTGCAGCAGGCATTTCCGAAGACGCCCAAGCGGCCAGACTGGAAGAATGTCGAAGTCTCCACATGGTCGTGGCCCGAATTGCACGCCCATCTCACCACCATTGATCGCTCTGAGTGTCCCGACTATGCGTGGGTGCTCCTTGCACGGGACGCCGTGCGGCGCCACAGTGTCGCCTTGTGGGAGAGCCTCGGTGCCTGTTTAGGCTGTGACACAGAGCTCATGATGGCCGGGGAGGAGGATGAAGCCCCTGCGTCATGGGGCGGACTCGGGCTCGGTGAAGAGGGCGAATACGATCCAACATTGGCCAGGGTGTACATTGCAGGACTGGAACCAACAGATGGCGAGAACAAAAACGAGGAGCAAGGCCGACATGAAATTGCGGACGCCTTTAATGACGACGAAGATGAGTTTGGCGCAGCAGCTGGCTTCAGTAGTGGTATGATGACGATCGGTGAGGAGGCCACGCAGCTTTCGACCCGTTCAGCGCCCTGTGAGCAATCTGCGGTCCCTGCAGATGAGCCCTTCCCGTCCTCCCCCAGCTCGAGCGCTCGCCCACTCTCACGAGACTTTGCCGTGGCCGGCTCCTCTAGCTCATCCAGTTCTGCGGCCCTGGTTTCGCCGTCGACTTCGCCTCACAGGACGCGTGCCGATCAACGTGGTCGCTCCCAATCGTTTGTCGGACTGCAGATCTTAGCATCCCCCCCACAAGCCATTGACGCGTCCCTTCACTCCCCGACGTCCATCGCCCACGGCCTAACTCAAGAGCGCACGCCTGGAAATCCCCTCTTCCCAAGCTCATTTAACACACTTTCACTGGCGCCTAATCTTGGCCGCAAGGCTACGATGGCGGTACCCCCTGCAAGTGATGACCAATTCCGTGGTTTCTCCGGAGCGTTTGGTCATCACGGCGTCACCGGCACTGGGCGCCGAATTCAGCGCAGAGTCAGTGGAACTGGTCTGAGTGATAGTGCCATCACCTTTGCTAGCGACTCGAGTGTAGAGCTGGTCCCCATGCGCTGAGAACTTGGCAATGGATCTTCTTCGGAGCCTGCAGTCCCGTGCGCGACCTCGCTCACATCACAATCCTTTAATGTATACGAGAGTTGTCAAGTAGGCAGACGCGAGTGCGATGATGTGCAGCATGCATTTACAGTTGTCCCGAGCTGCCATAGTACATACACGGTGCCGCACCCACTGTTGCCGGTTTTCCCTCACCACTGGTCCTCCTCGTCAAACACAGGTGGCTCCTCACCACTGGTCCTCCTCGTCAAACACAGGTGGCTCCTCACCAAAGTCGACAGACACTTGAGCTTGCCTGGTAACCCCTGGGCCATTCAATTTGCCTAACTCTGCCTCGTGCAGCGCAAGAAGTTCGTCTTCATCAGGTTCATTGTCGTCATCTTGTCGCCCAGTGTCAAAAAGAGATTGCCCAAGCGTCTCAGGACCAGGCGCGTAACGGTATGTTTCATCCCGCATCGTCTCCACGTCTTGGTCAAGAAATTCCCCCAAGGATTCAGCGTCGGGGCCGGAGTAATTGAGGCTGTTGTCGTGGCCATCCTCCGCCTGATCTGGAACTTCACAAGATGGATAAAAGCTGTCGCGCAAGCCAGATACGCCCGACTTCCATTAGCAAGGCACGCGATTAATCGACAACAGCTTGCAAGACAACGGCAAACAGGAACACCTAGTGTGGCGCAACGTGTTGGGGAGCTCTCTTGCACAAAGTGCGTTTAGAATTGTCACTCACCGCCATTCGCCTGGATCGACAGAGCGTCTCAACACGCCCAACTGTGTACAAAAACTCGCCCTTGGGGAACATTGTGTGAGCCCACATTTGGTAGACCTCCAAAAGCCGAGCTAGATCACGCGGCTTGACGTTAGCGACAACAAAGTCAGAAATGATCCTCACTTCGTGGCCTTTGCCGCGGAGTTTGAACCGCTTCGCCTGTGAAGCCAGTGCCGGGAAACCACGAGGCCCCAAAAGGCGGTCGGCGTCCACCTTGGCAATAACACGTTTGCGCTTGGGCTCGTGGTCCTCCCCGCCACCAAGAGCCAAAGGGTCTTGAACGGCAAGGGGGTCGTCAAAAAGCTCGGCAACTGCCCGCGGCGCAACTGTATCCAGGTCGACTTGCAGCACGCCGTCATCGCGAGTCGGCGCTGCACGCTGGACAGAGTCAATGCTCGTTCGGCGGCCGTCCGCAGTCGTTACAAAAGGCTCTGGCGTTCCTCGTTCTGAGAAGCGTGCGCGACGCGAACGGGTTGTCGGGGATGGTGATCCACTGGGAAGGTCGTCTGTGCCTGTCTGGAAACGACGCTTCGCGGGCGTGTGTGAAGGAGTCGAACCTGGTGAGAAGAAAAGCGCCTCGCGTCCTCTGGACGACGCTGGTGGTGGCGAGTCGGTAGCGAACAGGTCTGCAAGCTCAGACATGGTGTTGGAAGGGGGAAGTCGAGTTGACGCAAGAGACAATTTGACATGCACTTGACACAATGGTAAACACAATAAAACACCTGGCGACGCGACCTTGAGGACGCGTTGCGCGTTGCATCACGTGATTATCGGGCACGAGGGTGCGACGGTCCGGCCCGCGCCGCGGCCCGGTTAAGGCCGCAAGGCCGGGCCCTGGAAATATCCGCGCTTTGCCGCCGCAAGCCGGCATGGGGAGCTTGCATCCTGACAACAGAAGTACAGTAGCATCCAGCACAGCAGCTGCCCAATCACTCAGTTGATCAGTCAACCCGTCTTTCTCACAACGCGCCTTCTATCTGTGCTTCACTTCATCGCTCCACAGAACACTCGACATGGCTCAATCCCCTTCTTTTCTTGTAGACGACCTGTTTTCGGTTGCTGGAACAGTGAGTAGGGCTCAGGTCGTTCACCACGACACCCAAAGTGATGGCTTGACAAGCCTCTGGGGTGTAATTGGCCAGACCGCCATGTCTCCGTTCGTTAACGCCAGACCGTAGTCGTCACCGGTGGCGGAACTGGGCTTGGTAAAGGTAAGACATTAGTAGGCCTTGCTAACAGCAGCAATCGCCAGTGCATATGTTGCAAACGGGGCTAGGGTGTTCATTGCCGGGCGCCGTCGCGAGGTTTTGGACAAGGCCGCCAAAGAGATGCAAAGCCAGGCGACCAAGGGTGGCACTGTAGTTGTGTGAGTACCGTTTTGTGGACATCAGTGTCATTGCCTGGTTTGCAGAATGGCTTAAACCTGTCATGCCTGCGCACAGCGTTAAGCTGGGCTGGGTTCTCCATATCAGCATGGCCCACCCATCGCTAACGTCAGTGTACAGGCCGACGTCGGATCCAAAGCTGGTTGCAAGAAACTTTACGAGGATGTGGCCAAGCAGACCGATGTTGTCGATGTCCTGGTCAACTGTGCGGGCGTCATGAAGAATTACCGCAACCCAACCTTTGATGTCGACAACAGTGCGCGACACCACCGCTGAGAGAACTAATGGCAGTCGACGCTGTCGCCAAAATGATGTGGGACGGTTGTGACGACGACGACTTCAACTACACAAACCAGAGTACGCACCTTGGTCTGAAACTAGAGCTAACAACAGTCAACATCAATGGTGTGTATTTCACAACGGTGGCGTTCGTCCCGCTTCTCAGCAAGTCGGATCTCAAGTCTGTGGTCGTCATTGCGTCCATCGCTGGGCACATTCTGCAACGCGCCGTGGGGTCCGTCTCGTACGGCGCATCCAAGGCAGGAACTATGCACACTGCAAACCTTCTTGCCGGCCGACTTTCTCCGTGAGCGTCCGCGACGTAGCTCTGCTCACACCCAGTGCGAAAATCCGTGTTAATACCATCTGTCCGGGAATTTTCCCGTCAGAGATGACGGGTGTCTCAGCGGCCGAGGGAGGACACAAATACGACATCGGCAAGCCTGCCGAGATGGCAGCCGCTCGCAGCGTCATGGGGCGCCCAGGCCTTCCACATGAGATCGTTGGACCAGTGCTCCTGCTGGGCTCCCGCGCTGGTGGATACATGGACGGCGCGACTCTGACAGTGGACGGAGGCCGTGCACTGAGCGCTGGCATTAATGAAGGCGTGCGTATTCGCGAGGACCTCATTATCAACTAGCTGGCATCACGTGTGCGAAAGTCGTGCAACCTGCCATAGCCTGGTCATGCATCTGTTGTGGTCCCTATCCATGTGGCGCACCCATGGCGCTGAGAGATCCACAGGCCACAGGACACATGGGTTGCTCTCTCAATCACGCCACATTCATGGCTCCGTGTTTGGTCCTTGCAGGCATGAATTTCATTGATCTCAGTGCAATCGATATTGCCAAGCCGGAGTGGTTGCCGAGGTCCCAGTGAGCTAACTCGTGCAAACTGCCTCGCACCAGGCCAGCCAAACTCAAGTCTCAAAGTTTCCGACACGTGCCGTATACAGCAAGGGTCAAAGCTTGCCAGTGTCTAGCCGGCTGTATTGTAGCGATGGAAAGCGCATTCCTCGATCTAGTCAAGGGCGCAGGGTTATTGCACATGTTCTGCAACGCGACACGTTCTGTAGCGTCTCTATACGACAGGTGCGCCAAGGGAACAAGCAACGGTGGACGTCCGTTTCCAGACACGCGTCTGACGCCGGAGTATGCATCAACGAAGAACCTTCAGGACACCACATCACAGGTAGGGAACCTGGACACGGACTGAGACATGGCCTGACAGGAAGAAGCCAGGCATTTGTCGGGTAGACGAATTCCGTCGATCAAGCGGCAGTGCAAAGTGAAAGTGATGTTAGGTGCGTGCGGTTCTTGTCTGCGGCTGCGTGGTTTGAAATGATTCCATTCAATCCATTCTGGGAAGCGGGGGCCCAATATAGCCAGTATAGCAGTATTAAGCATGCAGCTTGAATGCCACATTATGTGTACGATCGCTCAACTGTGCATAGGAGGCTGTGCGGGTGATGTTTGCCCAGTCATGAAAGTGTCACCTAAATTGGGCAAAGAGCATTCTTCAGCTGAATCGACGCAGTCCGTAGGAAACGCGACTGGGCACTGTCCTGCGAAAAGTATCTGGCCCAAGGAGGAGGCGTGCTGCCAAAGTCAGCATAGTGGAAAGGTGCAGCCCGGCACTGTTAGCGAGGCGATGCCGTGGAACAAGATTGGCTGGCCCATGGCGCAAGTCGATCGCAAGAAAACTGAAGCAATCTCCACATAGGCAGCGTCGAACTCCAGCTGTGTCGTGTCCTCGGTAACAACTGCTAAGGACGACCACCTCAAATGCGCAGGTGCACATCGTGCATGTGAGGGCTTATTGGTTGAGGAGAAGGCGGCACCATTGGAGCTTACCGGGTCCTGGGTGAACGGAGACATAAGTACATAAACAGGCATGCCCACAGATCAGGCGTATTCGGGACACCGCTGTACTCTTTCACTGCCACCCAGATCGACGTCCAAGGCAGTGCGCCATGCGCCCACAACGTACGGTTTATGCCGCATGACTTCACATACATACACATGTAGACATGCACCTCATCTGTGTTTTCATTGCACTTTATCCGGTTTGCTCGATTTACCTCCTCTTCCAATCTCCTCCCACCGCGTTGTCCATGTCAGACACCGACTCTTGCTAAACGCCATGAACATTGCAGCCTCTCGCACCTCGATTTCTCACCACTGGCGCTGGCCCTTACCTCGACAAGGGACGGGCACTGAGAGCACGCCCCCAACATTGTCGCCCTCCTCCAGCAGCGCCGCGTCCAGCGAAACCTCATCAGCATCCTCTCCAACTTCAACACACACGACGTCGTCGCCCATCTCGACCTTAACACCGGGGCCATCGACGCCGCCTCCGATAAGCGCTACCGACGTCACAACCACAACCACTGAGATAACCACAACCCCCACCACAACGACGACGACAACTTCATCAACGCCAACTACCCCAACCTTCGCGCCACTGACCACGACGGATGAGCCGAGCACAGAGCTCTCCTCGTTCTCTGAACTATCCAGTACTCAACCGGAGCCAACCATCGCGACAACCACCGCCCTACCCTCAACAGCCACGTTTGCGTCTATTCCGACTTCCAGCTCTCTGCCAATTTCCGTGCACTTGACCCCTAAGTCAACGTTGACCATCACCTCGGAGCAGGGTGGGTTGCAGACCGGAGGTGCTGCAGCGAAAGGAGGTTCGTCTAATGTGAACGTTTCCGCTCTTGTTGGGGGCGTCATTGGAGGCACAACTCTCATTGGCGTCCTCGTTGCGCTGTGCCTATTCCTCAAGTACCGCAAACGCAAACAGCGCTACTTGGCCGTCCAGACAGAGCCGAAGCCCTGGACACCGATTAAGGACGACATCGACGCATTTGAACCGCCTACTCTCCATCCGTATTACAATGCGTTTGCTCACTTCCCCAGTGGTGAGCCGACGCTGGATCTAGCAAGTGGCGACAAGTGTCCGTGCTCCACAACCACGGCGCTGGCGCAATGTCGCCCGAAGATGGCAATGCAGACCAATTCGCAGACTTCAGATTTGTCGAATAACTCAGGACTTACGAGCTTTAGTCCCCGTTCGAGCCGCGCTCTCCTTGCTAAGAATGGACAACCAACGGCAGAGTCTAGTTCTGACATCGCCGCTGCAGCAGTGACAGGGGAGGCTCCGCATGGGGAAAGCGGTCCAAAGGTTGCAACAGACACCGCAGGGTGCCACTCTCCTTCCGCCGCTTATCCGTGGGGAGCCTCCAACCCTACTAAGAGCCAAAAGCACCAACGAAGGCTCATTCCAACAAACCCCGATCCTGTGGGCGCGGCATCAGCGACACCAGACGACAAGCACCATACCGACAAGATGCGCGAGGTTGCGGGAGGCGGCCCCTCGAATGAAGAGGACGGCAAGGGTACGCAGGGCACTGCTGAACTCTCGCACAAGATCAACACATACGTCGACTGTAACGACCCTGGAACAACACTTCACACACCGGACAGATCCGCACCAGGCGAAGTACCACCACTGTACGATCCGCAGTGGGGTGTGGAACGCCGTCGATGGGAGCCTGAGGGCTCGCGCTATCTTGACCTTAAACAGGACCTTAAGCAAGATCTGGGCTCCTAGGCCGAACCGTCGAAGGACAATGATGTAGAATCAGTTGGGTGTCTGCCATGTCCATGGGCAGCCAATGTAAATATCGACATGAGAGCCAGTACGTAGTAACAAGTTAGGCCCCAAGTTAGGCAGTTGTCATAATTCTGAGGCCAGGACGGCGGTTGCGCGAGGCGTAAGCGGAGCCCCATTGGACCCCACACGACTCCACGCACACCCACACACACGTCACAAGCCCCTTCTGGTTTAAAGGCTCGCGGCTGGGATGGTATCCCGTCGCCACCGGTCCATGTGTGACACACCCCTAGCAAAGCACAATGGCCAACAACGCAACGATTGACCATACCTCCTTTCCAGACATTATCGATGCTGTGTTCGAGCTTGCACCCCGGGCAGGTTTACTTGCGCTGCGTGGGGCGAACCGGTTGTTTCGCCAGCGGGCCGATGAGAAGTTGTGTGCCCACCTGGTTCTTGCAATGAGCGCCGAACCGTTGGGCCAAACAATGTGGCACATGTCGACACCAGACGGAGGCCGTCTTCCAATGGCGCCTCACGACCTCGGCGCCGCATGTCTGGGGGCAGTTCGAGTGCTATCCCTGCGCATGGCACATTCGTCGCAACGGCGCATGGGGCGCAAGGATCTGCTTCTACCAGCTCTTAATTTGCCAGCCACCATCCTCCGAATAGAGGATACTTTCACGTGTCTCTCCATTAATGGTCTGGCACCAAAGGCGCAGACACTCATTGCCCAGGAGCCGTTACGCAATAGCTTCAACTGCGACAAGACGGGATGGTTTTTTCCACCGGGAGTCACATGCACCCGCATTCCCGCATGGGCTCGAAGATACGTTCTCGTTGTCACCTATGCTCCTGAAGAATCAGAGTTACACGCGACAACCTGGGATGAGTTTTCTGTCTTGGACGATGAGGCACCAGGTGCTTTTGCTCCGCCTAGGGTGTTTGACGCCAATGGGCGATCAGGCCAGGAGGTGGTCGTTGTTCTCCGCCCTGCACCTTCCAATCGCACTGGTCGACCGGCCCAGCCGCTACAGCGGAACTTCGGATTCATACAAGGCCTGATCGAAAACGTACGACGCCGTCCGTGTTGGCGCTGGACAATTGTTGGACTGCCTGACCTTTGCGTGCATGCACCTCATGCCATCCCCCTCTTACAGCTTGACCACGGCTCTGGCCTTTGCTTCGCCGTGAGGGCGGCTGCCGGTGAGGGTGACCTTACAATACTGTCGCTCAGCCAGTACCGGGGAGCCATCGGAGAGAACCAGGCCGCGATCGAGCTAGACTAGGTCTTGAACCGCCGGGCCGGAATGCAAATGTGAAGTAAAGGTTGTACAACGGTAAAATGTAAAACGATCGAGTATGCTATCTATATTCCTACAGCCCGGAACATGGCTCACGTCCCTTGACCAACACTTGACCCATCGGGAGTTGTGGTTGAGGTATTTTGCTTCGCAATTGACTCGCGACCAACTGCGAAGGTTTGGCCGGTTTGGGCATGGCACTTGTCGACAGGAGACGCCTTGGTCACTTCGCATGCGCTAGGCACTGGCACCCTTCGGGGTGGAGGCACAGGCGACCGCCGTTGAGAAGCAGCGACCGACTTACGGACGCTGTTTGTTGAGAAGGTCTCACTGTCGGAACTTCGAATGTCCATGAAATCACGTTCACGTGGCCTTTGACTCTCTGCCCCTGGTGGCAATATTCTCAGAACACCGGCGCTCTCTGCGAAAGTTGGTCGGAGTCGGGCCCAATCACCCAACCCGCTCAAGACAGGATCAATTGGCCCACCATCGGCGGTTTGAAACGTCTCATCACTGACTGATGGTGGTGACCGTGGAGCCAATGGTGAACGAGGCGCCGATGATATTGCCTCTTGGGCAGTCTCGCCCGTTGGGTTCGTGCCAAAGACAAAGGAGGAAGCTTGAGGGGACGCAAGGCCACTCAGTCCCGAGCCAAACGTGCGGCCACTGTACTGCGCCGTGATGGGAGGGCGGGCAGGAAAAGACGTGGCAGCGGAGGGGTCGCTATCGACAGGTTGTGGTGTCGTCGCTCGAAACTCTGAACGTATGGGACTGATCGTTGCGGGCATGGGGAGCCCCATATCGTGTGTGTCCGTGCTCAGCATCGTGTCATACCTGCGTAGACCTGGATGCTTTTCGACGGCGTCCACTGGCATACCGCGTACCATTGTGGACCGTCGCCTGTGCCGGCGAGACGCCCACCTCCGATAGGCAACGTAGATGCAAAGCCCAATCAGTGCAATAAGCACACCGCCTCCTAACTGGTTTCAGTTGATGCTTGCTCGACAGTGACTCACACATCCACCAATGATTGCCGCGTTCGTTTGCCAGGGCAACGTGGAAGTCCCTCTTGTTGGGGGGTGCGAGCTCGCTGATGGGGAAGCTAGCCCCGGGAACGTTGGGGTTGGGGGAGTCCACTCGTCGCGTTTCCAAGACTGAAACGAGGAGCTAAGGTCTTAGCATACATCCTTGGACAGCGGACCACACGTACGCTGAGCGCGGCCAAAAATGAACAGCGGAAACATTAACAGCACCAGAAGCCAATTCAATGGTGTACGCGACAGTCGGGTCAAGAGGTGCGGCAAAGAGTGTCAAGTCATCCACCTGGTGTGCCTGCTTGGCGCTAGCGCTGAACCGCGACTGGCCCCGTGCAGGCGGCCTGAGATTGACGTCAAAAGTGCCATGGTCAGGACCACACGAGCCCGTAAGGGCGAACAGCGTGGTGTTGGCGGGAACGTTGATGAGCAGCTGTTCGACTGCGGAGGAGGAGCCCTTCCACGATCCGGTGTACTGGAAGAAGTCGACAGTGTCGTCCTCGGGTGACACTGGAACACGCTGTTCAAGCCCCACGAATGATTTCTCGTCGCCGCTGACATCAGCCACCGCCGTCGACAGCAAGAATGCTAGCTGCGAACCAAACTTATCAAGCTGGGTCGGAGTTACTCACATGTCAGTTGCCACAGGTAGATACCACACCACGCCCAGAACGCGCAGGCTACCGGATGATGAAGAAACGTTAAACGTCGCGTTGTGCCATCCAGGATGCCAGCCACCCGCCGATACGATCTCGGTGTAGCCACTACCGTTGATGGCGGTGAGGTCTGCGCGTCCAGGTTTGGACTCGCCGTCCAGAAAGAACGTGCCGGGGCCAAGACCGGCTGAGCCGGGGTCTTCTTTGGTAAAAATGTCACCTCGAAGCGACCACCCGTCCCCGGCAAAGGTAGATGCTACGCGCGCGCCTGCGTTGGCGTCCGTTCTTAGAGTGTATCCCGGCTCGTCTAATCCAAGAGACGACGAGGAAAAGTCGACAGGAAGGTCGTCGGGCCGTACGGCTCCCGTGTCGTTGGCGAGGTGTAGTGACCAGGCGTTCGGTGGCAACATTTCAACCATGGGTGACAGTGCGCTAATCCCCATTGTGAGACGCAAGGTCGGGCCGTTAACTGGGACCGTCGTGGACACCGGAGCGGAGGCACTCGTAGGCGCCGGTGCTGACACCATAGCGGCTGTTGTGCTCAGCGCCGAGGGCCCTGCCATGTTGATCAGCGTCGTGGCCAAACCGGTAGATGTGGTGTAGAGTTAGTTGTCAGAATGAGAAGAAGAATCCACGCCAGCGGCCAAGAGGGCAGGCTAACCCGTCGACACTGCTGTAGAACTTGTGCTCCTACATGGCTCCGCGTCTGCTGATGGCAGCAGGGCTCGAGTCAATGCCAGAAACGGAACGCCAACGCGGGGGGAGGGGTTAGGAAGCAGAGCCACGAAACAACAAAACAATCAACCCCGTTTCTTGTTTAGGAAACACGGCAACGAACCGGCGTGCGGTCCAGGCACCCGGGATGCAGATGCAGGGCATAAAAGAAGCCCATAGTAGAGGTGCAAAGCTACGTTGGCCACCATTATTCCAAACCCTGGACTAAAATGTTTCCACTCCTTGCATGTCACCGCTATCCGCATCACGTAACCGATTGAGCACCCTTTCCCCCCTTATATACTCGGCGCAATGGTCAGGCTTCGCTTGCTCCGACAAGGCGGGCGGGTGCTCAGTAGTACTAGTGCTTAATGCTCTAGCAATGCGTGAACACTGACCTTTGATACATTATTGTGTATTGATTGAGAGCGCCGTCCTGCCAGCTATTCCCAGCAAGGTCGCGCATACGAATCGCCAACGACAGCATCGTCCGACGCGGTTAAAACAACCACGAGCTCCACGCAAGCTGAGCGCCTTGATGAACATTGAGGCAACGGTCGCCTACCGATGAGCTGGCGAACCAGGACCGCTTCTAAGCAGGGCTATGCATGGATGCGATCGGACGTTTAATCACGATTGGACGTGTGTTATTTCTCTGGCCCATCTGCCTGCGCCATTCCGTCCCGAACCCTCGCATCCCCTATGTGACTCGTCCGCGAGGTGGTGCGAAATTGTTCCTGTTGTTCGTCGTCGGTGGCCACTTGTTGTTCGTCGTCCGTGGCCATCCCACCTGGTTCGGCTTTGACACGCTTTCGGCGCTTCCACCAAGTCATCAAGGGGACGCAGTTGACGATGAGGCCGGCAATAAAAGAGCATACGCCTACCCAGACAGCCGCCCATTTGAATGTATCACCGCCCTTTTCGATAAGAGCATTGGTGATAACTGGACCAACAAGGGATGGCACTGCCAAGGCGGAGATCAACATGCCGAACCTCATGCCTGCTTCGTGAACAGGTGAGATGGTTGCTGTTGCTGCAGGGAGAAGCGCAAACCACGACCCAGAGGCCATCCCATAGAGTATCAGGCCGGCAATCGCTGGCCCTGTGCCGACTACAGGAAGCCAAAACGCAAACAGAACAATTGCGGACGCGAAACCGACCTGACCAAAGATCAACCATACACCGACGATGTCGGCAATGTAACCAAAAATGCAACGGCCCACGATTGACCCTGTGAGAAGAAGGGCTATCGCGTAGTCCCCTATGCGCTTGGGGACGTTGTTCGAATCCACGTAGTAAATGGCGGCAAAGTATGGTGCGAGGATGTTCATGCCGTACAGCGCAGCTCCGGCGACATGGAAACAGTAACGCGAGTCGCGCCAAGGCCCCTTCATGTCACTCCAAGGAGGTGGTGTGCGCGGCGGTAGCCGTGTCTTCATCCAGAAGGCACCGGGCAGGCAGAGGACGAAGTTGAAGGCACCAATGAACAGCATTGTGTTACGGTACCCAATCTGTCCAAAGAGTCGCTCGAGCATGATGGGGTACAATACACCGCCGAGGCCAGAGCCCGCGACGATGCAGCCGATTGCGAGTCCCCGTCGCTTATCGAACCAATGAGACGCCACGGCAGCGGAAGGTGCATACACCAGCGACGCCGCAAAGCCGAAAAGAATAAACGACAGCAAGAACTGGTAATACTCATGAGAAACTGCAAGTTAGAGTGCGTTCGGGGGCCAGTTGGAAGTCACTCACAAGCCAAACCAATGATTGAGACATAGCCGAGTACGGCTGCACTTGCCACAAGTAATCGCGCACCGTGGATGTCAAAGTATCGGCCTGTAACAATGGCAAACGAAAACTCAATAAGCGTCTGGATAGACCCAAACCAACTGCCTTCGTCAGACTGTGCGGCAGGGGGTAAGGGATACAGGTGAGAGCAGAACTTGGCAACGCCACCTGCTCCGAGAGCTCACAGGATTCCGTTGTCAGTCGACAACCTCGACTTACGCAATGTCAGACTTGGAGTAGTTTTTTAGCTGGTTCTCGATGTAGTACGCCTGAAGCTGGCCATTGGCAGTCACTGCACTGTCAGAGGATGCGGACAGATTCTGCAACCCACTCAAGCCAAAAAATGCAAACTGCTGCCCAAACGCCGCAATGACGCAAAGCCAAGCATCGCGACCGCCGTCAGGCGGCGGTCCAATGTCATCCTGAATGCGTGCTGCCTCGTTGTACTCGGCTTTTCCACCACTCGTTTCGACTTCCTGGTCGGGGCGCGAGTGAAACTGTGCGATGGCGGCCTCAAATACCCCATCGCCGACCGGCACCTCGGAGCGGTAACCGGCCGACTCAATGGAGCGGACTGTCTCTAAGCGCGGAGAGCAGGCCGAGTTTGGAGAGCCTGGTGGCTGTGCCGTCGGTTCCAATGGTTTCATTTGTTGAGTCGTGAATAGTGCAGCAGCAAACGTGCTCTAGCAGTGGCGAATGCCGCAAAATGTATCAGACGTGGAGTGGGCAGTTCTCAGAAACCTTGACATCTTTAATCCGCAGGCCGTTCAAATACCGCTCAGCTCCTAGCTGAGCCAAGCCAGGCACATTGGCCATGTTGCGACTTGGAAACCGGCGAACCAAAGCCTCTCCCTCATCGCCGGAGGCGACGGGGCTCCCACAGGCCGCACAGGAATTCCCCGCATCTCGGACATCGCCGATGTCAGGTGAAAGGCCCACTCAGACAGCCACTGATTAGTAGTTCAGAGGTATCTTTGAGCATACCTCACTCTCGACTGCTCAGAAAGCAGTGACGCCAATGTCCTTGCTGAGGTTGGCGTTGAGCGCGTTGCTGTACAGGCCAGTGTCGACGACCTGTAGTCTTTGAATTCTGCAGTCCGCCCATCACATCGGCAAGACACGTTGACAAATCCTGGCCCGGAGTGGGCCAAAACGACTGCACGTTTACCCGAATGGGATCAAGAGGGGTGGGAGAGCGCAAGTTGGACGGCCGCTGGGGTATTTTGGTCAAGTGCCCAGCTGATCATCCTTCGTGGTATACCCCCCTGAGTGCGAATATGTCTCTGTTCGTAGCCCTCATTAGTACGAATATGTCCCTGTTCGGGGTCGGCCGAGATACCATGCCCACTTGGCGCGCACAGTCAAACATAGTCAATATTGTACTTAATGCGTGTGTGGTGAACATGCTCACACGGACAACCCACTGGAAACACCAAAAGCTATGTTAAAAGTCACATGTGTTGGCTCGCCCTATGAGGTCCGTCTAATACATCTTGGCGCCGTGCGACATTGGGATAGGCATAGGTCATCCTGCTGACAACAGATCGGCCATCAGCATGGGGTGGCCGCGAGGGCTCAAGTCCTGGGCACAAAGGCTTTCTATGAGGACTTCTTCAACACCATGTCTGGTCTGCAATGGGAGTTGGTCACAAAGCAAGCAAGCAAATGGTTACCACTGCTGGAAAAGGAGTACTCTCAGTACGTTGAAGAGATGCAAGGTAAGTCTGATGACAGCTGGTGAGCTGACAATAGGACTTGCCGACGCTGTTGGCTTGCCACTGACCAGCATCGTGGCCCTCAATGTGCGGACCGAAGTTGCTTTTGGGCTCTACTCCGACGGGTGTACTGCTGTCACTGTACATCAGGAGAATACAGCACTACTTGCCCAAAACTGGGACTGGAAAGCGGGACAAAGGGCAAACCTCATCAATCTCGTCATCGAGGATCGCCTCAGTATTGTGACTGAGGCGGGCATTATCGGCAAGATTGGTGTGAGCGCAGGTGGTGTTGGCGTCGGTTTGAACGCCATTGTCGGTTTGGGCGTCGCACACGACCGCATCCCAGTACACATCGCATTGCGTGCGGCATTGGACTGGTCCAATGAGCTGCCCGAAGGAAGCATGAAGGCTCGTGCCATAGTGGACAAACTTAAATCTCGAGGGGTTGCCAGCGCAGGTCACATCCTCGTCGCTGATGAGCACGAGGGATTTGGCCTCGAGGTAAGCTTCCGCGACGCTGTTGAAGTATGCCCCACTTCAATACCCCGAGGCAAATCCATTCTTCACACCAATCACTATCTCGAGGCACATCCCGGGGTCACCGAGAAGACCGCGTATCTGTTGAGCGATAGTCCACGCAGGATGGACCGCATCCAGGAGCTTGTGATACGCGATGGCGATCACATCACAACCGAAACGGTCGTGGCTTGGTTGAGTGATGAACAAGGCTTTCCTGGGTCGATCTGCAGGGACGGTGAGAGCCCAGGGGGCAGCGAAACGCTGTTCTCCATAGTCATGGACCTTCAAACATCAACAGCCGAGGTCAAGGTAGGAAAGCCAAATGGCAACGGTGAAGCACTCCGTTTGAACCCAAAGGTGTTGGCACTGTAATATGATGCAACGAAGTGCGAATCCACTGATAGAGAACGATGTGTAGAGTATACTACGGCGGCGCGACCAACCGGTGACAAGGCAAGTATGATGGGATCAAACTGGGCAAGGACCAGAAGGTGGCTGTACCTTCTCTTCACGCCACTAACAGTGGTGCGGGCATGCTCGTTGAGTTGACACAGCGACGATGCCAGTATGCGCTGCGCTCCGAGAGTCACAAGGTTCTCGAACTTCTGCATAGATTGTTTCATGTGTTAATAGTCTCGAATCATCCTGAAGCTCTCATTTCAACCTCGATTTGCGGTTTCGTCGTCCTCATTGACGGCTCATGTGAATTTTCATTCGATTTTCACGTTTGCGTGTTCTTTACTTTTTCATCATTCTCTTTGACGTCGTCGCGGTCTTTTCATCTGGATGTCAGCAGTCGATAACCCGAGACATACGATCGGGGACGACGAGGCACTCGTTGAGAGGAGCGAGGTGTGTGCTCTGGATAAGGCCAGGGCGGAATTCGCACGAGTTGCGGCGAGCTTTGTGACCTTCAAGATGCGTGACATGAGCAGGGTCAATACCAGCGGGAGGGGCGTCCTGTAGTTCAGGTCAACAGAGGCAAGCAGGCACCACTTACGGTTCCCACCAGACACTCATTCAGAGGAGCCAGATGAGTGCTTTGGATGAGACCCGGGCGAGACTCGCAGCTGTTCCGACGGGGACCCTTGGTTGTCCTCACATGAGCGGGGTCGATTCCACTGGGAGGCGAGGATCCCATCACCATCTCGGCAGCCTGGCGTGAGATGTTGCAGGGGCGAGCGTCAAGGCAATAGACACACCTTGTTTGCACGTCTGCGGTCAGCAATGCCTTCGCCAATGGCTGACTCAAGGGGATGGACGGTAGTCATTACCAGTGTTGAGGTGCTATATTGTAGACTTGGAGGTAAGAGAGGCAGTGTGGCGAAGTTATCGTCTGGTTGAGGTCTCTTAATATAGGTGAAGCAGCATGTCTTGTGGCCAGCAGTGATGCCGAGGTCACCTGCCCCTCTTCCTTACTTGCGTAGCGATGCGGTCCGCTACCCAGCAACTCACTTTAGCCACGACCTTGGAGCCGTGGTACCGGATGGAAGGAATGTGCCGACATTTGGTTTGTTGTAAGCAGCATGCGCAGCCACGAAGGGCACCCATGTTGCGCACCACCTTCAACGGCGGTGGTCAGCTGCCCAACTGTAGTTGATCTGGCCGATGGGGGCTCGCATAGAGCGCATAGAGCGCATAGAGCGCCTCGTTTGACAGTCGCCTGACCGTCGTACCGTCCCCAGTTCACACGCCGCATTTTCCAAAACCTACTTGCTAGTATCGAATGAGTGGTAGGCTCTACAAGATTGCATCGCCTATGTCACATATGTATTGTATCAGGACCCACCCGATAACCGCGTGTCCGGAACCGTCGTCCGAGGCCGAGGCTCACGGATACACCAACTTGGCCCCTATCGCGCTCGCCTGTGCCTTGTCGGAGTGATGTCACATGCAATGCTACCCAATTGAATAGACGAAGAAGAGCTTGGGTCAGATGAGCAGTGTTTCGCCACTTACCACCCATGACACAATGACCATCACAACATATTGAGTCCCAAAAAACCAAGTGGTAGGCTTGTTCACTTTCCACCCAGGAAACTCTTTTCCTTCGGCGGCCATTCGATCGCGAAGCGCTATGCGTTTCTTCTCATTCATTCGCAACGCGTGGCCAAGAAGCCGACCATCGAGGTAGTCCAGAATGGGGCCTTCCACCACTTGCCAGGCCTTGATCGCAATAAGAAAGTATATCACCCGGTCATAAGTCTGGCCCGGGGTCGCGTCTTGCTTTGGACGTCAGCCCAGTGCCGTGCATGGCAGGAGCAATGAAGGGATGACTCCAAACGACAAGGTATCTTTACTTACGATGGCACCGCAGGCAACCTCCAGTATGACATTGTTGCAGGCGACGAATGAGGACCACATACCATACGCCGTGCCCATTAAGGTTGGATCGTTGATGATGATGGGGATAGAGCCAATAAAAGGTAAAACATTCAAAGCGAGGGCGAAAGACGCTATCAGAATTGGGGCAATAGCGTTGACAGTAGTCAAGCCGATTAGGGCAAAGGCGATCACATATGCGATGGCACCAAGTGTTACTTGAATAAGCCCAGAGCACATGGCAGCACGTACCAAATGGCATGCGCCAGCCGATCTTGTCATAAAACAACCCAAGAACAGGGACGACGACAATCACGATCACATTGAGGAGAGATGAGTAGTATCCGCCGGTTAACGCAGTTGTACCTCGCGTGCGCTCTTGGATGTCTGTAAGGTTGGCGGAATAGACTGTGCGCGCAGAATTCTGGAACAAGTGAGTGCCGCATAGCATCCAGTAGAAGCAAGGCACTCGAAAGATGTTCAGAAAGGCAGCCTGGGCACGCTGTAGCCCACCGCCTTTGACAATATCACGCCCAGAGACTGGTCGATACTGTTTGGGGACAATCCGCCGCTCAAATACCCCATACGCGACGACAATGAATGCACAAGCCCCTGTAGTGATGGCTGGAATCCACAACGCCCAACCGTACCAGCCGTCAAGTTTCGACATTGGCACAGCGCATGACCGTGCAATAACGGTGGTGATACTGTTCCACGCGAGGTCGAGCGCTATCGCGAAAGCGAGGGTGGAACCGTTGAACCAGTGCGCGTACAACTTGTTTTGCGAGGTCTCAATGATGATAGAACCAAAGCCCATGAAGATGCGACCTCCAATGAGCAAGCCGTACTGTCCCGTATTGGCAGACTAAATGGGTGAGCCTCGAGGTCTGCCGTGGGGCAATTGACGTACACACGCTGCGATGATAGAGCCCACAACACAGAAACACGACGCAATGAGAGCGCCGTACAGACCTCCGTAGTAGTCCATGACCACACCCCCGATAATGGGCAACACGGTGTTCACGAGATTGGATGCGGTGGATATAGACGCGAACTGCGCATCTGTCATTAGACGTCGTGCAAATTCTTAGGCCTACTGGTGAGGTCCAGTTCTTTAACCAGCGTGGACTTCAAGGGGCCAAGAGTCATCTCCGCGAACGCAGCACCTGTACTGAACAGAGCGATAAAGCAGAAGCTCGCAATCCTGTACTTGAGTGGTATGTCATTGATCTGCCAGCTGATTTCCGCGGCCAGCTTGTTCTTAGGGCCCTTGTCGCTGTAACTGTCGGAGCCGTGAAAATTGACAATCTTCTCCTCTGAGTCGGTGGACTTCGCACCAATATCATTCGGGTCGGTGTCTCGCACCAGTGTTGCAGTTTGCTCCGCTGCCTCTGGAGGCTCGACTGCAAGTATGGCCATGCGCTGCTCGGCCATGTTGGTAGTGTGAATTGGGTCGCTGCATTGTGTCTAGCTCTTCGCCGCTTCAGACTTATCTGATTATTGCACAGCGTAAATTATTCACCGACCCTTGCTGTTGCTCCCCTGCAGTTTCTAAAAGACGCACTTGGCGTCTTGGCAGGTGACTGACACTTGGATGTTATTCGGTGACTATAAAATCTCAGCAACTCCATCGAGGCAGTCCCGGCGAATGACATCTTTGGCTCATTAGCCTCGGCCGAAATGAGCCATTGGCCCGGCCCAGAACCTTGTCGCTGAGGCTCCACACACGACTTTGCCGTTCGGTTCGAGGTGCCTGCTGAAACTTGTGCTTTGTGAAAGCCACTGTGCCCACGCTTCGCGTTTCTTGTTTCGGCGTTAAGACGTTGAGGCTGCTCACCCGACTTTTAAGAAAAGCTGCTGTCAGTTTCTCTTGAAACTGGGAGCGTGGTCCGCGGCGAGTCACTACTTGCTCCACTACGTCTGGTGCCCAAAACCGGCCCCGCTTTGATTTGACAACGTCCCTTCACCGCGTGTTTATCTCAGGAAAGAGTCGTCGAGGTCTGAATTTCGAGTCGAGCCAAGTCCAGTAAGAGATCTATCACTTCTCGCTGAAGTGCTGGATGCTCATGGATCGGTTGCATTCAAGCCACGTGAGACCCACTGAGCGGCACGGAATTGTGCCCCGCAAAAGGAATGTAGTGGCGATTGCGGAGGTATGGCCCGCAACCTCGGCCAGCTCCTAGCCGGCGGAGAGTGCCGCTTGGGCAACCCATAAACTATCCGCGTGGCTGAATTAGAAAAGGGCAAAGGGGGCCCACCATGCGTTCACTGATCACTGAGAATTAGACAGCGGACGATGCCGCTCCCAACTCGACCAGGAGCCCCTGCTGCACCTACTCTACGCGGATTTCGGGCATGCGGACATCCCAAAGCGGGCACCCGTGTCCGGGGCGGTTATTGGTTGCCGGAGCGAAGGCACAACTGGAGCCCCAGCACTCTCACAACACCACTGGAACCCCTGACATTGACGAAGAGGACACAGATCCATGGGTTATGAATGCGTATATGAAAGTACGGTCCTCAGGTCCGCCCACGCTGTCATCAGACAAAGAACCCGCTACAGCACTTCCCTTGCACCATGCCGTCGCGCCGCATCAAGCCAGCGTTCACCAACGACGAGATCGAGACGCTCTTGGCCGCATTTGATACCGTCGTACCCTCCGTGCCCGTCGAAGACCTCTTGAACCGAGCGCCTCACCTCGCCGAAGAGGCGGACATTGACGTTGTGGAGGCATATGCAGCACAGAGACCGAGCCAGATCCAAGGAGTGCGAGATGACCTTTTGCATCTCATTCCCAGCTCTATCGCTCCGGAGAAACTCGATGAGCTAAAGACGGCGGTTAGGCTGCTCAGGTGAGCTGATTGAGCTTTATAGTGTTGACATCAGGGGCTATGTTGGCAGCCTGGCGCTCACCGGCTCGATGACGCCGTTCCATGCTCAGCCCGTTGATGTGCGCGAAAAGATTCTGTTGTCATGGAAACTCAGCCGGTTTGCCATGCTACGGCAGATCTATTCGACCTTGACAAAGCTAGGCAATGTTCTCTACATGCGCAACTCGGATCTCGTGCGTCAAGCTATGAACTACGAAGAACCCGACACTGTCGCTCCCAAGGGGACCCACTTTGCATTCCAGTTTGCTCACCCCTACCAACTGGAGGGTGTTGCATTGGACGCTATTATTGTTGGCTCGGGAAGTGGTGGGGGCGTTTGCGCCAAGATCATGGCGGAGGCTGGAATGAAGGTCCTTGTGATTGAGAAGGGTCAACATTATGACCTTGCAACGCAGTCTTTCCCGGAAAAGGAAGCGCTCACAAAAATGTACGACCGAAGCGCCCTCGCGCTCAGTGATGACTTGGGCACAGCATGCCTTGATGGCTCGGTGTTTGGGGGCGGCACCACGGTAAACTGGGCGGCCTCTCTTCAAACGCCCCACGCCGTGCGTAAAGACTGGACCGAGCGCTTTCATCTTCCATACTTCACGTCACCAGAATTTCAAGCGGATCTGGATTACGTCTGCGACATCATGGGTGTCTCGTTGGGGGACCACAACAAGCAGAACAGGCTTCTACTCGAGGGCGCGCGCCGAGTAGGATACGCCCACGCCGCAGTGCCACAGAACAATGGTCGCAGCAAGCACGGATGTGGGCATGACTGCGCCAATGGATGCCGCTCTGGCGGCAAGAAGGGTGGTGTGCAAGCGTGGCTTGTCGATGCTGCCAAGGCTGGTGCCCTGTTTTTGACGGGCGCTGATGTGCGACGCATCGAATTCGACAACCGCATCGCGACAGGTGTCACGGTCCGTGTCGGCGAAGACACGCGTGTTCTCAAAGCCCCCCGCATTATTGTTGCCGGCGGCAGCGTCTACTCGCCTGCACTGCTGTTGCGCTCTCGCATCGCCAATCCACGTATTGGCGCCAGTATCTATATGCACCCGACCAACTACGTGTACGGCATTTTCGACGAGCACACCGAGCCTGTCAAAGGAGCCATTCTCACGTCGGTCGTGAATGAGTACGCCAACCTTACCCCTAATGGGTATGGTGTGCGTGTTGAGACCGGCATCATGCAGCCCATCATAGGTACGACCATGCTGCCCTGGCAAGGGGGCGCTGAGCACAAGGCTCGCCTGGCCAAGCACAACCGCACAGTTGGCCTCATTGCTATTGCACGCGATCGACACCCAGGTCGAATTAGCCTCGACAAACGCGGAGAGCCCATCTTGTCGTACGTCGTCGCGCCGACTGACGAGAAGAGCGTTCAAGTCGGCACAATAGCAGCCGCCCAGTGCCTGCGGGCAGTAAATGCCAAGGAGATCATTGTCGCGGGTCGCGGTGTTGAGCCATGGAGACAAGGTGATAGCTGGGAAGACTGGACTAAGAAAGTGTTGTCGACACCTCCAGGAGGCTATGGAAGCGCTCACCAAATGGGCTCAAACCGCATGTCGTCTCGACCGGCGGACGGTGCATGCGACCCGGAGGGCGCTGTGTACGGAGTGCACGGTGTCTGGTGCGCCGACGCGTCCATTTTACCCACATCCTCCGGCGTTAATCCCATGGTCACTACGATGGCTGTCGCCACCAAGGTTGCTCGTGGAATCGTCGAAGGCTGGAAGGGACAGCACAGCCGCAGTGTCGAAACGGCTGGTGCCAAGCTGTAGACATTGGCCAAAGACTATGGGTGCACTTGGCCTGAACACAGA
This sequence comes from Cutaneotrichosporon arboriforme, assembly GCA_002335565.1. Classification (NCBI taxonomy): domain Eukaryota; kingdom Fungi; phylum Basidiomycota; class Tremellomycetes; order Trichosporonales; family Trichosporonaceae; genus Cutaneotrichosporon; species Cutaneotrichosporon arboriforme. The sequence goes on along the minus strand of BEDW01000005.1, from coordinate 1,573,580 downwards.
ATGCTGTATTGCAAGTCGCACGAGGTCATGATGATATCAAGGTCGTCGACTGTGCGAACAAAATGTGAATGTAGCGTGCATTCTGCACTGGTTTGGTTGAACAGTTTGATTGTAGAATGCTGCAGGGTGGTACGTAGCGCCATGCGTTGCAGATGGATCACGAGAGTTGTACGTTCGCCTTGTTGTACTGGGCTTGCTGCAGTATACCGTGGCGCATCGTGCGGTAGCGGGCAATCCCGAAGCGCATCGTCGGTGGCAATTGGGCACCAGTCTGTCCTTTAGGCTATATAGTTTGTAGTACGTATGTAAAGTATACTGAATAGGCTATATCACAAAACCACGAATGAGTATTCCAGTAATTCAGCATATGTCGTATATGTGTGCGAATTCACTGACAGCTCTTACGCCGCCTATCACCCAAACAAGAATGTCGATGTTGACATGTTAACGCCCCTCGTCAATAGACCGTCGGGTGGTGCGCTGCGAGGCGTGCACAGAACCAAGGTGGCCATCAACGTTCTCAACGCACCTCTGCATTCAGCGTCTGGCAGATGACATACCCGGCCAATTCCCAGGGTGCAAACTCGCCACCGGCCCATGAAGATGCCCCTGTTCCTTCTCGCACCCTTGGAGCAATCCCACATTCTCAAGCGCCAATGGGCCATCCAGCTAGGGACTCGCATCAGCATCACCAGACGTTTGGACAGCCGTCGTTGGCCCCGTCGTCCCGTCTGGCACATGAGACGATTGCATTGTCGCGACAACCAAATCTGACCTGCTCCTCAGACAGCACAGAGTCTGACAGCCTGGGGCCCACTCCGCATGCCCGTTCCCGGCCCCTTCCTGAACCGCCGTTGACCTTACAACTTTCCCCGACGCTGTCGGCTGTGGACCAGCAGTCAGAAGACTCGTCCTCCGCCGGCGGCCGACCGGCAGAGTGGCCTGACGAAAAGGCGTCCGTTTTGGCTGTGCCCTTGTCGCCTGCTGACAGCACCTTCGCAAATGTGTCAGGACCGACCCGTACGGATCCGTCGCGCTCCTCAAACCTTACACAAAACACAACATTATCGCCATTGTCCGCCCACAACTCTAACCTTTCTCCGTCATCGCCCCTTGTTGCCGACTACAAGCACGCCTTTCTGAACAACGCAGGGCCTGTTAGTCCATCGGTCATTGAAACCGGCGTTGCGCCCAAGCACAGCGGTTTAGTTGACGCCGTCCAACAAGAAGCTTTCGATCCCCTAACAGACGTTTTGAATCAACTGGATGAGGCGCACCTCGAACCGCCCCCCGCCTACAGCGAGACTGTACCGGTTATCGCCCAGGTCACCACCTCGAATGACACTGTGACTGCGGCCATCAGCCGACCAACGCCTCTTCCCAGCGTGCGGTTTGACGGAAACCCAAGACATACGATTACCCACTGTCCTGAGAGCAGTAACCGCCGTTATCGCCTGACATGGTTTCGGCTGCGTAATGTTCCCTGCGCGGAGGCCTTCCTCATGTGCAGCAAATGCCATGCCGACTTCATCGCGGGAACCCAACTGGTCCAACACTTTGAAGCTGTGGTTCGCGAGCAAGGCTGCTGTCGCTTTGCGTTGCCCAAACTTGCACTCGAACTCCTTCCTGAGGCAAAACGCGCCGGGGATATTTTCTCCGTGAAGCGGTGGGTCGAGCGGCGAGCGTCACGACGCTTTTGTGACACGCTCTCTTGTGACGACCCCGATGTCGTCTGGTACACACCCAAAGAGCTCGCCGTACCATGCTTCTTTGTGTGCGGGGAGTGTATGGATGATGTCGTAGGAGTCACACCGTACAGCGACAAATTTGCAGTGGCAAGTATGGCCTCAAACAATACAACAGCTTGCATCCTGAGAGATGACCACAAAAGAGAGGCCCTTCTACGTGCATCAAAAGCCGGGGATAAGGGGTGGGAACGTTATTGCGCCACCTTGGCGCAAGCACGGTCTCTAGCCCCATGCCATGGAGACGCAGTCCCGGCCGCGAGCAGAAAGTGGTACACGACCGTGCGAACCATCCCTCGTTTTGTGGTATGCGAGACCTGCTATCTCAATCAGATTAAGCTGTCTTTGTTTGACGACCAGTTTGCGTTGTTTACGGAACGACCCGGAGCCGACGACCGATGGAACTGTGACTTCATTGCCCCGCGAGAACAGTTCGCATGGGTCCTCGCCAATGAGCACGCCGACTTTGACCTCTGGTGGTTGGCAACGGAAACCGTCGTTGTGCGCTCACTGGCTCTTGCTGGACGACCCGATCTCGAGATGTACGGTCTGGCAAATCATCCCCAATTCTCCGCTTGGGGCGACGCTTGCGACTCGGACTTCTCTCTGTGTGGTCTCTGCTACGCCTGCTTCGTTACGCCACTCAGTTTGCAGAAGTTTTTCCGACCTCGCACCATTGGGACTGGCCATCATTGCTCATTTTGCACGAGTCCTTTACGTTTTGCGACATACCTGGACCACTTTATTGAGACGCTTGACACTGAGCTCTGGGCGCCTTTTTATGAGTGTGCCTTCTGGCTTGGGCGTGCTGCACGATGCTCCGGAAGCGTGCTGGTCGACCACGGGCGCTGGTGGGGCTGGCGACCCATCCTACAAATCTGTGAAGAATGTTGGTGGACCTTCGCTCAAGACACATGGGTGGCATCGCAAGTTGAGCTACACGGCGAAACGCTTCCTCGCAGCATGTGCAGCCTGCACTCATATCACATGCGGGACATCTGGACGCATGCTTGTCGCGCCAAGAGCACAACCTCTCTGTTGCAGTTTGCAGCTGAGCGCCACCGAGTCTATGCTGCAAACTATCGGCATTCGTACGTTCACGAGGAGCGGTCGACATGGTCTCAGGGCACGCAGCCAGCGGCACTGGTTGGGGCTGTGGACTATCAGATTTCAGCCCCGCCGGTCAATCCCGCACAGTTCGTGACGGAAGCCTGTCCCGCGCCGTGGAATACTTTGATCGACAATCAGTCGCCATTACCTAGCCGAACTCAGGATTTTGGCGCCAACTCACACCGCGTGTCTGAGCTAGAGTCTGACTGGTCACACTGAGAATGAAAGTTTGCGGGGACGACTTGCAGTTGGCTGGCATCCCAGGTCGACCTCATCGCACACAACCTGACTTTTTAACACCAAGGCCATCAGCATCATTGTTTCATACATTATTATGAGGACTTGGTCTTCAGTTGCTTCAACTTCTGTAAGGTAACAGCTATACTGCTCTCTACTGGGCCTCACCTCAAACTGACCTAAGGTATTCCCACCCCGTATCGCACGGCCAACGTTGTCTGCGAAGCTGGAAGCTGGCCACCACTCAGCCCTTCCGCGGCCAACCCTCATACCGCCTGTAGACAACATTCGTCGTTCTCTTCAACTTGTTCACCATCTATTAGCAGCAGGGCGTTTGCAAACTTGTCACATTGAGTGGGTGAAGATGCCTCAACCACATGCCTCGTGAAAAGACGCAAGTGATGTGCAAACACGTGGACGAACACACAGGTTCGATCTTCCATTGATCGAAGCCCGACGCCATCGGCATAGACATGTGGACAACAACACTCCATGCGCTCCACGAGTATGGAAACAAAGGCTTTCGTCCCCATCACAGAGTCGTGATGGATGTTTTTGGCGATGAGTGTACCACTTACCTTTTCACCAAATCTGCACAGCACATCTATTAACGCCCTCTTCGCCTTCCGAGAACGCTTCCTCACCAAACGTTCATCATCAACTTGGCTCTTGCGGTGTAACCGCAATACGCTCCTCAGATCACGACCGGTACGAAGCGCTCAGACGCTCCGACTACCGGCAATTTCACCTCACACGGCTCTTCTCCGTCCTTCAGCCAACCAGCCAAACTCTCTGAGAGGTAGGTTTAGAGGACCGCTCCATCCTGTTCATCGCACATTCTCCCTAGTATCGAGCCCCATTCTTTGGACGCTGGAGGTACGCGTCTCACGCATCAGCCTAGTGCAGTGTTGCCGAGCTATGGATGCTTCACGCGACATCCAGGGTGGTCCCATTGGTATCCCTGTAAGTTGACATTTGTGCCCGAGGTGGCTGACGGCAGGCCTGCCTCGAGGTATCATTGAGACACGTCCAAGCGCTAACAGCCTCGCAGCATTGGGCGCCCAGCCAGCCACTCGTGCATGCGGCTGTGATTAGCGCCTCATCGCACGGGCGTGTCCGTTTTCATACCCAGGATGGTGAACAACCTCGCGCCATGCCGACAGCCCGCCAGTACATCGACTATGGACCTGCCGACACGCTCATGCGGCGCTCGAGTGCTGGACCCCAAGTCACAGCCCGTTTGCATGCTGCGCGCTCCGCACCTTACAATGTGCAGCACCTGCATTTGTCTCAGCTTGTCCCAAGCGAATCACGTCACCACTCCGAGCGGACGCCGGTAACGTGCAGCATGCTCCAACAGGAGGGCCCCGATACAGCAAGCTGTGCCTTCGTCACTGCCGGTGCTCTTCGTGCCAACGACGCCACCAGCGCCCCACAGTCGCGAGACTACCTGATTACCTCACCTAGGACCTCGGACACCCTAGGGCTAAGCAATGCCGATCAGGCTTCTCTGCTTGCGCCCAGGACACACCATTCCTTGCTGCAACCGGCTGTTTACAGCAGCGGCCATGTTCATCGTCAACAAGCCACACCGAGTTCAACCAGCCTTTTGTTAACTATGGCTGGCGCAGGTCAGCAACATCACTCACGAGTCGCACAGCAAGAGTTTCCGCCCACTTCCAGCGACAGCCAACTGTATGTTCGCGATTATGCCGGACCTTCCAGCAACCCGATGCAGCTGGGTATGAGCCAACGCGGTCCGTCCAACACTCTTTCGTCACCTCCTCAGGCGCGGTTGGCCGATAAGGTCCCTCGCATCGCATTGCCTCAGGATGGTCTACCGACTGCCTTCGGTTCAGACAGCAACGTCCGCCTTACTGCGATGCCGTCGACGCAAGAGGCTCACCATTGGATTGGACATGTTCCATTAGTTGGCTCTCCATTGGTGACATTCGACACAGGCCCCACGACAGTCACACACCAACCTCTTTATCACAATGTTCCACCAACCGCAGGCCCCTCGAGCGACCCCAATGTCCAACTTTGTTTCCCACCTACCATTGTGCGCACCATGGCCATGCACGCTGCCAGTGACACGAATCCAAGCGCACCAAATGGCGACGAGACCTACCTTGATCCTCAAATGCCCCCAGGTACCCGGCAGCAGAGACTGGTGTCCAGTCAAGGAAGCCTTTACAACGGCTATCTTACAAGTGGGCTTCAGCAGTCATACGCAAGTGACCTGGTGCACCCCTCCGCTCACCATGGACCGGGAAGGGAAGCAACAAATGGACCGTCTGCTTTGAGGCAACCGAACGGGACCGTGGGGCGCGGCATGTTGCAGCCTCCACTCTTTGCCTTTGAACGGAATCCACAACCTAGGTTACAATATATGATGGCCAAAACACCGCCGAAGGCGACACTGCACTCCCCTAGGCAACCAGCGAACTGTCAAAGCGCTACCTTCCAGAACCTCCAAGACCCACAGCTGCTTCCTGAAACCTCCGGTGGTGCGACGACTGCCGAGCATTTTGGACGGGCTCCAGAACCAGAACATGGAAGCGCGGCTGCTCCTGCCACTCTGAGTGGTCGAGGTGGCTCTCCCACGCTGCATCGTGCCCGCGCGTCCACGGCCCAGACAAGCCAAGCCTACGTTTTCCAATACGAGACGGCAATTCGCAAGTTGCTCGATCCCCTCACGCTTGCCAAGCTAAAGGAGGAGGCACGCAATCACCATCTTCGAGTGGGGGGAAACAAGCAAGAAGTAAGAGATTGGCAAGAGTAGAGCGAGTTAACTGGAAGGTCTATGATCGGGTGTTGAAACACCGGGTGGCTCTTTACCATGAATCGCTAACGGGGCATGTCACGAGACCCCCTTTACCGCATACTTACACAGAACAGCCCAAGGCAACAACGGGGGTCGCCTTGCCGTGGACACCGCCTCAACGTCAAAGAAGAATCTTCCAGCCCGTGACCTTTACGAGCGCTGAAGCCACCATGGCCATGGGCAGCGTTAAACGCAAGCAATGCGGTGATATGGAGCCTGTCAAGCAGGCAAAGCGGCAGCGTACCTCACAGGTGGTCACCACGCAGTTTCATGGCGCCTCTCCGTTGTTGGCTACCGCCTGTGGACCAAGTAGTGACCTACCGGCGGTCGAGCCAAGCAATGTTGCGTGCGACTCCCATCACGAACGTGCTTCAAATGAATCGACATCTCTGCACATGATGAGTGGCCATAATCGGAATCATTCCCATTTCAACGTTTGTCACAGAGGCGAGCGCGATCCCCGCAGCAATGGACGTGTTGGCAACACGATTTCTTCAAAGTTGCCGCACTTACCCATGGGTTTACTCAAGCAAGATTCCGGCATCGACAATGGGCTATCGCGTACTGCTACCTCTTCTTTACCCCCACCCACAATTTCCGATGTACCGACAGCTGGGCTGTCGTGGTCGTCGAATGCAGTCCGCATGACATCTGATCACCTCGACATTTCAATGCCGCCTGCCAATTCACTGGACATGAGCCCCTTTGGCAGCTCTGGCGATCCCCCATCACAACATTGGACGACAGTAGAAGAGGCCAAGCTAACAACGAATACCGGCGCTGGTTATATATCAACAATCGTTCCTGGAGCCAGCCTCCCAAAACAAACCAGAGTTTTGACGCCTGGGGTGGGCGATGGTGAAGCGAAGAGCCATGCATCACAAGCGCCCTCTCGATCAACTCGCGAAAAGCACAAGAACCTGGTTCAGACTGCCTTTTTGGCGCTCCTCGATGAGCCTTCCATCTGGTCCTTTGTTAAATCGACAGCAACTTCAGCCACCTCGGTATCCGAGGCTGCTCGAATAACGCCAGTGCCAATGGACTTTGGCCGAGGCACGCGCGATATCCTTAGCATGTGGTGGATGACGAGAAAAGAGCCCACCGGACGCCCATCGATCAGGTAGCGCCCAACACTGTCTTGACAGGTGGCTACTGCAAGGGGGCATTGACAGCTAGAGGTCAGCCTCAGAAAGGGACGTGGACAATCTAGTGATTGAGCGTCAGCCGGACCGCTGGTCCCCGTCTTGAGTGCGGCATGCTGCACTGCGTAGTCGTCACAGCAATTTGTATCGAGATGTTACAGTAATGTTTACTACTAGCTTTGCGAAGGGGTTCCCGTTGGTTTCCCGACGCGGCCCGACATGTGAACATGTGACACCGGAGTCAGGTCACGTGCACGCGTCCAATCGCCCCCAAAGGCTGTCCTTGATTAACACTTCGGCAAAGCTCGGAGATATCCGTTGAGTGCGCCTGATCGCCATTGTCGAGTTACTTCTCGTTCGCGACGACCCTTCATTGATCCATCGACATCGAAGTGCGATGCCTTGAGCGTTGCAGTATGTCCGACCCCCAACACTCAGAAAGCCCTCCACCCAAGCGCCCTAAGCGCACATACCGCGCTTGCTATCCCTGCCGATCAGTGAGAGCATTCATCTCGTCCTCACAGCGACGCTAACGTGAAGCGCAAGCTCAAATGCAGCTTCGGAGACCCCGACAGACCTTGGGATGGACCCTGCGTGCGATGTACTCGTGAGCGACGAGAGTGCGTCCGCGCAATGTCTACGCTGGTGCGCTATTCCCTTCCAGATGTACCAGTGGCAACAGTTCTGCCCGTGGCATCCTCGCAAGGCAACGCGGACAGATCATGCAACCCCACATCGGCTAGCGCCGACCTGATTCCTTTTTCTACTGACAAGGAGAACAAGGACAACCCATCAGGAGGGGGGAGCGATATGCGCCCGCTCTCTTCAGAGTACAAACACCGACAGCTGGCAACACATCCCGACAATGAACTCGAAGGAGGTCAGAGTGCAAAGCGTGGACATGACCACGACAACGATCATCTGTCACCCCCGCCTGACGATGACTCCGATGAAGCCCGTGACAGTGGCCGTGCCCTACTGACCTCCAACCTCCAGAACCCAAACGACGCTCTCCGTCTGCTTGCAAGTGCCAGCTCTCTTCGCTACAGTTCCCGGGGGGGAGACTCGGCCACAGCAACCAGCTTGAGTACAGGCTTACTGGGGAGTTCGTCGTGGAGTTTATGGCCGCCAGTTCAGGAGGGTGCAGTAACTGAGCAAGAGTCTGGCGCACTTCTATGCTTGTAAGCTCTGCGTCCCAGCGATTGGGAACTTGACCACCGCAGTTTCGAGCTTCGTATGGCGCCCCTGTACCCGCTCATTCACAACCGTGTGCTTGAGCCCCAGTATCTGCCCACTCTTGTGCAAGATGAGCCACTTCTCTTGGGAGCTATGATTGGCATCGCATCTAGGTACTCGAATGTCCTCACCTCGGAGCGCTCTGCTGCTGTCCATAAGGAGGTCGCCCAGTGGGTTAGAGACGAGATCACAAACCTCATGGACGGGGATGCCGCGCTCAGGAGCGTTAGTACTGTTGAGGCTCTACTCCTTCTTGCAGAATGGCCAATGCTGCCAGCAAAGCGCAAGGGCAGAACCGCCGATGAGCCCGACTCTGAAGAAGCCCGTCTTCTTCGACCAAGTGTGCGGTACGATGCGTATTGCTGGAGTAACGTTGGTCAGTGATAACGCGTTTTGATTGGCGCTTAAACCCCCAGGGCTAGCCATGAGGATTGCCCAAGAGCTGGGAATGGAGGACAGCGTGTTTGCGGCTAACGAGCCTGAAGCGCAGGAGCGCACCCTAGAGAGCTGGAAGCATGAACGTAACTTGAAGACTTGGGTTTGTAAGTCGATTGTCATTGTATTTGTAGCTGACTACAGACTGCTACAACGCGGAAACACAGTATGTTCTTGACGAGAGGATATCACTGATCTCAGCGTTGCAGCCCGGCTCGGTCGCAGTGCCGTCACCCAGCATAGTCAGCCTATTGGATGTCCATACCTGCTGACTGGATAGACATGACAACGCGCTGGTGGGAAGGCTTAGGTCTATTTAATGAACGGCGAAAGAACAAGGCCAAGGACGACGGAGCCGCCGACTTGATCAACCTTACCAATTGTGGCCAGTTGCTGGTGAGCATTCAACAACACCTATGTGAGTGTGTTTTTCACGGAAAGGTCTGTCTGATCCCAGACTGGAGCAAGGAAGTCACCAATACTTTACTTCGTTCTGGAGCATGGGAGTCATTTATGCGTAGCATGCGCATGGATATGAGGCACAATCGACATTATGGGGAGAGAAAGCTCCGTCAGTACTGGTGACCGTGTAACGATTAACGAGGAACAGGTGAGGGGACGCTCGGCTCCGCTCTACTCCGACTTGAATTTGACTACTTGGTGCTGTACGCCAACTCTCTAGCATTGCGGAGCCTACAACGCCGTTTGCGGTTGGCACGGCAGGTAAAGCCTTAGAATTGACGCAGCTGATCAAAGCGAAAAGACCCATTATGGGAAATGCCTACCCTGCTCAATGCCGTGGAAGGCCCGTGGATAATGGAGGCACTCTCAGCTGCTCGGTCAATTCTGGAGACCGCTCTGGGCATGCTGGAGAGCAAGGGGCATTTGCGGTATTGCCCTTCTCGAGTCTTTCAGTACATTCTCTTCGCGACGACATTCCTGTACAAGGCCCTTGCCATCGGCGCAGTGGAGCACGGCGAGAGCTCAGTGATTGACCTACTCGAGTCAACCGTCGCCGCCCTGAGCGATGCGACAATCGATGACCAGCACTTCCTATCCGGTTTTGCCGTTTTGCTGGCACGCCTTGGCAAGCACTGGCGCAGTCCAAACGAAGGAGAAGCATCGAGCCAGCTTGTGTTTGGTCCCAAACCACCCGTTACATCCGCTAGTCGCCCAATACCTACAGAAAGCTTGCCCCCAATGCCCACCAACCAGAATCCAACCGTTCAGCAAGCCCTTGCGGGTACTAGTAGCGTGCCCCATGCCGATATTGGGGACTTTCGTGCGGGTTTGCTGCGCGATCCTCCATCGGCAAGGTCCAGTGGCCAGATGGACTTCGATACCGGGCTACTGCAGTCAACATCACCGCCAATTGCATTGGCCAATGGCGACGGACTTGTCTGGGGACTTGACCTTTCATCGCACATGCCTGAAGCAGACTTGGCTCAAGATGTCATGTTTCAGAGCATTTGGGACAGCGCCAACCAAGCGGCAGGGGCTGCCAGCTCCAATGTATACGCCACCCTCCTCGGTGAAGCCTTCAACATACCTGAGAGCATGTAGGACCATGCCAACATCAGCGTGTACATAGCACACTGTAGACTGACTACTGTATGCATGTATGCACCTGGGGCCGGCTGTCACGTGCCGATACCTGGGCCCCCCGGCCTGGCGGCGAACACCGAAGGTAGCGGGCGAGTAAAGCGGCTGAGAGTTCCATCGTCGATGAAGTGACGCCCGAGCACTATAACTACCCAAGCAATGTGACCCCTGCCCCTCGAATGACTTTGCTCATGCCGCCATGCCAAATGACGAAAAGGCATTCGTCACAGCTACAACTGCGGATAAGGCCAGCACTCAGGTAGTTGTCGTCGACTGGCAACGGGATGACGCGGAGGTACGTCTATGTGGGGCATTGCGCTTTGAACCTGACCCACTAGCTACCTTACAACTGGCCAGAGCGCAAGAAGTACACAATGGTACTTACCGCGTGCCTCATAACGGCCCTCACCGCTATTAATTCGACGTCGATGAGCATAATGGCGACCTGGGGTCCAGCTTGGTTCGGCGTCTCCCGCCTGCACTTCATGGTGGGCCTGACCATGTATAATCTTTCATCCAGTGTTACTCCACTGCTACTTGCACCGATCTCCGAGAACTTTGGCCGTAACGAGATCTACCAGGCCTCCTCATTGATGTAAGATTATCGTCGGCTTCATTCTCACATCAGCAACGCGTTGCTGTTTCTTCCTCAGATTTTCTCACACAACATATCCGGATTCCTCGCTACTCGCTGGTTTGTAAGTAACACAAAGAGAAGAGGACTGACATCCAGCAGGGCATGGTTTCCTGCGTTGGCATTTCGATGGTGGGGGGCACCATCGCAGACCTGTTCCGAGCTCAGGACAGGGGAAAGTCGATGAACTTGTTCGCTCTTATCATCTTCATTGGTCAAGCCCTGGGCGGCCTGGCCATTGGATGGGTCGGCGAGAAGCTGGGCTACCAATGGTGTTTTGGTGTCCAAGGAATCGCTGCTGCTGGAAGCTGTGCCATTAACGCCTTGCTGTTGCGGGAGACCAGAGCCAACACTATCCTGTCCCGACGGGCTGCACTTCTTTCAAAAACCACAGGGGTAAAGCACATTGCTCGGTCAGATTTGGAGAAGACGCAACAATCCCTGTTCAAGCAGCTTCGCGTCACCGCCATTCGTCCATTGAGTAAGCGCAATGAGCTGCACCCGCATGTTGATCCCAAGTGTTGCTCGTCACAGAACCCATCGTGTCCGCTTTGGCCGTGTGGATCGGCTTTGCTTGGGGGGCCATATTTCTCAGCGGCCCTGCAAACATGCTTGTATTTGCGCAGTACGGATTTTCGCCCGGCGAGCTCGGCAGTGTGCAGTCTTGTATGGCAATTGGAGCCGCCATTGGCTATTTGTCCAACTTCCACCAAGAACATCTATACCGCACAGCTGCAACTAGAAGTGGCAACGGCCATGCTCCGCCCGAGGCTAGACTTTACTGGGCAGCTGTAGGCGGTGTAATGTTTCCAGCAGGTATGATGGCTTTTGCTTGGACTGGCCAGCCACATATCGCTTGGAAAATCCCCGCCGCTATGTTGTGCTTGGTCTACTGGGGCATGTACTGCATGTACCTAGGAGTCTTGTGAGTCTGTTACCATTGCTTTCTAATTTTGTAGCAATTACATCGCCGACGCATACGAGACCTACTCCTCGTCGGGACAGGCTGCCCAAAGCTTTGCTCGCAACACCAATTCTGCGACTTTTCCGCTCTTTGCCGCCAGCATGTATCAAACCCTCGGCTACCCTCAGGCATCTTCCCTTGTTGCTGCTCTCGGGTTTATCTTAGCAGCCGCACCTTTCTTACTTTTGAGGTACGGCGCGCGGTTGCGTGCCAGGTCTCCAATCACGTCCCAGCTGGTTGGTATAATGTAGTAGCCGCCTCCTTCCCGAATGGTACACGCGCGTTGGCCCTGTGCAGTTTTCATGCAGAAAAGGCGACGAGTTTGTGTTGCTACCGTCGGAGGACGGCTCAAGAGCGGGCAAGCTTGTCGGACATCTTCTCCAGGTCAGACAGTCTCAAACCAACACAATAATGCAAGCTCGGCGGCCGACTGGTTGCGTCCCTAAGACACGACGCCTCCCCGGCAATCAATTCTTGCGGATCAAATAAAACCTATAGGACGGCCTTTAAGTAGTGAGGGCATTTTGAACAGGTTTCGGCAGGTTTCTTTGTGTATTGCACTGCCAATTGCCGCTCATCAAACGTATCAACCTGCCTGACACCGCACAAGTTGAATAATTCCGTAACCCTGCGCTAACGAAATTCATTATATATGGGAGGCTCCCAGCTCTCTACTGTTCTGTATGTACGACGTCGCACTGTACAGCGTATTGTCCTGTTAGGTCATGTCCTGACTGTGCTACAAGGTCCATGTGTTGATTTCACCCTTGGGGGCTAATTGCACGTTCTGTGTTACAGGATATCGGACACGCACTTCAGAACGCCGTCATTGTTGCCAATGCAAGCGTCTGACGTTAGGATTTTGACTGCGCGCATTGGAACACTCACCCAGATCAATGGAGTAGGTCAACTTGATAAACGTGCCGCAGGAGCATGAAAACATCGATCCCATCAGAGTACAGCCTGTGCAGAGCGTATTGAAATTGTTACCAAGAGGCTGGAGGGCACACTGCAGACCGAGAACGGGCACAAAGTAACTTGACCTGTTAGGCTACCCATCAACAAGACAGTCATCAACATACAGGCATTTGGACATTTCGTACTTGACAGGGACAAGCTGTCCTGTTTGGGTCCGGCAAGTCGACTTGATGGTCGGGTTGTTTTTCGCAGCAGTAGAGTCGATGGTAGTACCAGAGCAACTGCGCGAAAACATGTTGTTTGGCTTTCTGAGCTTGTTAGCAGTCACGGTAGCGCTATCTGCCTTCACACACACTCACGGCACAACGGTGGGCCTGACAGAGGCCCTATTCTGGCGCTTTTCTACCGTGCGCGATGCCCGGAGAACTTCAAAACATGTCGAGTTTCCAGGTGCACAGCGCATAGGAATCGATTTTGGACGAGGCAGTGCCAATCCATCGCGAATAGCGTGCGAGTTGGTGCGGCCGACAAGGTTGGCCCGACTGATTTGACCTCCATTCTCAGCGGGCGAACCAATGGCGAGAGCTGCCAAGAGCGCAAGGCAAAGAGTGACAATAGGAAAGAACGTCAACCGCATGGCGTAACCTGAAGGACACGTTGAGAGGTCGAGGTGAGTTGATGGGAATATGGCTCACGTCGGTCTTTGATTATATACGATGGCGATGTGCTTGGAAGATGTCAGCAGGCCGACATGTGAATAGTTGCTACCATCGTTGTGTCCCCCTTTTCCCCTCCCTTAACCTCCTGTTGTCCGGCCTGAGAGGCTAAACAGCAATACAGGTTATCACCCTCCTCGGGGACGCTAACATCATGGTCGCCTTTTACGGGAGTGGAGTCAGGGGACTGCATTCGCCTGTGGGTTTGGAGCCAACCTCGAAGAACCCATCCCGGAGTAGGCGGTCGGTGGGGGGCATGCCTCCCCCCAGGTTCGCCGACGGGTTTCGTTATACAATCCACTTTACAGGAGCGTCTACAAAGTCCAGTCCACATCCGACGTTGTCTTAGGCCTACGTTGCCCTAAGCCCTATCCTGAATAATGGTTCTGCTTTTGAGACACAGGTGCGGCGTTCCAAGTCGGCGCCATCGGAGGACAGAAATTACATTCCAACGCCCCTGTGATGTGCATGGCTGGTCTCCGCTTCAGATGTGATGCAGGGTCGACTCATCAAGCATCCGCAGAGTTCCGCACCAACGCGCGCAGGCGTTATTGACCGCAACCAAACAAGAACTGGACCGACCGGAGTTAGGAAACTTCAGTTCCTATCACTCACCCTTAGGAGAGAGGAATGTCAGAATATCGGATTTCACGTGCCTATTGATCTGGACAGGAGGCTAGGAGGGTTACAAGGCTGGTCGCATCGCATGAGCCCCGACCCCAACATTCTTTATCTGGCATAGTATGCCATGTGATGCAGGGGACGGGCCGCCGTTTAGCAGACGTCTACTTGTGGTAGAAAACTTGTTGACCGCTCAGCAAGCGGCGGACGGCCATACACACAGACAGTATTAACGATAAAAGTGTGAAACGAAAGCGCTTCCACTCCGCATCTACAGCCACTTTGCACTGTGGCTCTGCGTATTGTGCGGAAGTGGACGGGCGAGGCATTGAAAGCCAAAGGAATGGCATCGAGAAGCCACTCATCCCGACGGCTTTGCCTTGAACGACTTCGCATCTCGGGCCGATTGTTGAATACTTGTACCCTGGATGATAATTCATGCTGGCTTGATATATGAGAAAGGTCCCTATCGGACTCCTCGCATTCAGTTTGCCGACCCGTTCCTCTTTCAGATATTGCTAACGACCTCCCTTGCCGCCAATGTGCATCACGTGGCCGCATGGGCGAGTAATCGCCATGTGGTGGCCGAGTCGCACGCGCAAAGGTGAGACTAGTTATATAGCTATATGTGGGACGACACCTTGTGGCCATGGAATTGGCCTAGATGCTGCCCTCGGCCACTTCGCTGCACGGCTGCACATACAGTATGAATAAGCATGCGGTCCACGTCCTGGGAGTCGAGCCCTGTTAGGATACTTACCTTCGGCACCAAGTGCACCGGAGGTGGCGCCATCTGCTGCCGCTTCAGAGATTGGTGCAGATGACCATTTATTCCCAGCGTGTTGCACAGAGACCTGCAGATGCGCGCGATGAGCTTGCGGTTGAGTGAACCAAGCGTTTAGTAGTGGTCATTGGCTCACCCGACTTCTGATTACCGGTTTTCGAAGCCGCAATAACGAACGATCTGGGGTCAGCACTGTTGCATGTTCAACGGCAAAAGCAAGCCATTCTGGCACAACCGCCCACTGCCTTCAACTTTGCCCACTCTCGAAGTATATTTGGTGTATCCGCGTTCAAGGTATTCTGGATCTGGAGCGGTTAATAGATGCTAACGCTTAAATCATTTGCCCTGATCAAGGAGCCCCACCTGAAAACTCCTTGATTTTGACGTCACTTCGTTGTGGTTTCCTCAAATGCTTCAATGTTGCCCCACAAGGCCGTGTCGATCGAAACACGAGGTGGGCGAGTCAATCCGAAACGTTGGGACCTGTGAAGGTATATAATGCAGAGGGCCAAGGCGCCTCCGAAGCACCACAAAGCGCTACAATGGTCCTTATAGGGCTCCTCTCTGCCACGGTTCTTACCTTGGCGTCGGCAACGAGCTGCGGCAATAATGGAAAGGAGAAGCGTACTGGGGCGGACAAATCTGATGGTCACGTAAGCCACAAACATGGAAACGGGAACGGCAACCACGCGAAACCCAAGCCTAACATTGTGTTCATTTGTGGGTAGTGTGGTTGGAAAGTCTACAGAGTCTAACCGGCAGTCACCGACGATCAGGACAAACAGAGTGTTCAAAGAGAGGTAATGCCGCACCTGTTCGAGCACATCATCGACAAGGGTGTCCTGTACGAAAACTTCTTCGCTCCCGTATCGCTGTGCTGTCCGTCTCGTGCGTCTCTCCTTCGCATTCAAGCAGCACACAATCACAACATCACGTACGTGGCTGAGCCTTGGGGCGGTTGGACACTATTCAACAAGTATGGTTACGTTAACCATACACTCCCCGACTTCCTTCAGCAGGCGGGGTACAACACATATTATGTGGGAAAGTACATGAACGATCACACTGCAGAGAACTGTGTCACGCTACCCGTCTCTGGTTACAACGGCTCCGACTTCTTGGTCGACCCGTACACGTACGACTTTTGGAACCCAGGGTTCTCGCACAACAATGGCCCTGTCGAAACCTACAATGGCTCGTACTCGACTGACATGGTATTGAGCAAGTCAATGGCGCACCTGGAAGAGGCACTTGGAGACGACCGCCCCTTCTGGATTGGCATTGCACCCATCTCACCCCACTCTTGTGCGCAAACCCCACACCGAATGCCTTCATACTGACAAAGTATAGGGATACCCAGTGATACGCCGGCCGACTCCTATGAGATGTTCCCACCGGCTCCCGCACCTCGGCACGCCAAGCTGTTTCCCGACGCCAAACTGCCCCGAACCGAGAGCTTCAATCCTGATGAGCCCATGGGGGTGTCCTGGGTGAAGCAGCTACCGAAACTTGTTAGTAGTAGTGGCAGTATCGTCATTGACAACAGAACGACACGGTCATAGACTATCTCGATGAGTATTACCGCGACCGCCTACGTGCGCTAGTTTCTGTCGATGAGCTCGTGGACACTGTCGTAAAGCGGCTTGAGAAAGCGGGGAAGCTTGACAACACCTACATCTTCTACACAGCCGACAATGGATTCGCAATGGGCAGCCACCGGCGTCAACCTGGTAAAACGCTTGGTTATGAAGAGGACATACACGTGCCGCTTGCTGTTCGTGGTCCAGGCATGCCTCAAGGGATCATTGATTCGGTTAGTAGTTACGGCATCGTCGACATGGCGCGGACATTTCTCGAGCTGGCGGGCGGCAAAGCAGATTACGAGGACGACGGGACAAAGATCAACCTCCACCTCGATGACGACAAGTGTATGGCCGACGATTACGCCCGACACCGTCACAGCATGGCCGAGTACTGGGTATATGGAATAGAAGAGGGCAAGTACGCAGGGCCCATCAAGGAAAACAACAGTAAGTGCAAAGATGTCGCGGAGCTGTGCTTGACGATACTGACGGCAGCTTATCGCACCCTACGCGTGCATGATGAGGTCAATGGAAAGCCACACACGTACTCGTACTCCGTCTGGTGCACAGGTGAACGCGAGCTTTACGACCTCGTCGAGGATCCTTACCAGGTCCGCAACGTGTTGGCACCCCTCAACGACCTCGGCTCGTTTTTGCCTTTCGACTCAACCAAGGATGGGGAGCCAGTATTTGACATCGAGACGCAGCGTCTGCTGAATCGGCTGGACGGTCTAGCACTGATTCTGAAGACGTGCAAGGAGGACACTTGCCCGCATCCATACCGCACAATGTTCCCAGGTGATAAGGCGGTTGGGACGTTTCACGACACCTTGGACATGAAGTATGATGAGTACTTTGCAGGACTCCCCAAGGTTCATTTCGACCACTGTGCCTTAGGGTACCAGTCTCGCCTGGAGCAGCCCGAGTGGACCAATAAAATGGCATACAAAGGACGTAAGAAAGTCAATGAGTAAAGGCGACTCGAGTAAAGGCAGACGGTCAATAGGCAAAGCCAAATGGTCAATAGGTGAAGGCAGAGGTCAATAGGGTTGAAAGTAAAAGCGAAAGGATGGCGTGATGTAACTTGTTCCGCAGGTCTTGTCATAATCTATGACTGGAAGTATGCTGCTTACTTGCGAAATGCTGCTGAATCCGGTCCACCTGGGAGTCAGCTTAGCCTGGAGTCACTCAATCCTCAACTAACGACTGAACTGAGGGTGGTCTGCGTTCGGCCTGCGTCGTTAACAACAGTACGGCATATTACTCAGCACGTACATGGGCTCATAGCCGGGGTTTGCATTTTGGCAGAAAACTTCGCGGGCCACCAGAAGATGCTGTCTCTCGTCGAGCGTCCCCGCCAGCCAGTCAGCACAGGTTCAAAGTCGGCACACGAGGGCGTACCTTGACAATGCCAATGCCTGGCGCTGAGCCAGGCTCGGAGAAGAGAGCACTGCCGCACTCCCCACAGAAGCTTCGCTTCATCTCTTTCCCTGGGAAGAGTTAGCGGTCCATATAGCAAATGACCACACCTGATCCACACCCAGTATCAATAAAGACCTTAGGCGTGCCCTGCAGAACCGTGAGCTTGGGCAGATCGAATCGCAGGTTCTGGGTCCTGGCCGTCAGCTGGTGTGTAATTTACCCGATGATACTCCTGTACACCAGGTACAAGCAGTTAACGCACGCGCCGGACGAGATTGTCTTGCAGCCAGAGCAGTAGCATACTGACACTCCCTGCAGCTTGGCGTCGATCTCGTACTTGATCGCACCTGAGAGTGAGCCCCTCGTCCCTCCTTACAACAGGCCTTAGTGCCGACCTCATTCCGCTGCTTATATTGCGCCTTGCAGGTGAACACTTACCGCAGTAGCAACCGCCAGTAGCCGGCATTGTGGATATCTTCAGTCAATTAAAGAAGACGCAACAGTAGTGTTGGCAGAGATGGGCAAGGGCAGGGGACACGGGGAAGCATACATTAGATCATGAGCATTAAATCTACGGTGCAACGACCGGCAGCTCGGCCATGAGCGCACTTCGCATAAACCATTCTCCCCCCCACTTGGGGCGGGTGTTGTGCCTTAGCCGTGGGTTGTCAACTCCTCCTGAGCATTTATCACTGCGATCGGTCAAAAAACCTACTCTACTGTACCTCCAGCAATCTGGCCCCGACGAGCCAGTTTGCCCAATGGCCCTCTCAGGACGCTATTCTTGAATGTGACGGATGCGAAACACCAATCTGGCGCGGTAGTACGCCGGCCGCCGGGTAACATAGCTCCGCATGTCCGACAAATCACTCTCAGGACAGTGTGAGACACGAGGCCAAGCACCTCTTTTGCCCCAGGCTTCGGCGCCAGCCCGTGGACAATCGCACACTACTGTACGGAAAAGTACAGTAAGGAGTGGGCCAGTTCATTGTGGGACAGCATCGAAAACGTGGCAGCGACAAGACTTCCAAGGGTACTGTATCTCATGCGGCTGAGCTCCACATGGAATCCGGAGGCGCCTTGGTAGGTACACACAACTGTCGTTATCATTTCGACTTGGCTACTATCTGAGGTGAGGTGGGCCCGCAATCCAGAGACAGCACCACTGTGTATGAGCTCTGCAACAAAACGCCCCGGCCCAAGGGCGTTGCATACAATTGCCCAGCCATACGCCGTCGTTACGCCGATTATGTTCTCGACATGAAATGCGCACCATGACTCCGCAGATGTGAAAGTTATGCGCAGGCTTGTCCATGCTCAAGGTCCATTTGACTGTAGTGTTTGTTACACCGCTACCAGCTGGACCATCGCAGGCGAGATCAGCGGCAATAGAGGAGGCAAGTCTTCAGGTTGAGCAGGGTGCAGCCTCTGACATCGGCTCAGCGGTAAGCCGCTCCGCCAAGAAACGCTGCGGCGCTGAAGGCTGGCGGAGAGCGCACTGGATGGATGTACAGTTATTAGTCTCGAAGTCGGAAGGTGTGACTGCGCTCGCATCCTTGTAAAGACAATGGCACATGTACAGCGCACCATAAGTTATCTGGGCAGCCACATGCAAAGTGCAGCTTGCACTTCGGCAATCAATTGCATCCACCACTGTGATTTATGTGGTCAGGATAAGATAACCTGCATTGCGCAATTACATCTAGACAGGCACACCGGATACTGTGTCTTCCGCTTACATGTGGTTGATGCCAGCTCAGACCTCCTTAGCCATCATACCTGTTGTCAAATCCCGTCCACACGACGCCGCTTTCACTAACCTTCAAACTGCTTCTGGCTGGCTTTGGGGCTGTATATCAGTCAAACTCTCTCAGCGCCGTCGCCGACACATACCGGACAGCGTGCTTGAGGGCACTGTCGACGTAGATCTCGGCAAAGAGTGACACATCTTGAGGATCGTCGAGGGAACCCACTTTGAGGAAACGCACACCGGGCATTGCATCCGGGTCAGACCAGAGGGCTGAGCCACAATCGCCACAGAAATACCGGGTTATCGTCTTGCCTATGCTTTCAGCTGCCAGCAGTACGTTTAGTTATGTGCACCAACCCGAGTCGGTCTTGTTGTCTTTGTAAGACTTTGGCTGCCCTTTTTTGACGTGTACCTTGTCGACCTCGGTCTTGAGGTTGTACGACTCTGACGAATGAAGGTTCTGACAGGTCTTGCAGTAGCACACTACCCCGCCGTTGTTGCTGTCGTCGTCGAATTCGTACGTCACGTCACCTTGCGTCAACACTGGGCAGCACATGATATCCCCACCGCAATAGCACGATCCAGAGCGCATGTTGAACTTTTGGGGAATCCACGGTTGAGTTTGCACGAAGTAACGAAGAGCACCAGGAGGACGACGAAAGCCCCACTTTGCATACTGATTGAGATTATATGGCAATGAAACCAGTTACAAATCGGAAGCAGCACCTTGTGGTAAGTGAAGGTCACATGAGCATGAGCAAGCCCCCCGACCGGTTATATCAGTCTGCGGCCACCCGTACTCGGGCCCAAGCGTTTCAACACCCAATGAAAACAGGACACTGGAAGCTGACGGAGGTTGCCGAAGTTCGGCAACTCCACGCCTGGTATACACCCACTTTGTGGTACGACCGGAAGGTCATGTTTTAGGCAACGAATGGGGCTTGCCCCAAATGAGAGCCAGTGGTTCGTCGCATGAGGATGTGCTCCCGCGTCGCTGGCGCTCTCTTTCTCGGTTCGAGTTGTTGACAACGTTGTCCGCCAGATCGTCGTCAGGGACAGAGTCCTCGCGTGTGTCGGGAAACCGGAGACGGATTGGTAACTTCATGAGCAAATAGCCCACATCGTGATGCCCACCTGTAATGTCATGTCGTACTCGGTGTGATCCTTGATGTACCCCGCGCTTGCGGAATCAGTGATCCATTTGTCAGGCATGACCAATGCGTGTGGTGAGCATTGGGCGCGATGTACGTCCAGTTCAACAGTCTCGGAAGACACAACAATGAAGTCGGCAAATTTCTGAGGTACGATGAAGCCACCGCCCGACTGTCCCTACGTTAGCCTGTAGTATTGCGTTGCCGACGAACCATGATGAGTTCTTCCACAACTTTGGCGCTGTGAGCGACATAGAAGCTGAGAGGAAGTCCAGCACCCGTGAAAAGAGAAGTACTTGGTGCTGGAGAGGCCATCCCGCCGCTTGAGCAACTTTCGCTGGTGTTTGCAGCAGTTGACATCAGGCTAGGTTCCAAGCGGCATGGAGAGGTATCAAAGTCACCCAAAAGATGTTGCGGCGGGCTGCTGGACTGCGTAAGTGGCAAGTTCACCGATGTGCTATTGACTAATGTCGCATAAAGGTGCGCTCTGCCATGAACGGTGTCTCCCCCAAAATGTGCCCCAGCCTGTACGGAGGTCTGCTCCTTTTGAGACGGACGGACGGATGGACGCGAGTCCCCTGGCGGCTGAATGTTCATGTCAGGTCGTCTGGGACTCGAATGTCCGGTACATGGCTTATAATGGCTGGGTTGGGAGATAGACTTGGACGGGGATTGAGCCCATGGCCCGATCAGAGGAGAATCCATGGCAGTGGTCGCCGGACAGCCTTGAGGTAAGTGCAGAAGTGGCAGAGGTGTGGAAGATCTTTGAGCATTCACAAAGCCGTGCAGCGTATCATTATCTTGCCTGGAGCGCGGGATAGGAGTCATCCTCTGGAGTTCACATAGTGGGTGGGCCCTGCCCGTGTTTGGACCGGGCGTTATCATTGAGACCGCGATTCGATGACCGGTGCCCGACTTATTTGCTGAGGGTGGCCTTTCCCCCTTGCCTTGTTGCTCAAAGTTCATTTGGGAATACCGTTTGATCCTAGTAGGCGCAGTGGAGGATTCGCCCTTGGTACTAACAAGAGTGTGTGTCGTGGGTGGAGACTGATGAATGACTTTGATGTTTTGGTCCTCTTCCTGGTACATTTGATCCGACTTCAGACTTGTTGAAGCGGGAAGCAAAGGACGGGTTGCCTTTAACTCAGTCAGCACACCAATACGACCGTCAAACGTACTGTTGACTGAGGGTGCAATAAGGCAATAGTTCTTAGAAGGGGAGGCTCCAGTGTGTATCTTCAAAGTTATTAGCCTTCTGGACCGTGAATGCACTAACGTCACTCGCCAGCCTTTGAAGTCATGGGGACGTCGCCCAAAGTTATGGCGAGCCCTCACACATTCTAGTACCCAGTGATGTTGAAGCACTGGGACAGCATATGCGTCGTCCGTGCAATAGTGCATCAAGATGTCGTCAAGTGTCCAACGGCGAATATCCGTTGGGCGGGGACGGGTGTCACGTCGAAGGCGATGTACAAAGTTGCGCTCGGGGCTGGGAGTTGGGACATAGACAATGACTGCGGACAGTCCATGCCGTCGGTTCGGCAACACGCACTCACCCCCGTACCTCTGCAAAGTCAGCCGAGTGACGAGCTTCGTGTGATTGCCCTCTGCATCAGTCCATGGGGTGCGTGCATGATCGTGCAGGAGGTAACGTCATGACACACCGACATACCTTTAGCAGGCTTACGGCGTCTACGTCGAAGTGGTTGCAATGTGCAGAATGCACGTAGAAGGTGCCTCCCTGGAAGATCCTCTCAAAAGGCATTGCTAGGTACGCCGGTGTCACGTTAGTTAGCTTGAGACACCCGACTGTTGAATGAAAGCGGCGTTGAAGTGTATTGTATGGTATGGGAAAGAACAGCACAGAAAGAACGATCGCTGAGCGTTTTGTATACCGTCTGTGATTGAAGAAGCACACAGCGCACAGACAATCCACAAACGAGGTCACGTCTCTGGCCAGGCGGCGGCGATCACCACGCAAAGAATTGCAAAGAAAGGATCGCTGTACGTCTGTACATCCGCAGCATGACTCAGAGAGAAGTGCATGCTGATAGAGCGCTCTCTACTCCGCGATGCGCCCGCCGCGCTTGCACTCCAACAGTCACAGTGTAATCCATCGCCACAGTTCGTTGGCCTCGTCGGGGGCCGCGACTTGCACACTTGAGTCGCACGCATCTAATGGGGCTGGCCGCTTCACAATTGTGCACCGCGCAGATGTTGTGCCGGCAGGCACGCTTTGCAGCTAAAGAGAGATGAGTCCACAGGAATCAACGACCCCGCATGCCCAGCTGAGAAGGAGACAGAGGGCTTTTTGTCGACTGCGTGGCCTCGTGAGTGACGTGAGCCTACATCGTCATCAGGTGAACACCAACGAGTTCAGTTGCGCCCGCAACAACAATACTGGCCATGGTGTTTATGGTCACTGCAGGCAAGGGAAAGAGGGACAACGGCTGGTGACCATGGTCAGGCCTGTGTGGGCATTGAAGCATTATATTGGCTGTCGGTCAGCTCATCAACTGATCACTACTGGTGCAGTAAGCCCACCATACACGCGGCGGAGTAGACAGTAGTCACCAACAGTTTGACAGCATTCAAACGTCCCTGACGGCAGTCGCGATGACACTGGGCCCCATTGACCCAAAGGTCACGGTACATGCATATGCATTTATGCCGCGGGGTCCGTCTGGGCGCCGACGCACATGTCGACAGGCCGGCAACAAGCTATACCGCGCGATGAACTGCACTGGAACGAGCCGCAGCGAAGCACATCATGAACGGCGTGCAACACCAAGTCACACACGTCTGGAACCACGTTCTGTTCCCGCTTGAGTGCAGCATACGGCCCTGTGCCCAGAACGCGTTCTGATTGTCGTCAAGTGGGGTTGGCGGGATGATCTGGACTGATGGTATGATTGGGAGAAACGACGGCCGCCGACAATTATACACCTCGGATGCACGAATGGTTACGTCTGAGTCGCCGCGGTCATGTTCCCTCCAACCTGCACGGATTGTGCGCGAGGAGGTGGCCCTTGGCAACCCCATGCGCGGCGCCGCGTTCTGGTGTGTCAGACAAGCGTTATCACGGCACGGATTTCCTCCGCATCTGCAGTATGCGTACTGGCTGCTCCGCAATCAGCCTAGCATCAGTACATGGCTTGGGACGATACGCACGGTGTATGCTCATTGGGAACGTCGTTAGGAACGCCGCTGACGCCGCGCATGGCCAAGTCGCCATCACCGAATGGGTTGGAGGCAAAGAGCAACTACTGACTGGACGGGCGCGACGCACCTGACTTCCAACCCCCAAAAGCCCACCCCCTCCATGCTCTACAATGGTAACCGAACAGCTTCCGTGGCACCGTAGAGGTGCTGAGACCTTACCATTGGCAGGCGGGCTCGCAGTCACTGATATCATTCACAATCGTTGCATCAACATATCAAGAACGTGGAATTCAATTGCCTCTACAATCACTATGACAAACGTACGTCATACGCGTGAGCCTTACATACGCTTCCGCCCCCGTGAGCTGGAGCCTGCTGGCTTAGGAGGTCCGCGTGATGTTTCATGGCGACATTAGGGTGTGCGCGTAACCGCGATTTCAGACAGTTGTCCCCATACTTTGCATGAATTGGATTGTCTGGGTCTTGGGAGACACCTGGTGCTACGTTGAGACCGGGCGGCAGTCGGACAAGGGGAAACGTCGCGTCGAGGCCGGGGTTGTAAAAGTACGGAATCGAGATACGATCGCCAGTGGTCGGTGCCAGCACTCGATGAGTTGTCGCTTTGAGATACCCCTGTGTCGCGTACTCTAGCATCTCGCCAATGTTAACAACTAGTGCACCCGGCACAGGTGGGGCGTTCAACCATCCGCCATCCTGGGTCCGCACTTGCAGCCCGGGCTTTTCGGGCTCAATCCACAACAGAGTGAGAGCACCGGCGTCCTTATGGGCTCCGACGCCTTGATCTGTATCGCTGGTTTGAGGGTAACGGATGATCTTGAGGAGGGTAAACGCATCTACAAACGCTGCGTCGAAAAGTTCTTTGTCTTCCCCGAGGGACACGGCCCATGCTTGCAGCAGTTTGGCAGCAACGCCTACCAGATGTGTCTTCCATTCGCCGATGATGTTCTTCAAATCAGGCAACGCCTGAGGCCACTGGTTGGGGCCGACAAGGCGCGCGTATGTTGGCCGACTCTGTAGCTGTTCGGGAGTGTAAGCGATGCCTTCGGGCGAGATATCAAGTTGCTCGCGCCAGTCGACAGCTCCTTTTGTCCTCTCGCCACCTAACCGAGTGTACCCTCGGAAGTGAGGCGAGTTGGAATTTTCAATGGCCAGCTTATCCTCTTGAGGGAGTGCAAAGAATGCACGTGAAGTCGCTAGCATGCGTTGCTCCAGTTCTGAGGGGATACCGGTGCCTGTCAGGTAGAAGAAGCCCGCATTGTGAGTGGCTTTGCGCAGCCCCTCACGAAACTCCGCAGCGGCCTCGTCGCTGCCGTCGAGCAACGATAAGTCGAGCACAGGCAGCGACGTCTGCGATGTTGCTGCCGGATGCCCACGCGTCGTCGGGGGTGTCATTAGTGCTAAACGCGAAGACGACTGTTGCCAACGACTGGGCGGCTGCAGTCAGTAATGCAAGGTGGGCAAGTACTGGGGAATCCAGACTCTTAATAGCAGTAGTTGCGTCCAGCAGGTTAGAGGTACATACGGTAAAAAAGCAATATCTCCCGAAACCAAATTGTTCGGGAAGTCTGCTCGTGCTCCAGTAAACAGTTTCAGGTCTGTCAAACCGGTACTCGTGCAAATGTCAAACCACACTCGCGCAATGCGACGCTGCTAATTACTGATGCATACAGGATATACAGGTGAACAGGGAAATAGGCGATCACAGGTGAAGAGGTGATCACCATATGGTGAACAATACCGCAGCCACGTGGATATGACGTGTTCGACTACCAAAGTTACTAGTTACACAAACTGTTCAACATACTCGTCGATACCATCGTCAAGCAGTTTGAGACGCCCGTCCTCGAGTGCGTAAACGTCATCGGCGGTTTCGCGAACAAAGTGCCTATCGTGGGTGACAAGGACGACAGTCCCTTCGTATTCGTTGAGAGCTGCAACAAGGCCCTGCACAGCATACATGTCGAGATGGTTCGTGATTTCGTCCAGCAGCAGCATGTGTGGCCTGTCGTAGAGCATGAGCGCCATCGCGAGGCGAGCGCGCTGGCCTCCGGACAGGGTATTGACAGGGCGGGTTGCAAGCGGCCCCGAGATCTCGAAAGTGCCCAGCCACCGGCGCAGATCGCCTTCCCGGGGGGGCTCAACGCCTAGGTCGGCGTTGAAGTCCTTGTGTGCTTGCTTGTGTAGCAGCGTCAGACCTGATTCGGACACGGAAGAGATCTCATCGACAAAGTGTTGAGTGTAATGGCCGATGCGAACTCGAGGTGAAACTTGGACGCTTCCGTGCGTCGGCTGCAAGCAGCCCGAAACGAGCTGAACCAGTGTTGACTTTCCACTCCCGTTCAGGCCAACAATCGCGATGTGGTCACCGGGCATTATGCTAAGCGTAACGCTTTTGAGAATGCGGCGCTTCCTGCCAGGAAATGAAAAGGACGCGGAGTGGAGCGCCACCAATGGCCCGGCTGTGCGAATCACGTCTGGGTTGGGAATCTTCAGGTCGACGTCCTTTTCGGCTTTGATCGGTTCGATCTCAGGTCGCATTGTTGCATGGTGACCGGCCCAATACGAAACCTTGAATCGCTTGCCATCTTCGGTCTTGTCGGTGCCAGCCATGCGCTCAAGCTTTTTCTGCCGCGAAGCCACTTGACCAAGGATCTTGTCGTCGCCTGACTTGTTGGCATGCTTTTTGAACCTATCTATGGACTACTCGTCAGCGTGATCTCTCCGGAGGCGTACTTACCTTTTGAACATGCTCTCGCCGTCGCTCAAGTGCTGAGTGCTGCCGCTCACGCTTCTTGCGAAGCTCGTCTTCTGCCTGTTCATACTCGTCATAATTGCCCGGGTGGTACGATAGAGCCTTGTCTTTGAGACGAATGATCTCTTGGCTGACACCGTTGAGAAAGTCGCGGTCGTGACTAACACAAACCACAGTGATGCCTTCAAGAGTACTGAGGTATTCTTGAAGCCAGGCGATAGCGGCGAGATCCAGGTGGTTGGTGCACTCATCAAGGAGTAGAATGTCAGGCTCGACAAACATGGCCTTGGCAATGGCGACACGCATTCGCCAACCACCTGACAGGGCCGACACCAGTCCGTCTTGCACGTCATCAGCAATGTCGAGGCTCGACAAAATCGACCTGGCGCGAGCTTCTGCCGAGTGTGCGTCCATCTTTTCTAGCTCGGCATACAGCGTCTCAAGAATCCGAGCTGCCACCTCGGCATCGGGCGAGGCGTCGCCGCCGTAGATCTCCGCCTTCACGGTTTCCACCATCGTCTGTTCTGCTTTGAGTGCTGCACCTCGGGCAATCTTTCCGCGTTTGCCAGAACGTAGATTCGCCTTCTTTTGCGCATCGAGAATGCGCTCATGCGCAATTCGGCTCACGTAGTTCTTCAAGGATGCAGACAGCATTTCTGGCTCCTGGAGGGATGCTTCGATGGCTCGCACGTCGCTCATGCGCTTCTGCCGTTCCGTGTCGGCATCTAAGACCGCTTCGAGCACCGTCTGATTAGTGTCGATAACGTCGAGCTGAGCAACATAGAGCGTGCGTATGTTTTCTGGAAAGCCGACAAGGCTCTTGTCGCCGATCACGCCCAGCAGCGTACTCTTGCCTGTACCATTGCGTCCAACCATGCCATAGCGCGTCCCTGCCTTCAACCATAAACGGGCGTCCACCAGCAGGTCGGCATCCCCGATGGTGACGTTGACGTTGCGCAAATCAATCTCGGTCGACAAAGTCGTAATGGTCGCGCTGTGGAAACGTGATTGCTGCGAGTAGGCGGTGATGATGGGCTTGACAGGCTCCTGGGCTTTCTGTGTTATTTTGCTCTTCCGCCCGGGTGAGTTCGGTGCCAATGTCCCTGGTGTGTTGGAGGACGATGGCGGTACTGAGGAGTCGTCGTTTAGAACGTCGACACTGTTGGGCGGGGGTACCATCGATAACCTCGAAAACATGACGTCCAGTTGTCTCGATGACATGCCCAGGAATGGCTCAAGTGCACGTCGGACGTCCGCGGGATCGCTCTTGTCCCTGATCACTGTGGCCAAGTACTCGATTGTGTCATGGTCGAGTGATTCGCGGATATCTGGAGGAGCAAGCTCAACGATCTTTCCAATTGAGATCATGGTGTCGGAATGCCGGGTAAGACAGCGGTCAGAGTACGCTTGAGTTCCAAGACCAGCGACGATGTGGGCGCGGCAGTGGGCGCGAGATTTGGGCGCGAGATAGAGTGGGAGGGATGACCACTTATATGAGTTGCACAATCGGTCCCGAGGAGTCATGCACCGAGAGAGTCCAAATCGAGGTCAGTGCGCCCCGTCGCAGACAGTGCCGTGCCGGGGCTGCTGTGGGCTTGCACGAGGCAGTCTGCGTGTAATAGACTGGAAAAAGTGAACAACACAGGCCACGGCACTCCGATTTCAGCATCAAGCAACAACATGTCAAGACTCGGATGTGATGCGCCTCGGATCCGAAATGTTGACCGAGTCTTTCAGATCATTCGTGTGGTGGTCCATGGGCCATGGTACCCGGTGCCATCACGTGACACCCAACATTGCTGTTGCGTCGTTGACCGAGGTCGCCCATCCCGGCCATCTCATGGACAGTACAGTACTCTGCGTGTCCTACCGTGCAGATGCTAAAGCAGAGGCCTCGTCCTGTCCGTTCATGTCGTGCCCGACCATTGTGCGCACACAGGAATGGCTGAGTTCAACGTGAGCAAGGCTTGTACACTTGAAACTTATATTCAACGGTACCAGGAGGCTCGCTAAGTGATCCTTTCCCAAATCGGAAGCCGGTCACCGGGTGTTTTGGCTGGTGGGCGAGATGGTACTGTGCGTGAACGTTGCAGTTACGAAGTATTACCTGTGGTTGTGGCCATGCTGACGTAATCCGGCTTTCGGATAGGCCCTCTGAAAGAAAACCGAGGAAGAGCCAAGCACGTTGTATAACATTCCGACATGCCGACACTCGAGATCGCGCATGCGCTGTGTACATGCGCTTGTAAATTCGGATGCACGCGATTTACGCCGCTGTAGCGCGATTCCCGGCGTGTACGAGGGTTACACGGCGTAACTACGATTGTAAACCGCCGGTGCTGGCACGTGCTGGCATGGGCCTCATGCTCTGCCTCTAACAAGTGGTCAACGCTAGTTCTACTGGTCTGTGAATAACGTGCCACGACAGACTCAATGCGTTTAGATAGCCAGCTCACTAGGGACAAGGCGCACCTCACGCCCGTTCCGGTGTCAGTATAACCGCGGCAAGGTAGGCTCCATTCAATGCACGAAGTGAGTGTGTCCTCGAATTCGCATGTGAGCTACTGCCAAGAGAATCCGTCTACCCCCACATATCGAGGTAAAAGCGCTTGTTCAGCAATGACATGAGGTTGGCTCCGTAGTGCCTACCTACAGTAGTCTTATCTGAGACTGGGGGTAAACCCCCCATTGGTAGCGAGTGCCGACGCCGCTCACAACCGTCCTTTGGCTCGGCGACACCCGCTTTCGCTGTCACCAACAAATGATTTCTGCGATGCGGGCAGTTTGTGCCTCCGACTGTCGCCTTGCGACTGACACTGTGGCATGTTGGTGTCGCTTGGCTGCAGCCCCTTTCAAAGCGGCTATTTCGTGCTCCGCTGGAGGACAGCTGAGTCCCGTGGGGCGCAGCGTTCCCCCACAGGGCCCCAGGTTACACGAGCTGAGATGCACGTCATTTGCATGGCACTGAACGACACCTGGGGCTCTTGCAAGTTAAAAGGTGCGCATGTGAGTATGTACAGGTGCTGTGTCGACCGCAGAAACAGTCATACAATGCCATCTCCTCAAGACAGTTCCACCTCATTGCCGCTACCCCATGAAACAGCCACGCCCACGCTGGCTTTCAACCTTGAGGACGAGTCCAAGACTACTGCTGAAGTAGAGATCAAAGATGCAGAGGATGACGGGGAATCCCCAACCGCCCGCGCCGACTATTCCGGTTTTGTTCAGAAAACCGACCTGAGAGAGATTAAACTCGTTCGCAAACTTGACCTATTCATAATGGTTTGTTCCTCTTGCGTTCTGGCTAATGTCAGCCGTCTTTGTGGGCCCTATATTGGATGAACTTTTTGGACAGAAACGCTATAGCCCTGGCTAAGCGTGCGTAAGGACGCCATGGAAGTCACATTGACAGATGCAGTGTCGACCATCGAAAAGGACCTCGGATTGACCGATGTGCAGTACCAAACGGCTGTGTCGATCCTCTTTGTGGGCTACGTTTTAGCGGGAATTCCTTCAAACATGGTATTGACGCGCGTGAACCCTCCCATCTACCTTTGCAGCATCATGATTACCTGGGCGGTGCTCTCAATCTGCACAGCCTTCACCAAAAACGCGACCCACCTGTATCTTACTCGCTTCTTCCTGGGCCTTCTGGAGGCCCCGTATTATCCAGGGGCGCTTCTTATTATCTCAAACTTTTACACACGCACCGAGGTCGCAGCTCGCATTGCCATTTTGTACACCGGCAATATCTTGGCGACAGCATTCGCGGGGCTCATCGCAGCAGGAGTTTTCCAGCTCGACGGTGTGTTGGGATATTCCGGGTGGCAGTGGCTTTTTATCATTGTAAGAGCAGTTACAATTGACCCGCAAAATCCATGGTGCTTACATCGCAGCAAGGCTCTGCGACTGGAGTGGTTGGGATGATAGCATATCCCTTCTTGCCATCCAAGCCCCTTACGACACGGTGGCTCAACCCCGAAGAGCGACAGCTTGCCCATGACCGCTTGCAGCGTGACAAGGTTGATGAGCTGGCTCCTGGGTCCACCTGGTCAGGCTTTAAACAAGCCGTCAGCGACTACCGTACTTGGGTATTTGCGTTCATGTTCAACAATCACCTTGCGGCCAATGGTTTCAAGAATTTCATGCCGTCCGTCGTTCAGGTAAGGCCAAAGATGCTACAGTATGAGTCGAACTAAAGGTTAGACCCTCGGCTTTAACAGGACTGTGACCTTGGTTTTAACCTGCCCGCCATACGTGATGGCTGGGGTGGTGACGCTCATTATCTCAATAAGCTCGGGAAAGCTTAACGAGCGCACTTGGCACATCACTGCCTCAAAAATTGTTGCAATCCTCGGTTTCGCCTTGGCACCGGCTACTCTTAACACGGGAGTTCGATATTTTGCAATGTGTGTATTTACGATCGGAACCTACGGTGTCAACTCTATTGTTTTGGGCTGGGCGTCGACGGTCATGGCTCAGACACAGGAGAAGAAAGCGGTGGTGATTGCCATCCTCACGTCAACTGCCAACGCCTCTTTCATCTACACGCCCTACTTGTTCCGCAATCAAGATAAACCACGTTATGCCTTAGGTGAATATACCGCCCACAGACCCGCAACTGACAACTACAGCTATGGGTTGGATGGCAGGTTTTTCATTTTTGACGCTGGCTTCGGCATGGGTGATGAAGTTCATTCTCAAACGTCAGAACCGCCGAATTGCCGAGACCGGCTCCCCGACAAAGTATCCATACTAAGTTTGCGCGCTGCTGTAGAAACAGTCAGGCTATGTATTGACGGGAAGGAAAATGCGAGGCCATGTAGAGGAAGCCATTTGTTGGCGCATGAAGACAATTATCTGAGCATGTATGTATCGTTGCCATGGAGCTGCACTCCAGTTGCGCGTCATCGAATACGTCTACAGTACATGGGTGTCTACAGTGCACTGCAGGCCACTACAGCTTCGCTACATGCCTTCCCTCAGCGCTTGGTGATGGCGCAACTCACGCCTCATTCATCTCCTTGACAAGAGTCTCGATAAGCTGGGCGGCTGGCATCTCGCGAGCAAGAGGTGCGCCCATTCCAGCCCAGTATGGACCCCATGCGGAATCGCCCTTGCTATTGGCCGCCGCGGCGAGTTGCTTTCCCAGATCATACGCATTAGGGTAGGCTGCAACCTGCGGCGCATTGGGATCGGTTGCGAGACGGTCCAGCAGCTTTGTCCAGTTGGACTCCACCGACCGAGCGGGACGCCCACTAATGGCAGCAACGAGGCGTGTGTGTTTCCCAGGTTCTCCCACAAGAGCCTTCTTGTGGGCAGGCGGAGCAGCCGACTCCTTAGTCGCAACAAAGGCGGTGCCCAGTTGCGCGGCCTCGGCTCCCACCGCGAGTGCCGCTTTGATCCCTTGTCCTGTCATAATGCCACCGGCAGCAATAACGGGGATGTTGAGTTTGGAGACAAGCAATTGAGTGAGAGCAAGGGTCGAGAGCTGATCGTCAGGCTTCGCTGGATCGAAGATCCCACGGTGGCCGCCAGCTTCGAAACCCTGGGCAACAACGGCGTCGATCCCTAGTGCTTGAGCCTCCTCGGCCTCAGCGACCGATGTCGCAGTTGCAAATAGCACGGCGCCCGCAGCCTTGAGTTTTTTGACAGACTCCGCAGGAGGCAGGCCAAAGTGAAAGCTTACAACAGGCGGTTTTTCCTCCAAGAGCATGGGGAGCATTCCACCGTCCTTGAAAGTGCCGTAAACGGTTGTGAGCGACGTCGGCGCGGCTGCGCCATACTTGTCAAATTCAGGCTTTAGGTACGCACACCACTGGGCGTCACGATGCGGATCGTGGGAAGGCGCGTCATGTACAAAAAGGTTGACATTGAACGGTTTAGAGGTTGCGCTGCGCACGTCGCGGATGGCTTTCCGAGCCGCCTCGGTGTCGGTCACGGCGCCCAGTGAGATGGAACCTAGAGCACCAGCGTTGGAGACAGCAGCGGCCAGTAAGGCAGTCGACGTGCCAGCCATGGGCGCCTGAATAATGGGATGCACGACCCCGATACGTTGCAGAATGCCCATCACGATGTTTGCTTGCGTAGTGTTGGTTTGGAAAGAGTGGGCGGAAGAGAGATGCTCCGCAGCTAGTCCAACCAATTAAAGCCAATGGCAGATACGCTGCCATTTGTAATCAAATGTTTAGTCGGCCAAACGCTCGGGCGCGACTGAACTGCCGACAGAAACCCCCAAGTACCACCGTCGGCAGTCGGATAGCACTGGTGCCCGAGAGCTCTGGCGACATCCTGCTGCTGATGCTTCTTTGACCCACTCAGAAAAGACTCCAAGTCTTTGCACTCAGACCATCAACCCCAAATGGCTATTGCCTGGGGTGTGTGCTAAGCCAGAACATACATATACACTCCTCTCCAAGTCAGGCCTCCATGATGGCGTGTTGGTACATCCTTTCCATACCTTTTTGCCGCTCCATGGAGACTCGACTGCTACGTGGAAGCGACATCCACTTCAACTTCTCAACTTGATGGCCTTGACCCACCTTGGCTAGATTGCGATCGCACTCCTTCTCAGCTGGGGAATAGTTTCGACGCGTTAGTGAGCATGTCCTTTGACAAGCCATTGTCGGACAGCTCGGAATCCCGTTCCTGTTGCTGTTAACACTCACATTGCGACGCCGCGTGGACCTACAGTGGTTAATTCGGAAGCTCCAGAGCACGCAGTGTTGTCAAGTATTAGTCAAGATTCACGGAAGCGCATGTGTCCTAAGAACCAAATAACATTCTCCCAAGACCTGCAACTGACCTAACAACGGAGTTCCACCTCCTACACCCGGCAAGGACTGTGTCAGGGGGGGTGTCCAGACCCAAACCAGACAACATTGGGCTACTCCCAGAGGGGCATGTTCTGGGCAGCGCGCAATGCGCGCCCCTTCCAGAGGAGGAAGACACACAGGACTGCGCCGAGACCAGCGCTCAGCGCGCCTTGCGTGATGTAGCAGGCCAGCCAGCCATGCTTCACACCCCAGTTCCACACGAAGAACGGGCAGACAAAGCCCCATGCCATACGCCAGAAGTTGAACACGGCCATGCTGTCCATGCCCTGCGGCAAGTAGCACTCGAGAACATACTGAGAGTCAGAGGTGTGCAGGAACAGTTGAGCTTACAGTTTGGATGAGACCGGTGATGACGGAGATGGAGAAGAAGTACAGAGCGCCGCCAATAAGAAGCGCAATCCAGTGCAACTGGCGCTGTAGGGCAAACCCAATAATGAGCATGGCCGCAAACATGAGAGGTAGGATGGGAAGCACAGCCCAGAGACGGTCCTCTGGTTGGCGTGTGCCCTTCTTGCGTTCATAGTAGGCGACCGTCTTGTCTCCGACCAAGCCACCACACCAGAAACCCAGCAGGCCGCCAAGGCCATAGGCAAGGAAAGCACATCCAAGGGGGATGATGGCAAATGAGTAGGGAGGTGGGCCCAGCGTCTGCGGCGTGACGACCGTAATGCCGACGATCCAGCTGAAGGCGAAGCCGTAGTAAAAGGATGGAACAATAATCACAATGTACTTGAGCTAAAGGTCAGCCTAGGCTGTCTTGATACAAGCTCACCATTTTGACTGGGCCAAAGCAGATTCGCAGGTACTCTCCTGGGCGCTTCCAGGGGTACCAGGCAACACCCACACGGCCGGATTGAGTTGCTGACGCAATCTCGCCATGCTCTGCAAGTTCCTTGTCATCGGTAGCGACGGAGGCTGGGTGCTCGTCCTCTACCCACTGCGTCTCAGGAACGAAAAAGGCAAAGAGAGCAAGCTGGAGACCGCCAAGACCAAGTAGGAACCAGAAAAGGTTGCGCCAGGAGCCGGCGTGAACGATGAGGCCGCAGAAGAAAGGAGCAGTCGCAGGTGCAATGATGATAGCGACGACGTACATGCTCATCTTGGCACCGATGACAGCCGGGGGGAAGATGTCGGCAATTGTCGAGGGAGGCACTGTCTGCGAGAAAGCAATGGACAGGCCAGCAAATACGCGAGACACTGCGAACGAGATGTAGCTCGGCGACAGCGCCATCCAGATGCAGCAAGGGATGTAAAGTGCCGAACCGAGAAGGTACACAGGACGGCGTCCCAACGTCCTCGAAATCGGATTCCAGAACAAGGGACCAACTGCAATTCCAAGCAAGACATAGCCGACGGTGTTCGCAATGTCGCCAATGGAGGCACCGAGGTCCTGGCTCATAGGTACAAAGGCGACAAGGATGATGGCCGCGGTGAACTGGCCCAAGAAGCCCGAGAATGATACCGAAATCAGGATCATGAACTTGCGCCACGCGCTTAGAGCGTTGACTGGGTGATTGGCAGGCAACGAAGGCATTGCGCGCGTCGGGTGAGCCACGCCGTCATGGTCGAGGTCGCGCATCTGGCCATCGTGCTCCGGACCTTGGCCGTGCTCCAATACTGTAGATGTCATGTCAATGAAAGTGGTGAGTGTGAATAGCCGGGGATTGGGTCATGAAACTGTCATCCACACAGCCCTTTATGCTCCTTTCATCACCAGTATCGCTTGTCGTTGCCTCGAGCCGTCGGGGCTCCCCGCCGACTCCGTTTCTTTTCTGGGTCATGAGGCACATCAAAAGGCGGGGCCGCGCGAGCCACCTCGGGGAGCCCGGTTTGCCGCTGGGCTCATCATCAGAGAGCTCAGGTCAAAGCACACGCAGCTGATACTCATCATTGAATGTGAGTGCTTACACACCTTCCGCGATGAGACTGCTGACAACACTTCCGATTGCCATGTGTCCTGCGAATTTCCAAATCAGGCAGGCGTTTCTCAGAACAACAACCGGCAGATAATACCGTGTGGAACCATTCCGCACCTATCCGTTGCTGTCGACGACGAAGTTCAGCTTGATCATTAGGAGATAGGCTCGCCGCTGCCCGACGATCGGCATCATGTGCGGCCCTTTCGACTCGGCCCTCCCGATCAGTTCTCGAGTACCTGGGGATGAACAGGGCCCCTCAGGACTGGACACACGACCTCGAGCTGGATCCCATGGCCCATTTAATATTGCGTGTCGGGTTATAGTTCCGTTGTCCGTGGGACCGACTTGTCACCAACCTCGGTTGTCAAACCGGGGCTCCACGCACTCTCGGTCCTGGCGGCCGTCGCCGTCAGTATCGTTTCCGTCTATCTTGCCGCTCCAAGCGAGCAACAACGGTTGCGCGGCGCGCAGCCAATAGCAGGCAATCCCTCGAGGTTTCTTGCAGCAGGGGGGGGGGGGGGGTGGGGGGGGGGGGGGGGGCTACTCACATAAAGCTATGCACAACCTCGAGGTGCCCCAGATGGCTCGCTCGGTAACACGGCTCGCTCGGTAACTTGAACGCCCAGCCAGGCACACGGCTTGGTGATGTGGGGCCGGTCTTGCCCGATACACCAAAGCGAGAATTGGCCTCACCTCAACAACGGTTACGCAGCCCACTACTGACGGGTCGTGTTGTGCAAGGGCCCACGCTCCTCTCACTCCGCGTGTACTCTTGAGACCATTGGGGTAGGCATTGACTCGCAGCAAAACCCCATCTTCGCTAATCAAGCGGTCGTCCCTCACACACCATGTCATTGCTCACGTCGCACGAAGCTCTGCCGCCATTCCCAGACGATCTGACAGTCGCGCCCCTCGTGGCTGTGAAACTGGCAAAGCTCGAAGCTGGTGATGTATCAGAGTCCGCTGCAATGTTTGAAGCCTGCAAGCATTTGGGATTTTTCTACCTGGACATGCTGGGGTCCAAGCTTGGCGAATCGATTGTTGCGGAAGCCGAACGGGTCAACGGGGTACAGAACGAGTTTTGGGACCTCCCCGACGATGTGAAGGACCAGTATGGGCGCGACAAGGTTCACGACTTCTTTGCGTACCGCTACTCCGAAGCGAATGGAAGGGATTGCAATGGCAAGCCTTTGAGGAACCAGAATTACAATGTAAGTTGTAAGCTGCGGTGTGGGCAGGATGTCTGGTCTTCACATCTGTCAGCTTGCGATAGGCTGGGTGACTATGGGGCCAGCTGCGGGGCTTGTTGCGGATGATTGCGGTTGGTGCGGCAGCACACGGCGGCCAGCGGACTGTGCTGTTGGTCACGCTGCAGTCCGGAGGCAGTCAGCAACCAGAGTTGCGCTTAGGTCACAGATCCGCAAGGACGATGTGTTGGGACAGAGCGATGAACGGCTACCGTGTCCCTCCGTCATTTCCGCCAACCAAGCCTTGTTCGCCGACTATGTGCGACACTGTCGGGAGGTAATGGATCTCTTGCTCGAACACCTGAATGAACACTTGGGACTGCCCAAAGGCACTTTGCCCAACATGCACCGCCTGTCGCAACCCTCCGGCGACCACATTCGATTCACGCGAAATCCCCCACAGGCTTTTGACGAGACGCTTGCACGCCGAGGTGAACATACCGACTTTGGATCACTCACAATCCTGTTCAACTGGCTTGGTGGGCTTCAAATCAGACACCCTGATACGGGCGAATGGGTATACGTCCGTCCTGTTCCAGGCTCGCCGGTGATCAATCTTGGCGACGCCATGGTCACGTTTACGGCTGGTGTGCTACGATCCAACGTCCATCGGGTGGTCCCAGCGCCGGGCAAACAGGCCCCACTGCCCCGCAGCTCGCTCGTCTACTTTACGCGCCCAGAGGACGCGGTCGTCATGCGCAGGCTCAAGGGCGGCATTATTGACGCCCAACCAAAGGGCACCTCTGAGCCCGAGATGACAGCCCAGGAATGGTGGATGAAACGTGGCACAGGCCAGCTCCCAGGCATATTCACAAGCAAGGGGTTTGAACCATTTGTTGGAGGCGACCTGTATGCGGGAACTACCAAGTCCCAGACAAGCACACAGTCCAAAGGCGTTGTTGGTGCATGAAATGACCCTCTGCAGACATCAAGGCCCTCCGAGTTGAGGCTCAACCGTGTACGTTGTGTCCCGCCTGGTGTGTGGGCGAAACTTTGAAAAAGTAGGGTCTGGCGTCTGCCCGGGGAGTAATGTTGGTGCTTGGCTGCAGATCAGTAGTGCAGAGTTGGTGGATGGTGGGCGCGTGCGTACGTCGCTTCGCCTCCCCGCCGGGGCGTGGTTGGTTACAATGCATATGCACATCACTTTTCCTAGGCATGTATGTCATGCGAAGGCCAAAATTCCACAGGATGCCTAGGAAAAGGACCAAGCGCGGCAGAGTCCGAAACAACGTCTGTGCGAGGAGTACAGGAGTACAAGAGGAGGAACAATGGAGTCGGCGCACATCGGGCGACAGGGACGAACAGGGCGGACGGGGAGGGTTTGTCACAAAAGGTGTGGGCTTAGAGCGGTACCTTGTCGCCTGGTGCGCTGGTCCTCTCGACTTCGGCGACGGACCTGGGCAAGCTCTCACCGTCCCTAAAACCGTCGTCGACTCCCTCTCCCCGTTTTGGCTGACGCCGTCAAGAGTTTTCCTGCAACTCGCAGGTGCAGCCTTGTGTCTGACGACGTCGCCAAGCACCAAATGAGACCCTTCCGCTGAGGTTAGTCTGACTACTCCGGATGAGGCGGACAGAGCTATGTGGGGCACAAAGGTTGAGACCTGGTTGCCCCCTCGCCCTCGCTGGCACAGGCGCACAGACACTCGGACGCACAGGCATGGGCCAGCCCAAGCCTCACCTGTTGGCACACCATTGCGGGGTCAGTGCTGCAGCCGCGGGCGGCGTGATGTTCATGGGGGCCAGAACCACCGTGCCCGTGGACCAGGAACACACCAGGATCAGCAAGTCTCTGTGCGCCCTGTTTTCTGACGGGAAGGGGGCCGGTGTGCGTGTGTCGGAACCGTGCCTCTCTCCACTGGCCGTGAACGTGCAGTACATGCATGGGACAGCTCGAGACCAGCGGCCAGAGGCCTGGAGCGGGCTTGGGCGGACAAACGGGCGGGGTAATGGGGCGGGGTTGGAGAAGAGTAGACTGCACGACTACTGTACAAAGGTTGTCGTCGCCGTTGTCACCCACCCTGCTACCCTGGTTGCTGAGCCAAACTACTCGCAAGTGTTCATTGTCCCAAGTATTTTTTGCTGATCTGTGCAGACTCTCGTGTGCCCAACCCACCAACAGCAGCATGTCTTCGTCTAGTATCAGCCCGTCTACGACGCCGTCTTCGACTTCCCCGCGTTGGAAGAACATTGTGGTTGTCGGCGGTGAGTAGCTGACATGCGGCGTGCGTCGAAAATGCCATCAAACGTGACCGAGGTCATACCGGCCGTCCCCACTTCCCCCCTCCATATCCGCATGCCACACTCCCCACCTTTCGAGAGCTGACATGTCTTTGCAGCGTCCGTCGCCGGCCACACTGTCGTCAACGGGCTTGCGCAGCACCTGCCGCCGCAGTACCGCATCCTTCTGATTGAGCGCAACGAGTTTGTTCACCACAACCCATGCGTTGTGCGTTCCCTTGTGCGCCCAGGTATGTTGAACTCCCTCGCTTCTCATCGGATAGCTACATAGCTAACCCGCCCAGGCTGGGACATGTCCCACTACACAGCGCCCGTCAGACAAGACACCATCTTTATGGCGGGAAGCCGTCACCGCGTGCTCTGTCCAAACCGTGTCGTCAAGCTTCGCCGCAACACTGTCTGGCTCGAGCAGCCGTTCGAGGACGTCGACGAGCTTGAGTTCGAGGTAAGGGCCCTTCCTTCTGTTGCCCCGTTTTGTGCTCGGTCCCATTGTGGCGGTCGGCATTGACGGTGGCATTCCTCTGCCCCTGACTTTCCGCTAACCGCTTCTTCAGATTTGTATTCTTGCCACAGGGGCGCAGTCTCCAACTCCGATCCGTCCGTCTGCCGGTTCGACGCTTGACGAATGGCGCGGCGCTCTCAACAAGGTTCAGGACGACGTTGCAAAAGCGGAGAGTATCCTCATTGTCGGCGGTGGATCAGTTGGCATCGAGGTTGCAGGAGTGAGTCGCAAAATACCAAAGCCACCCTCTCGGACGCTAGTCCCCCGTGACATCTGCGCTACGATAATGCGTATTTGCCCTGCGGGGTGACACCCACTTATCCTGGTGACGTCGGGACGCCGGGTCCTTTGTGAACCCTCCTTTGTGACAGCGTTGTCGGCTCCATTTCATGGCCAGGTCCCGCAATGGTCTTGAGGACCGTGCTCGCGTTCCATACATATCGCTGTTCCCATCACAGAATCTTCCAAACGACAGAAATAGTTTGCTGACACCGACCTAAGGAAATCAACGATGTCTATCCTCACAAGAAGGTCACCATCGTGCACTGGGACGTTGGCCTACTGCACCCGAGTGACAGCGGCGGCAACACGAAGCACACTTATGTTCCTCCACGCACATCCAGCAAACTGCGTCAGGATCTGGAGCGCCAGCTTCGCCAGCGCGGCGTAAGGCTCATCTTCAAGGATGGAGTGGACTTTGAGGCGGCGAAGCAGTCTGGCGAGTGGGGTGGCATACCTGGTCCTTTGGGTCGCATGTGCAAGATCCCCCTGGTCACTGGCACTATCGTTGAAGCTGACTACATCCTCAACTCAACCGGTAACCGCCCCAACGCCGACCTTGTTCGCTGGGCCGACGAGGGCTCCCTCACAACCAATGGTTACGTCTCAGTCGACCAGTACTTCCGTGTACGCACCAGAACTCCCGACTCGCCATTGTCTGGTCGTTACTACGCCATTGGTGACGTCGCCAACTCGCCGTCATGGAAGACGGCAATTGCTGCGATTACTGAAGGCGAGGCTCTTGCGGGCATCATTCTCGCTCAGCTTCGTGGACAGGTCGTCACGCCGTACGCGCCTCCGTCCAAACTGCGCGAAAGCACCATTCTTCTTGGGTCTCGTGGTGGAGCCGCCATTCGTCGTTTCCCTATCATTGGCAGTATCCGCGCCGACAGCCAGGTGCGCAACAAGAGTCAGGATTTCCATGCCGGCAAGAACTTCTTCTCTCGGTTCCGCGGTCAGCGACGCTTCGTGCCGACATCCAAGTGGGCTCTTTCCTAACACATCTACTTGTCACCAAGTGCCCGCCTCGTGCCTGAGGATACAAAAGTAACAACAAACACACTCTTTCGGTTTCTGCTGGTCAAAACGCTTGTCATTTGGGATTTCCTCGTTAGTGCTATTAGAATTGTTCGATACTTGCTCTTCAAAGTACCCTGTAATGCCACTCTGGCACCCTGCCGCTCCTACACTATCCGTATCTGCGACATCTTACATGTAAACAGCCAAGATGGTTTGATGTATATTTCTCTGTCGTGTCGTGTCTCTGATAGTCATCTAAAGTTTGCAAAAGACTCCAGCGCACGCCCCGCGGCCGAGCTGCACAAGTGTGCTTTTTGTGCGCGTGTAAGCCATGATGCCCTCGTGCCCATTCTCCAGGCCGATGCCACTCATCTTCCAACCGCCAACGGGCATCTCTGCTGGCGACTCGCCCCATGTGTTGATCCACGTGATGCCTGCTTCCAACTGGCGCACAACGTACTGTGCCAAACCAATGTCGGTTGCAACAACCCCACCGGCAAGGCCCATAGGCGTATCGTTGGCGCGGCGAATGACCTCGGGTAGCCACTGGTCCTGCGACTTGCCCTCGACCGAGTATGGGAGAATCGACATGACTGGGCCAAAGATCTCCTCGCGGACGATACGCATGTTGTCGGTACAGTTTGTGAAAACAACAGGTGGAACCCAAAATCCGCCTTCTGTTGGCTTGACCTTTTGGCTCGCGGTGGCACCGTCGTACAACACGGTCGCGCGGTCGTCCTCCTTGCCGTGCTTGATGTACGAGTCGACTTTGGCTTTGTGCGGCTCGCTCACCACGGGTCCGAAATTGGTCTTGTCGTCCATAGGCATGCCCATACGGATGCCGTCGCTGCAGCGCTGCACAATGGCGGCCTCAAAGTCTTTGATCAACGTGTCCGGAACGAAGACCCGAGTTCCGTTGGTGCACACCTGGCCGGTCGAGTAGAAGTTGGCCATCATCGCAGTGTCGGCGGCCTCATTGATGTCGGCGTCGGGCAGAATGACGAGCGGGCTCTTGCCGCCCAGCTCCATGGTCACGCCCTTCATGTCCTTGGCCGCGGCGGCCGCCACCTTGGAGCCAGTGCTCACCTGTCCAGTGAAGC
This sequence comes from Cutaneotrichosporon arboriforme, assembly GCA_002335565.1. Lineage (NCBI taxonomy): Eukaryota > Fungi > Basidiomycota > Tremellomycetes > Trichosporonales > Trichosporonaceae > Cutaneotrichosporon > Cutaneotrichosporon arboriforme. Next base: position 1,531,627 of record BEDW01000005.1, on the reverse strand, counting down.
TGACCTTGGAGATCCCCGGGTGTGCAGTCAGGGGCGCACCGCACGATGGCCCGTCGCCGTACACGACATTGAACACTCCAGGAGGCACGCCGGCCTCGATGTAGATCTCTGCAAGAGCATTGCCGTGCAAGGGCGTTACCTCACTGGGCTTGTATACCATGGTGTTGCCCGCAGCAAGGCATGCTGCACTCTTCCACAACGCAATCTGGATGGGGTAGTTCCATGCGCCGATCCCCGCACAGACACCAAGTGGTTCGTGCACGGTGTGAATCTCGGCACCAGACATTCCGGGGCGCAGCACTGTCGTCTTGCCATCCAGGCCACCAGCAGCGACGAAGTTGGCGTAGTACTCGAGCACGTCGGCGCCAGTCACGACATCGACGGTAGACGTCTCGGACCACGCCTTGCCTGTGTCCAGCGTCTCGCTTTTAGCGAGAGCATCATTCCGCTCGCGCAGGATGGCCACAGCTTTGAGCAGAATGCGTCCTCGCTCCATCGGTGAGGTGGTCGACCATACTGGAAAGGCTTTCTGGGCAGCCTCAACAGCTGCGTCAAGCTGGGCGGGAGACGTTGTGTAGATCGTCGCCAGGGCTTCGCCAGTCGCCGGATTGACAGACTTGAAGGTGGGAGGCGACGCAGACGTCGAGGTTTCGGGGTGCGTGCGCCCACCATAGAAGGTGTGGATCTCGCTGGCAAAGGTCATTGTGATGGCGGCGATGTCGATGTGTGTGTAGTATGGGAGCAGGAGATTGCGACGGCCGAATCTTGTGCCATGCGATTTTTCAAACCAGAACAAGCTCACCTTTTCGCTTTGCTAATCACGGGTTACGGGATCCACTCTGGCGGACTGGTATACATACTACTATTCTAGTATTGGTGTGGAGTCGCATTGCCATGCATAAGCCTGCCCTGCCCAGAGTTTCTCCAGAGTGGCAAGTTTCGCCAGGGGTGGTGCAGGCGTCGAAGACTTTACGCAGGGTAGCGCTGGCCGAACGACGTCACTGTTAATCGTCAAGGCCAATCAGTGTCAACGCCGCTCCTTGGATGAGATGCCTTGGCAACGCCCACTGACTTGAGGTGGCGTCGCCTGCGTCGTCGTCCATTTTGTATAGATTGTGAGGACCCTAACCCAGTTGTGCCTAACGTGCCTCTGCCCCGGCGACATCTACCGCCGGATGTGACGTTATCGTCTCGGATCATGTGAGCTCAATTTTCCTGGCAGTCTCTATCGAGCGCACGACAACACTCTGCTCAGATACCGTTAGACGAAGTACTCTGCTTGTCCGGCCTCGCGCACACTCGCGGTCGATACACAGAGCAGGGTAGCCAGGGGAAGGGGGGCAGACGACATCGGCCGCGCCTCCGATGCTGCCAATCCATCTGTTGCTCCTCTTCGTCAAGCCGTACCCCCTAGACGACCTCAGCCTCAACTGTCGGACCCCTCTCTCCTTGCCTATTGTGCCCGCCAGGTCCCTCGCGACTCTTGCTCGGAAAAAAAACCAACGAGACCCCAGAGACAGCGGACGCCGCCCACAAAAAGAAAGACTGCATTTTACACTTGCAACTCACATCTCTTCTCCGACCAACAATTCATTTACTCGCCTCACAGTCAGCTATGGAGTGCCAGGCAACCATTTCCAAGTCCGAGCTCTCGGGCCATTACGACTACATTATCGTCGGTGGAGGCACCGCTGGATGTGTGCTTGCTTCCCGACTCACTTCTTTCCTACCTCACCACCGGGTCCTTGTCATTGAAGGTGGTCCGACCGATTTCGACAAGTCGCAGGTGCTTAACCTTCGCGAGTGGTTGTCCATGCTCGGGGGCGAGTACGACTATGACTATAGTACCACTGAGCAGCCTATGGGCAACAGCCACATCCGTCACTCTCGCGCTAAAGTGCTCGGCGGATGCTCGTCGCACAACACTCTCATCTCGTTCCGTCCCTACAGGGTCGACATGGACCGCTGGGTAGAGCGTGGCGCCAAGGGCTGGGACTTTGACACCATGATGCGTCTCATCGACAAGCTCCGCAACACTGTTCAGCCTGTCCACGAGAGGCACCAGAACCAGCTATGCAAGGACTGGGTTAAGTCGTGCTCTTCGGCCCTCGACCTTCCGGTCATTCACGACTTCAACAGGACGATTCGCCGTGACGGCCAGCTCGAGAAGGGCGTCGGTTTCTTCTCGGTGTCCTATAACCCGGACGACGGAACGCGTTCCAGTGCTTCGGTCGCCTACATCCACCCCTTTTTCCGGGGTGACGAGCAGCGCAACAACCTCACCATCTTGACCGAGGCTTGGGTCTCCAAGATCAACGTCGAGGACGGCACCGCTACTGGTGTCAACGTCACCCTCAAGGACGGCTCCAAAGTGACCGTTAAGCCCAAGTCTGGGGGTGAAATCATCCTCTCGGCGGGTGCAGTGGACACTCCCCGACTAATGCTCCTCTCGGGTCTCGGTCCCAAGTCGGAGCTGCAGTCGCTCGGCATTCCAGTTGTCAAGGATATTCCAGGCGTCGGCGAGAACTTGCTCGACCACCCCGAGACGATTATCATGTGGGAGCTCGAAAAGCCCGTCCCCGAAAACCAGACGACCATGGACTCGGATGCTGGCATCTTTTTCCGGCGTGAGCCCGTGCGCCCTGGTGACGACGCCGCCGACGTGATGATGCACTGCTACCAGATCCCTTTCACCCTCAACACGGAGCGTCTTGGGTATCCCGTGTTGCCTGAGCGTTATGCGTTCTGTATGACCCCCAACATTCCGCGTCCCCGCTCCCGCGGCAAGCTTTACCTCACGTCCGCCGACCCAAGCGTGAAGCCTGCGCTTGACTTCCGCTACTTCACTGACCCGGAAGGGTACGATGCGGCAACATTCGTTGCTGGAATTCGTGCGGCGCGCAAGGTTGCCCAGCAGAGCCCATTCAAGGAGTGGCTCAAGCAGGAGGTTGCCCCGGGCCCCAAGGTCCAGACCGACGAGGCCATCAGCGAGTACGCACGTCGCGCTGCCCACACTGTCTACCACCCCGCTGGTACCACTCGCATGGGTGACACTACCAACGACCCGCTGGCCGTTGTCGACCCCTCGCTCCGCGTTCGTGGCATCAAGGGTCTCCGTGTTGCCGATGCCGGTGTCTTCCCCGAGATGGTTAGCATCAACCCCATGCTCACTGTTCTTGCTGTCGGTGAGAACGCTGCCGAGATCATTGCCAAGGAGCACGGCTGGAAGGGCGACAACTCTGCTCGCCTGTAAAGATTTGTAGCAGCAGCGATCATAAACAGAATCCAGGGAATTTGCAACTGTAGCTCATCTCATCCACAACAAAAACGCAAATCAAATCGTTTCCTGCGTAACCACAATGATGCATGCTTGTTAGGTCTTACTCGTAGGCAAGAGAACGGGCGACGAAGTACGAACCGCGATGCTATGGCGTCTGGTTGGAGTCCACTGCTCTGCGCAGAGCATGAATGTGTTCAAAGCTCGTCTTGCAGCATCCACCGATAATGACACCAGCCCACAACCCAGTTGACTCCGCCGCGCGTCCAAGTTCAGTGACCGCATCCCCCCACGCCTCAGGCGTCGTGTCACCGGGTTCCGACCATGTTTTCCGCACAACGTCGTAAACAGCGCCGCTGTCGGGGTATATCACCAGCCAGGGCTTGATGCCGTCAAGGTTGTGCCCCATCACCAGGCGATTCAAGTCCTCGACAAGGATGGGAAGTTGAGACGGCTTGGTGCAGTTGATTCCAATGCCATCGGGCACTGCCATGTCTCTTGGTGACCCCAGCAATGCGTCCACAACCTCTTGAAGCTCTACCGGTTGCCCATCTAACGCGGACGTTTGTATTGGCCTTCCGGTGGGGTAAGCGGACGAGATCCAAAACGGCTTGTCGTGTTCCTCGCCTGGTCGTTGTCGTGAGAGTTCATCACGAAGTAACCGCATCGCCCCTCGGATCGCGCGGATCTCACGCAATACCGGAATAGTCTCAAAAGCAATGTAGCTGATCGCTTGCCACGTTTGCTCGTCACTGGAGTATAGGCGCAGTCGTTGCAAGTGCCAATCCATGAGAGCCTGCTGGTACGACGTCTCGTCATGGGCAGACTTTGCGGCGTTGAGACTGGGTTTGTCCTTCACCCAGCCTTGCGGTCCAAAAGGCGGAGGGTATAGTCCATCATACTCCTGTGAAGGGTACAAAGTGGCACCATAAGGTCCCAACGACAGTGCGATGCGTTTCCCCGGTGCAGCGTCTCTAGCGATGCCCACTGCCTTTTGCATGATCTTGGCGGCCTCGGCATCAGCAGAGTCTGATACTTCCTTGACGGCCTGGTGCGAGACTTGATAGCTTACAGTAAGCCCACTAAAGCACCGTCCCATCCAACCCTTACGTTGCAGTGGAAACAATGTCGGCACCCGCAGCGGCGAACTGAGCGTGGACATGTGCCAGCGCCCTAGGATCGCGCTGAGCGAGCTCGCCGCCCCACAACCGGCCAGACACATCGTGACCCAACGCCTCTAGGGTCGTTCCCTGCCTTCAGCACAGAGTAAAGGCGAGGGAGATCACCTACCATGCCTCCATCGAGAACCAGAATCGTCATGCCACGATGTTGTCAAATTGCGAGAAAGAATATGACGGAAACGTTGAAGGATGTTTCATTTGTTATGTGGATCTCCGCTTCGTGGAGTGGTGCTGTAAGTCCGCCCCATAAGAATTCCCCACGGTGACATTCACGGGGATACACAACAAGCATACCCTCTTCTTACCTCGTTGCGTTCTCGGGATGAGAGAATGCGGGACAACTCTCGCACCCAGGTACTGGACAAATGTACATCGCTTACAAACATGGATTTTGCTTCGCCTACTGCACAACGGGCTACTTCGTATGATCACTCCTGCTTCTTCCAGGCTCGCTTCGCGGACGGCCCCCGTGGGGGACCGTTTACTTGAGCCCCTTCCTCACGGGCTGTTGGAAGACTGTGACGACTGAAGAGAGGGCGTCGAATCGCCAAGCTTGCCGTCCAGCCCCTGCAGCTTGCCGGTCTTGTCAAACTTGATGATGGCGGTTGAGTGACAGTCAGAGATGTCGATGCCGTCACCAGCGATGGTTGGGTGGGCACTCCAGTTGAGGAGCTTGCAGAGCCCCTCCACGGCCTTGCGCTGGTTGTGAATTACACCTGATGCCAGCAAACGCGGTATCCTCGGGATGGCCATGGCAAGGTTGATAGGGGGCAGCGGTGCGTCAAGGAGGAAGACGACGCGAGCGCTGCCGTTTGGTGCAGAGTAATAGGGACCCAAACCAGTAATGCCGACGGCTGCTGCACCAATTTCATGGGCAAGCTGCGCTACGTGGTCCTCGTCCAAATCCAGACCATCGGGGAAAGGCAGTTCTTCTGAGAGCAGTTCGGGGACGTCGTCGCGTGTTCCACGCTTGCGGATCTTGAGCGCTAGGTCATCTCCGCAAGGATGCGCCCATCCCCAAAGAACCGTCTGCGGCCCGGGCGCCACAGATGCGATGAGGTGGGCGCGGCACTCGAGTTTGCGGCCGTCTTCTGCAACGAACGTCAAAGTGCCAGCCGACATGTCAACATCGAAGCGGTGTTCGCCGAGTTCGTCGCCTGCTTCGGCCAGGGCCTCTTGATGCAAAATCGCGAGCAGCTGGCCCTTCTCAATATACCGTTTAAGGCCGGGGTAGAAGTATTGAGGCTGGGACTGGCCTTTAAACTTGGAAGTGACAGTCGCCTTGAGCTTCTCTTGCTGGATTCTGCGCGATTCCTCAAGCACGGATCCTCGTTGTGACGGCACCGCCGATGGCCTACGCGAATCCCGGCCGATTCCGGCAACGGACCCTCGCTGGCCGGACGCCGCAGCCATCGAGCGACGCGAATGGCGAGTGGAACGCGACTTGAGACTCAAATCATAGTCGCTGAGGTTGACCACACGCGTCTGGCTTGACGGCTCGTAGAGTGGCTTCGCCGTGCTCTGAAACTGTTTCTCCTTTCTGCTCTTGCCGAGCCCGAGACACATTGTTTAAAGTCTACCTGCGGCGCGATGGGGGTTGGTGGTAGCGACCGGGTGGGTCCACGACGGGTTCTTGTCGATGTATAGTGAGCGCGGATATGATGGTGAGGAGGAAAGATGAGATGTAAAGAGACAAGATGCGATGTGGGGACGAGGGCGTGTCGTGAGACCAGGGGGTTGTGATACCCCTCATGTAATGGGGTTGAGCCAAGAAAGTCGCCCGCTGACTACCAGTTATTCGCCGAGCGAGCCGAGATGGACAGTGGGGCCGAGTATGCTTCGCCTCGCCCATGACGGACGCGAACCCCGAGCCCTCGGGGCAGTGGTCCACACGGGGACTGCCGGCCCGGATGGGATGCGCGGCAGGTGGCGGCACCAGAAAGCGGAGATTGAACGCGGATCCATGACCAAAAGCTCCAGAGCCATCATATGCCAGGCGCTGTTTGTTGGCTCCCACTTGGTACTGCCGGCGGCCGGCGGGTTTTGGTCAAGAGACCTTGTACGGTCCCAAGACCGGAGCCGGCGGGGGCATGCAACCGAGAATGGCCCCAGTACGGCCAGTACGCCGGGCTGGCGTGGGCTTCCAGGGAACACCCGCCAGGCGCCTAAACGCTCGTTTAGCTCGGATGTGGTTCGACGTCATAATCAAAGGCCACTACTACTACTACTGAACACTGCTGTACCACACCACATTGACAGCCCACTGGTAAACGATTGATGCCCCGCATGCAGCCGGCCGCACACGGGGGCATCCGTTGGCTTGGCCGAGATCTCGTTGTTACCTTGGGTAGCCACACGCCAACTTAGAACTAGATTGCCGGCTCTATCCTCAACGCCTCTCTGGGGCCATTGGGATCTCAGCCAAGACTATCTTGTCGCGAAGGGGGCGTCTGTGTCTCCTGAAGCGGCTGGCGTCTGCACGTTTCGCGAAGCTGGAAGGCGAGCGGGGAGCATGGGTTGCCCCACATGCCCCACCACAGTGCGCACGCCGTCTACCAACGAAACACCCTAGCCTCTCTGCCCCGCCTAGCCTCTGCGCCGCCGTCAAAAGCACCCCGTCAATCCACTTGATGCCCACCCAAACGTCACTATCTCAATCTGCCCCACGGAATGAATGGCTTCCACCCAGCCGTTGTTGCTTGGGATTGCGGCCTTGTGCACGACTGTCTCAGCCTACTACTACTTCCGAGATGACATAGACGCCTCTGCGCAATTTCGTACACGCCACTTGGTACGCGTCGGTTATTGCGCCTCGCCACTCCCACCCCGATGCCATCAAGCACCCCTCCACCTACTAGCAGGCTTCTGAACCGTTCGAGACAGATCTCGCCACTGGGAATTTCAGAAAGCATAGCTACTAACGGATGAGCCTCAACTTTCCAATCAACGGCACCAGATCTCCACAACTGACATGACATGTCCCCAAGTTTGCGCCCTTATCTAACGTTGACGTCTGTGACAGTTGCTCTCACGATTGTGTGCTACGCCCTTTTGAGTGCTGCGGCCGCCACAGCTGCGAGCTTGAGGGCACGCTCCTCTTGATGTCTGGGTACAACGATCTGCAAGCCCACTGGCATGCCGTCCAACTTGGCAGCATCAAACGTTTCGTAAATGAGCTTCTCGTCCTCATTCCGCGGCTCGAACTTCTCAGTCACAACGTCGTCCTTGGTCGCATAGGTCACCGGTAGACCGACACCCGCGTGATCGGCGAGGTTCCAGAGACCTGTATAGCCAATGTGGCGGAACTTGTACGCAGGCGCGGCAGGGAAAGCAACAACAGGCGAAATGAGTCCGTCAATGGGTCTCCCTGTTCCTGTCAGATCCTTGGTTTGTGCCCAGGCATCGAGGAGCTTGCGGTTGAACATGTTACGCTCTGTCTGCAGGCCCCACAGCTGTCCAACTGTTGGTGGGCGATCCTTGCTTTTCTGGTACCTTTCGTCAAACATGTGAAGATCTTGAGGGTAAGGCTCGGGAGTAGGTCCCTCACGAATCTGCTGGTGGATCATTCCGCCGCCGTCACCAAGGAGGCAGCGCCAAAGAATGTCCTGGCCGGTCGCAATGTCGGGCGGCGTCCACTCAATGACCTTGTGACCACTCGCCTCAAGAGCAGCCTTCGTCTCAAGCAGAGCCCTCCTAACCGGCGGAGTCGGCCTCACGACACCGTCGTCCATCATTATACCTTTCCGTTAGCATATCGACTCGGCAGAAGCGTACCAAAGCAGAGCTTTTCTGGAAGTTGATAGTCCTCTTTCCAGGGAACTGGGTAGGTTGACGGATCATGTTCCCATGGCGCGGCATCGAGGATCACCTTAGACCACAGCTCGAGCGATTCTAGGTCGGGTGACATCGGCCCTTGCACTCCTTTCACGGCCTCTTGGCCAGGCAGACCACTCTTACAGCCCAGATTAGGGTAGCGGCCAGCAGCCGACTTGATGCCATAGATACCTGTGATGGCCGCGGGCATGCGTATCGAGCCGCCAATGTCAGAGCCAACGCCGAGGGGAGAGCCACGGAGAGCGAGCAAAGCGCTCTCGCCGCCAGATGAACCGCCAGCGCCATACTCGGTGTTGTAGGGGTTGGTCGTGTAACCCCAAACGTTGTTGTAGGTGTCGCCCATAAGCATGCCCGTGGGCACGTTGGTTTTGCAGTAGAAGATAGCGCCGGCCTCTCGCAAGACCTTGGCAAGCAGCGCTTCCTCCTGGGCGGGCTTGTTGCAGTGGCTGATAAAGCCAACCGTCGAGTCGTAGCCGGGAATGTTGATGCTGTCCTTGAGTGATATGGGGAGGCCATGCATTGGACCCTTGGGTTTACCTGTACGGGCAAACTCCTCGTCGAGCGCCTTTGCCGCCTTGATGCCTTCGTCAAAAAATATCTCCGTGAGGCAGTTGGTGAGCTGGTGCGCAACTGCGGCACGCTTGCTGAATGCGGTTGCCACCTCTTCTGCCGAGTACGTCTTGTTGACCATTTTGGACACAAGCTGGGTAGCAGGAGTTTCGGTAATCTCGACTTCACGGTCGCTGAGCACGCCGCATGTACGAGGGACGTCCATGACGTTCGTACTCTTGGGGGGTGCCTTCAGCCGCCATTCATCCGGGATGCGCGACTCGCGCTCTGCGCACTTGGCTTTGCTGACGTCCTTCCAGGTTTTGGTCATTGCGAGTGGTTGTGCGGGGTAGTACAGACAGTGTCTGTCACGACTCCATTGTCGCCTCTCTTATCACAGTTGGGACCAGGTGCTCAACCTGCCTACACTCGGGCATGTCCGTAGTATCGGAAGATGGACATATCGCTACCGGTGGTTGTTAGGAGTTCGGCATAGAAAGGTGGGCATGTGCTACGGAACGTGCCAACGCCGGTCTCCTCATCCCACGGAGTGGATGTTGCATCAGCGGATGTACGGGGTCGGCAACCAACCAGTCGGAAATGGTCGCCTACATAGGGTGATTATCACGGACGGGCAATCCGGGTAAATGCATGCAATAGACATCATTGGAGGCAGAACGGCCAGAACGGCGTGATGTCAAGCACGTGAACAACAACGGGAAACAAACAGGTTTTGGCACCACAATAACCAGCCAGCAAGATGATTTCGCTGCACTGCCAGTCTGGCTTCAAAGCGCACTAAAGGGGCGGCATCGGCACGTATGTGCGGTCCGGATGCGTGCTCAGTATGCGCAATCACGTAACGCGACACTGGCCGAATCACGGTGGGGGAGAGAGCACGCTCCGCAGCCGGGAGTTTGTGTTCAAAATCGCCGAGGGACCAGGCGACCAAGGGGTAAAGCTTGTTTGTTCCCACGCCCCACGTCTGCTCTGCTGCCACAGTATTAAGTATACTCTGCGCAGCAGCCTTCTCTGTTCAGCGCGCATGGCCCGTAGTGTGGCCGAAGTTCCTAAGCTCTTTAGCAATGAGTTGCGTTGCACATCGGCCTAACGCGCCCGCCGACATGGACTGGTAGCAACTCTTGCATTGTCGGCTATCTGTGGTCCTGTTGCAAATCAAAGGTGCGGCTGGGACGTCGTAACTTTAGCTCCAATGTCTTGGCTGATGATCCTTTTACAACGGCGTGGAGTGCATTGCATGGAGCGGTCAACGACTACAAAGGACATGATTTATTCATGACGACTGCGACACTACACGTCTCAACTTTCAACCACCTTCACTACCATCATGGAGAAGAAGGACGAGTCGGCATCCGCCATCCGCGGTGCATCCAGCGCAGAGGATGGCAGCTCGGTCAACGACCAGGTTGAGAAGACGGAGAAGAACGGTGTCGTCGAGTTTATCGACGACACAGAGTTCACCCCAGAAGATTACCGCCGTCTGGTCAGAAAGTTTGACTTGTGAGCACAGTCAGGCAATGACGTGAACTGACGGTGCAGTGTCTTGATGGTTAGTCACTTGCTCCGAGCTTCGATGCTAATGGATAACAGCCGCTCCTTATGTTCAGTGAGTCCTGTCGGCTATCGGTAGCTAACAAGCCAGCCTATGGCCTTCAGTATGCAGACAAGCAGTCGCTCTCGTCAGGGGTCATTTTTGTGGGTCCCACAGGTGCACAGCAGCCGATTAACATATAGGGCTTGGTCGAGGATACCGGTCTGAAGGGCAACGAGTACAATAACCTCACAGCCTTATTCTGTACGAAGCCCCTTTGACAGCCTCTGACATAGACCTCGGTTACGGCGTTGCACAAATACCCCTTGCCTGGGCTATACAGCGCTTTCCAATCGGCAAGGCGCTCTCTGTCTGCATCATCCTATGGGGTGCCATGGTGATGATCCTCGCGGCGTGCAACAACTACCAACAGCTTGTGGCTGTGCGCGTTCTCCTTGGAAGTAAGTAGCCCTGAAACTCTGGATTCTAACCGCCAAGTCTTTGAGTCTGTGGTGATTCCTGGCTTCATTTTACTGGTATCGTCCTGGTATCTTCGCGAGGAACAAACACTTCGCCAGTGCTTTTACTACTCCATGAGTGGGTACTTTTGTGGGTGGCCATCTCTCTGAAACCAGACACCATGTTTAGCATGATCTCATCGGTGTGCATCTACTTCCTGGCCAAGCACGCCCAAGACCACGGGGGCATGGCGGCGTGGCGTGTTATCAACCTGTTCCTCGGCAGTGTCACTGTTTTCATTGGCATCCTCGACCTTGTCTTTATTGGCGCCCCGAACGAGGCTTGGTGGCTCTCGAAGCGTGAGCGCAAGATGGCACACGCCCGCATTGTGTCCAACGCTACCGGTGGTGGCGAGCAACACCCTTGGCGCTGGGGACAGGTCCGCGAGTGTTTTCGCGACCCGCAGTACTACTTTTATCTGCTCTTCAACACACTGACAACGATACCGAACGGCGGCTTCATGGCGTTTGGCAACCTGATCAACAAGTCGTTCGGGTTCACGCCTTTGCAAACAATTCTCTACCAGCTGCCAGCAATGGCTATCGGCTGGGGCTTTGTGCTGGGGCCTGCACTGTGTGTGCGGTGGTATCCCAAGACGCGGTTCCCCTGGGCCATGTTCTGCCAACTTCTCGTTTCAGCCGTCTACTTTTACGTGGGCCTCGCACCAGCAAGCACGAATAAATGGACCAAGTGGGCCGTTTTCCTGTTCGTGTGGCCGTTTGCGACTGCAATGTTCCTTCTATGGCCCCTTTTGGGTATCAACTTTGGCGGACGCACGAAGAAGTCGTGGACAGGTGCAACCTCGCTCATCACGTACTGCGTCGGCAACATTATCGGTGCCCAGATCTTTGTGCCCTCTGATGCGCCAATGTACACCAAGGGCCTCACAGCGTGTGCTGTGATTCTTCTCGCCAACGTCGTCCTCATGGGGTTTTGGCAGGCGTACTATCGTCGCGAGAATGCCCGCCGCGACCGCGCACAGCTGGCAAGCGGCGTGAGCCCCGAAGTCGCCTCACACGAGTCCAAGCTTGCGGGAGAGAACGACCTGACGGACATCCAGGTGAGTGTGCCTCGGACGCCTCAGCTGACATGCAGAACCAATACTTCCGGTACACGTTCTGAGAATCTGCCACTGTGCGTGGGCAGTTGTCAGATACGCAAGGTCAAATGAAGGGGTGGGCATGGTGAGGTCAAGTTGTAGAATGATAATGCCAATGTAGATGTAGAGAGTCGTACAGATGGCGGCCAGCGGCAGATGCCCAGAGAGGGTTCAATTGTCATTGTGCAGTGGCCGGTCCAATAACGGTCAACACAGGGCTTGGCACCCCCTGGCGGAACTTGTGCTAAGTTGGCACTCGGCACATCGAAGAAAAGAATGATGGCTGTGCTGCTTTCTTTACGACGTGCATCGACGCGACGTCGCGAGACTAGTCCAGAGGCCATTGGCACCTACGCGACAATTACCAACACGGAGGGGTCGCCTAATTACACCATTCGCCTGGTCATGCGAAGACATCGAAGGAGGACGCAATGCGTTGGAAGCAAGCATCCTCTACGGAGGAGGCAGTTTCCTATTCACATCCGCGACAGAACTGAGCACGGAATCCCACAGGTTCATGCGCCCCCAAGCGGCTTCACTTACGTAGGCAGAGAGCTCTCGGTCGCAAATCAAGGAATCACAACGCTTGCATGACGAAACAGACGATGGTCAAAGATGTGAAGCTGATCGCAAAGACTTGATGTCTTACCCGGCATCGTGGAGAGCGCTCCACCTCCTGGGTACAGTGGGGAAGGCCGTTGCAATGCCATCGCAGGTTGAAAACAACGGCGTGGTCATCAACGATGTGGATTCGACGCAATCAACAACTGTCACCTCCATCATTCCATCCAGTTATCACAATCAGCGACATGGACGGGCGAAGGATAAGCGAAGATGAAGCCTCATCGACTTGATCCCAAGTCCGGTCGGCCGTAAACACTACCTACGCTGTGAGAGCGACATCCCCTGCACTCGTCTCCGCGCATTGCATGCTTGGGTAATGAGGATCGCAACAACTCAGCACGAGCGTGCATATAAGAGGCAATGAAGGGTTACGTACATGTTGTGCTGCCTTGCGCCTCCCGATTACGCAGCGGCGGAATGCTCTGCATGTTCTGCCCGTTGCCGGGACACATGGCCCCACCTGGTCAAGAGCCCCACAAATTTAGCCCGAGGACCGGCAATCAACGGCAAAGACGGCGCAGAAGCCCGAGACTAGCAACAGGCACTTGTCCGCTTCGGACAACATCTATTTGGTTCTGTTCTCGCGCTGTTCTCGTGCCGGCTCTGGCCGTCCATGACGCGTTTCATGTTGCCAAACGCATTTTACATCGCCTAGATGCAGAGGGCATGTGCCTGGCACGAAACAAGACTACGGGTATGCGCGGGCAGTTCCCAGGCTCATGGTGGCGGAGTGATTGGTTCGTTCTGGTTGCGACGGTAAATGTTGGAAAGCACAGGCCAGTGCCAACATCAGTATAAAAGTACGACGAGGTGGCTTCCACCACAGCTCAACCCGCCAACCTAAGCAACATGAAGGAGGATACACCAACTCTGGCCACTTTACCGCCACTGGACGAACGCCCGGCCTCCATGAGCCGCTTCAACGTAGCCCACAGGCTCGAGAAGCGTAAGCTGCTCATCGCCATCAACTGTCTGGCTGGTCTCTCCATTTGTGGGTTGTTAGGTTTGAAAAGATGCTTGCTAATTGACACAGTCTTCTTTGGCTACGGTAAGGTTGTCGAGGCCACATAAGACGCATATTGACGTGACAAGACCAGGGCATGATGGGAGGTGTCAACAACGCGGCCGACTACATCTCTCGCATGAAGTTTGGCCACACTGAGATCAAGGATGGCATGCCAACGCCTGTCGTCACCGACTCCCTTCTTCAGGGCGGGATCGTTTCAGTCTACTACCTTGGGACACTTGTTGGCTGCCTTGGGGGAGGGTACGTGGGTGAGAAGATTGGTCGTATCAACACCATTGCCATTGGTGCTGTCGTGGGCATTGTCGGTGCCAGTCTACAGTGCTCGGCCATGAACGCCCCTTGGATGATTTGCGCGCGTCTCATCAACGGCTGTGAGTGAAGCTTGGTCTAAGAGAACTGACGCTGACTGCAGGGGGTACTGGCATTCTCAATGCCATTGTGCCAGTGTATGCTACAGAGACTGCGGACCACACGTCTCGCGGCCAGTTTATCGCCATCGAGTTTACGCTTAACAGTGAGTACCTTGTCGGCTGCGCGATGCAGCCGCGCAGCCGATGTTGCGGTGTGCCCACGTCTCGAGTGGAGGTGGGAATATGGGGCATTCGATCTGAGGACCGTCCCCCAAGCCCCTGAACTTCTTGCCAAACTACTAACACGCAGTTGTTGGTGTTGTCGTTGCATACTGGCTCGAGTATGGCCTTTCCTTTGTCGACGGCGGGTACTCGCCTGTCCGATGGCGCTTCCCTGTCGCTTTCCAAATCCTTTTCCTGCTCGTCCTCCTGGGCATGGTGTTTTTCTTCCCAGAGAGTCCCCGTTGGCTCACAAAGGTCGGCCGCGAGGCCGAGGCCCGCTACATTCTTGGCCGCCTGCGCGGAACCAAGGGAGAAGATGCGCTTGCTGCCGAAGCAGAGTTTGAAGAGATCAGAGAAGTCGCGCGACAGCAAGTCACCAACGCCGTACCCACGTCCTACCTCGCCATCTTAACTGGTCGCGGCAGCGGCGACCTCCATCTCGGCCGCCGCGTGCAGCTTGTCATCTGGCTGCAGATCATGCAAGAATGGGTTGGGATCGCAGGCGTAACTGTAGGCAAACGTCGAAGACCCATGCTGACGCCAGATTTACGCCCCAACTGTAAGCATTCCGGGTCCCATTGCTTGTAGACGCGCCAAACGGTTAGAAGCATTTGCTGATGGCAGATTTTCCGCCTCGCCGGCTTCGACGCCGACAAGTCCCAGTGGATTTCCGGTCTGAACAATATCTTCTACATGTTTTCGACGCTCATCTGTGTGTTTACGTTGGACCGTATCGGCCGCCGCTGGACACTGTATTGGGGTGCAATGGTACAGGGCATTGCCATGTTCCTTTGCGGCGGTTTCACTCGTCTGGGGCTAGACGCCGACGCTGGCGGAGACACTGCCGCCGCGGGACGCTATGGTATTGCAGCCGCGAGCATGGTTTTCTTGTTTACCTTTACCTTTGGCGCGACATGGCTCACTGTGCCATGGCTATACCCAGCCGAAATCTTTCCCCTCGCTGTGCGAGCCAAAGGCAACGCCTTTGGTGTTGTGGGCTGGAGTATTGGAAACGGATGGCTCGTAAGTGGTCCTCCCGTCACCTGTCTGACCCCTAGTCTCTTATGCTTCCAGTGTGCTTCGAGCATATTGGAGAGAAGACTTACTATCTTTTCGGTATTGCCAACATGCTGTCAATTCCCATTGTCTGGGCGCTCTACCCCGAAAGCAACCAGCGTACACTCGAGGAGATGGATCTCCTCTTTGCCGCGCCTGTGCCCTGGACCTGGACAGCAGAGGCCAACTTTAAGCGCCTCAAGGCAGAGCACCCGGAAATTGCCCATGATATCCACCGGGCGCGCACGAAGAGCATCAGCGCCAGGGAGGAGGAAGGCACAGTGACCGGCGAGCTCAAGACTGAGGCGGAGCTGATGAAGGAGAAGTTGTAATCACGCTGTAGTCGCGGACTGTATCGTATGCTGATGTCGTACACCGCAAACTGACCGCTTGCTCTGACAATCTGGAATGTACCTGATACAGTACAGTACTGTATGTACATTTCGTATTGCATCTACAGTTCTGTCTCCTGCTAACGTTGCTCCGAAGCCTGAGGACTTGAAGAGAGATCAGGAGGCTGTGAGACCCATTTAACAATAGAGACTCAACTACTGCATTCACATTTCTTAACAGTCTAGAAGCAATTGTTGGCGCAATCAGTGCTGGACCTGCTTTGTAATCGAGGTGGTGGAGGACGCGTCGTCCGGGAAGTTGTGGGAGCGACTCCCTGAGGCTGCCTTGCGTCCAAAACGGAGAAGGCCAGTGAAGTACAGAGCGGCAAGAGCCAGCAGAAAGACGCCAGCAGTCACGCCTGCGCCAATTCCGCCTGCCTCCGCGCTGCTGAACTTGGGCGTCATCGCCTCCAGCGCCTTTGGGTTACGGCCACCAGAGCCGTCCGAGTTGAGTGTGAGGTTCATGATTTCGTCGGTCTTGGCCACGCGAATCTCATCAGCCTTGCTGGCACAGTTCATGTCTGAGGGCGCATTGAAGCTGCTGGGGTCGACAAGGCGCACATCTGCGCATAGGTGCTGCCACCGCTTGTCCGTACCCCTGCGGGGAGGTCCATCGGCCTGGTACATGACGAGAATTGTGGCGTCATCGCCGGCGGAGAAACCGAGAGACGCAAAGTCGGGACCATTTGCACAGTACGTTCCTGCCGACAGATCTACGACAGTGGGCTCCCCGTACGACTTGAAGGTGTGGTCGCCGCTAACATCCTTGGTCCAAAGGAAGTTCAAGTTGTCAATGGCTGCCGACTGCGAAACGGAGATCTTGCCGCCAGTGAGAGGATAGTCGACACGCTGGCCAGGCTCAGTGCCTCCGCAAAGACCCTTGTGGGTCGATTCCTCGTTGGGAGGGCGGTTGGGCGGGAAAGTGACCTGGACAGTGGGGGCCTGCTGTTAGCAACAGAGTGTCTCGCAAAAAGCTAAGGCTTGGGACTTGCAACAGCCTGAGTCCTTCGCACAACACATACACGCTTGACAATCATTGTAACAGTGATTTCCTGGTTGCGTCTGTGAAGAAGGCTGTTTCAATGGGGCTTTTGGACCGTCACGCCAGTGGACGGTCCTCGCTTTTATAGCGTTCTGGGACGTGGACTTGCTGCAGGTCACCTGGCAGTTCATCGGGAAGCTCCGCAAGTGGTCGCCGCTGCTTGCCGCTTGGTCACGCCGAGGTCATCGTTCGACACCCAGGATAATCAGGAGAGCCGTCGCTTGCTGTGTTCTCGTGATCAGACATGATGCGCTTGTCCTCTTGGAATGGCCAAGACTACTCCTTGTCGGCCGCAATGCGAGACGGGTCCATAAAGCACGATGCTGTCGCTTGACGACGAGTGACAATGACTGGGTGAAAAAGGATACAGAAACTGGCTAGCTTGTCCCACGCCAAGCCACCTGTAGCGCATTGGCCTGCCACTTCTTCGGACGACGCGGTGAGAGCGAATCGGGGTGTTGCACACATGGAAGCCAAGTCTGTTGCGGGCACTTCAACCTTTCATCTGTCCTGAATTTCCCATGTCCTAAAGCGTACAACCCACTCAGGTTGGAAGTGCCGCAAACAAAGCGTAGACGACGCCACAAGTATGACGAAGGTCGCGGAAGGAGGCCGCAAGGATGCTTATGATGAGGTGCTGTAAGGCCACCGCAAGCCTCACCGTCTTGGCTCGGGTTGGAAACATGCCGCTTCGGCCGATAACGGTAGTTTGAGAACTTACGCTATCAGATAAGTGAGTTTGCCAAGAGGCCGGCAACCAGGCACGGCCACGGTTTCATGACGTCGCCTTTCGGTCATCCAGCGCGAGTTAATGCGTACATACGGAGAGCCTTAGGGCCACTTTGGGCCAAATGGCTGCTTGGCGGGCCAGATGGCGCAAGAACACTGTGGGGCCTAGAAAGGTACGGTTTGTCCATTGCATTGTGGCGAAACGTACAGTACGCTTGACGTGTGCCGCGCTGAGCCAATTGAAATTTCTCGTCACTCTGCCACATCACTGTCGGGAAGTCTGTATCAAGATCTTATAGAGGTGGGAGAGTGAGGCGATTCCTGTGATGCATGTGGCGACCCTTATTAAAGAACTCGGGCACCTGCCTTTTGCTGCGTAGTACGGAATGCTCAAATTGCACACCCCACTTACAAGTACAAAATTGTATGTATGTACAGTACATACAGTCCACAATGGGCCCGCAGAAATGTGCTCAGTCAGTCTTGGAAGTTTCGTAGGTAGCATGGTGTTAGGGGTGTTAAGTGGAATGCATTCACAGCTACGACCTGTATCCTCTTAGCATGGACGGCGAGGGTACGACCGTACTAAGATGTACTAAAGATCAGTTGCTTGTGAGTGTCATGAGGACGATTTGGAAGCGGATGAGTATGTGCAGTCTTTTGATCCGCAGTCATTAATCTTGTACACGTACGTGGTGCCATCCCACTTTGTGCCTGTACGAAAGTCGCACATGTCGATCTGAACAAGGCTTCAGCTGATGATTCCACTACTTCACAATGCCGCAATACTTACCGCAGAAATTGGTGTGGTAAAAGGGGCGCAGAAACTGGGTAGTTAGGGTCGGGGAAAGAGCTTGAGGCAGCGCTGGGAATTTTGGTTTAGTGCCAGCAGTGGTTGTTCTTATAGTTTTTCTGTAGTTGAAGAAAGCGGCAAAGCCATCCGCAAGAAGCCAAACAGTCTCCATGCAAGGGATCACATTGGGGTAGGCAACAAATGGCCATGCAATGGGGAAGCGCATTTGGGCACCGCCTTGATTGGCAGCGGCAGCCTTCAAGAGCTGAACTCGGCAAGGTGAAGGTCCAAGCTTTGTTCATATTTGCATGGAATGCGAACCGAGCACCTCGACTCGACACGTCGGATCATGTCGGAGTACAGTCGGGGCGAGAATAGAGCTGACTGAGCGGGCAATTCGAGGACATACTGTACAGTACAGTATGACTCTACGGTGGAGGCAGAGCGTGTGTCAGGGTCGCGCTTTGACTGCATTCACCTGTCCGTGGCTTCTCGGCGTCTCAAAGTCTTTGTGATTGCGACGGACAGCTGACAGGTTCCCATTGTGTATCGTGGCTGTTGTCAACGATCAGTGGTGGTTCAATTCAATCCGTCCATCCGTTGCTGTCTGCCATTCCGTGTTCACAGACAGATTCGACGACAATGGCCGCCGCGACACCCCACAGCGCAGCCCAGTCCTCTGGTCGGAAGCAGCTACAAAGCTGCCAGCGCTATGAGGATGGTATTGCCGAGAAGTTTATCTGGATCTATGTCTTTGCAGATGGGGACGGTACAGTCCACCGCGTCGAAAGCCCCAACGAACAAGCCATCAACTTGGAGGATCTCCCCGAATGTCCCATCAACATCCGCCGCTACGCACCCCTTTGGCTGCCTTGCTGGACCCAGTGGCATTCGGAAAGCCCGAGCAACACGAATGTGTTTGTAAAGAGCCCCAGCTTCCTTCTGCCCCCTGTAAGTCTCGTCGAGGTGTCCAGTTGCTGTGAAGACCATCCTCACAGTTATGCAAGCTGACATGTGCGGCAGTCTGAAGGCGTGTACCAGCAGGAGGGCACTGTTCGTGAGCTCTGCATGGGTGAATTCCTCAAGCAGCACCCTCACCCCAACATTTGCCCATACCTGGGATGCGTCGTTGATGAAGGCTACGTCACTGGAGTAGTGCACGCCCGCATGCAGTATACTCTTTCCAGCTTGACGCGTCAGGAACGTGCAACCCGTTCTGAGAAGATACTGGGCGACATTCGTGCGGCCGTGGACCATCTTCGCAAGCTCGGCCTGATTTACATTGACATCAAACCCGCCAACATCATGTGGAGCGGCGAGCGGTGGTGTCTGATCGACTTTAGTGAATGCTTCGCCCCAGGTACCCGCTTTGACTTTTCGTTTGGCACGATTGGCTGGGTCGACCAAGACATTCGGATTGTGGACGACGCGCTGCTGGAAAGTCTCATGAACAAGCTCAAGCTCTACGTCGAAACGGGCAAGGAACCCGAGGTGGAGATATGGTAGTGTTTGTCATGTCACTTGGATGATGGACGAGTGGTTGTTGGTAACACAGAGCCCATGTACGTAGAGGATGACCAACTAACTGCCTCGGCCCGTTTTCTAAATGGATAAGTGCAAATTTCCTATATTCTGTCGTGGAGAAACTGTAATCGGCTTCAAATTGACGCGTTCCTGCCCACACGACCCTGTATTTCACCGTGTCGTGTCCAGTCAGCTGTTGCTAAGATCAAAAGATAAGCAACACAAAATGGCTAGCCGCTGCGATACTGCACAACACATCCCTCGTTCGAACACAACAACGGCACGTACATTGTGTTAATTTTAAACAGTTGACAAACAGTTGATATACGCGTCGGAGTCACTTCCCGTGGAAACGGCGTCTGCACCCCTGGCACGGACTGCACCCCTCGCCCCTAGCCTGGCTCCGCTGTTGCCCCCTCTCTCGTCTTACAGCAGAGAAAACACTTAACCCCTCGGACCACATCAAGAGCTTGGTTTGACGCAATATTCAGTACTCGCATGTCGAAACGTAAAGCGGATGCTCTCTCTTTCAAGCAAACGCCCTTGACGAAAAGGCAAGCGCACGATGTAGGCCATGGTGGGGTGGCGCTTTCGCCTCTTCCAGTCGATGTCCTTCTGCACGTGGCCGACCATGTGCCACGCCGGACGCTTGTCGACATGCTGCGCGTCAACAGCATGTTCTACAGTGTGGCTGTGCGGCTACTCTACCGCAGCCTTGTACTTGGGCGCTCACGGTGGCCCGACCTCAAGCCGCGGCCGGCAAAGATCCCCGGTCCCTTCGGCAAGCGCGTCGCCTCAAAAGCCGCTACAGCCAGTCCTCGTCTCGCTGCGCCCAAACTTAACAAGATTCGCACGGTAGATGTTCACGCGCACTCGCTCGGCGCCTGCGACAGCGACAGGGTTCTTTATGGGATAGGCGTCAGCCAGCAGCAATTGCCACCACTGCCTCGGCTCCAAACACTTCGACTTTGGCTCACAAACACGAACAATCCCCGGCACTTTCACATGACTGGTGATCCCGACGAGCCGACTATTGGGACGAGCTCCGAAGTACCTTGCCTTGGCCTCTCACTACTCCGCCCGTCGACACTGGTTCTCCGCAACGTACCGTTGTTGCATGCCGAGTTTCCCAGAGAGATTGTCCAAGACCCGGTCGTGCTCGCCGCCAAGCATGTTATCGTCGTGTTCACGCCAACGTTTGAGCCCGACTGTACTCAACCTATTGA
The DNA here is from genome assembly GCA_002335565.1 of Cutaneotrichosporon arboriforme. Taxonomy (NCBI): domain Eukaryota; kingdom Fungi; phylum Basidiomycota; class Tremellomycetes; order Trichosporonales; family Trichosporonaceae; genus Cutaneotrichosporon; species Cutaneotrichosporon arboriforme. Next base: position 1,510,631 of record BEDW01000005.1, on the reverse strand, counting down.
CAGGTGCGCCCTTGACTCAATGCCCGCATCGTTTGCAACCAACTGCCCCGTGACGATTGTTTTCCAGACGCCAAACGAGCACACCAAATGGCGCCCAAACCCTGTACCTCCAAATCGCCTCGGCAACAACCTCAGCGACGGACTGGCAAGCCTCTACCTGCCCGGTGAGAATCCAGACGATGACCCGTATCAGCCCCCACTTCCCAACAACGACCAGATCATGTCAAAGGGCGGCGGAGTTCAACTCCAAAACAGCATTGCGTTCCTGTCCATTTCCTGGCTGGCCGAAGTGTTTGCGTGGATTGCTCGCCTCGTGAGCAGGACACCCGAAGCCGACATCACCTTGGTCAACGCCGAGTCCCTTGATCCACTCGATGACAAGGTTGCAGAGGAGATGTGGCCAGAAGGTGGCTTTGCTTCCGTGCTTCCGTGCATCATCAACCATTTCCACCTTGTGTGCGCTCTCCGTGAGGGCGCAACTCAGGAGGAGGCTGCGTCGCGTCTCGACCGCGTACACCTCGTCGGAATGCCTGAATTCCTGAACACGCATGGCGAGACAGTCTTCCCTAATAATGAGTTGCCTGGGTGGCGCAGTTGATCGCGACGCGGTTTTCAGAATTGCAGACGGTTCGCACATGCTGTAAATGTCGTGAGAAGTGAGACCGAGTTGTAAACATGTTAGCTTGATGTACACTGTTTTCGTCCCGTGGCTGTACCAATTGCCTGCACGAGGACACGTTTGCGACGTAAGTATTGGCCAATCCCTTCCATCGCGTTGTAGTGCAATACGTTAGTCTGGCGAGGTGTTCATGATCATCCTTGTTCCCGAAAATACTGCCCATACATCGCGACACTCTACACGCGGTGGTACACGTCCTTGGGGGTGAGACCGGACTGGCCGCGCTTGGCGTTGGCCTTGCCCCACGCCTTGATGCGGATGGACTCGATCTCGATGAAGCCGCTGGTAGCGGTGGGCTCGAAGCCACCCAGCTCGTCCATGGACGAGAACTTGGCGTCGTAGAGACCCTCGTCGGCGTCACGGCCCTCGACAACAACGTTGCCCTTGTAAACGGCGAGACGGACGAGACCGTTAACCGTCTTCTGGGAGGCAGGGATAGCGGCGCGGACAAACTCGCTCTCCGGGGAGAAGTAGAAGCCGTTGTAAAGGATCTTGGCCAGCTCGATGGTAACAAACTGGTCACGGAGGGCGCGGACGTTGCGGTCAAGCGTCATGCCCTCAAGGTCCATGTGGGCGACACGGAGAATGGTGGCACCCGGAGACTCGTAGCACCCACGCGACTTGACACCAATGAAGCGGTTCTCCACAATGTCGATACGACCAACACCGTTGCGACGCGCGCACTGGTTGAGAGAGAGGAAGATCTCAACGGGGTCGGTCACGACGGTGCCGTCCTTGGGGTACGTGACCTTGGTCGGGAGACCCTTGGTGAACTCGATCTCGACCTTCTCGGGGGTGTCAGGAGCCTTCTGGGGCGAGGTGGTAAGCTTCCACATGTCATCGGGAGGGGTCTGGTTGGGGTCCTCGAGGATGCCGGCCTCGTACGAGATGTGGAACAGGTTCTCGTCGGTGGACCAAGGCTTGGCCTGGGTCTGGGTGACGGGAATGCCCTTGGCCGCGGCGTACTCGAGGAGAGCCGAACGACCGGCGAAGCGCTCGTAGAACTCGGGGAGACGCCATGGGGCGACGACCTTGATCGAGGGGTCAAGACCATAGAACGCGAGTTCAAAGCGGACCTGGTCGTTGCCCTTGCCAGTGCAGCCGTGCGAGACAAAGTCGCAGCCCTCACGCTTGGCAACCTCCATCATGCCACGGGCAATGACGGGGCGCGCCAAGGAGGTGCCGAGGAGGTAGACGCCCTCGTAGATGGCGTTGGCCTGGACGGCGGCTGTTGGTTAGTCTGACCAACATCCATTGAACCAAAATAAACAGAGGTTGCACTCACGGTAGATCAGCTCCTCAATAAACTCCTTTTTGAGGTCCTCAAGGAAGAAACCGACGGCACCGCAGTCCATGGCCTTTTTGCGAGCAGCCTCAAAGTCCTGTTGTCAGTTGAAACTTTAACACACTAGCTTACCTCTTCCTGGCCAACGTCGGCCATGAAGGCAGCGACCTCGTAGCCCTCGTCAATGAGCCAAGCAAGGATGCACGAGGTGTCTGGTGTGTTAGAGTGGCACCGGCAAGCCTAAAGGAGGGACGGGGGGGAGCAACTCACCAAGACCACCCGAGTAGGCGAGGAGGACCTTGCCCTTCTTCTCGTTTTGCGCAGGCATGTTTGGGGGGAGGGGGAGTTTGAGTGTTGTACCGAGTGTAGAGGGAGTGAGAGAGTGTTGTGTTGAAGAAAGAGAAAGAGACAGGAGATGACGAGGGGAAATAAAATGTTGGTTGCCCCGGGAGGTTGTGGGGCGCGCCCCTCAAAACTCGACTCGGTCGTCAAAAATCAGACCCAGTTTCCTATTTGCATTAGGATAAGGGTTATTAGAAGCGTGTAGGTCTGATTAGGGCAATCGTCGTATTTCTTGCGGGGTCAATTTTTGTTATTCCGAGGATGTTCGGATGTACCCGGTTCATGAGGGGAATGTGGGGCTCCCCTCAATAACTAAAGTAGAGGGAAATATTAAATTTGCCACTCAAAAGTTGTTTCAAGGCACTCCTGTTGAGTTTGGTATCAACCAGCCGGCGAGCTTCAACTGCACTCACTACACACAACGACATGCCGGCCGACAGGACAGCTGGCCCATCGCGGCGCAAGCCCAAGTACGCTCTCCCGCCCATTGCGGGCGCCGGTGATGAGGCGGACGTACACGCAGCGCGTACACGACAGGTCGCCATCGGAGCAGTCGATGTCCTCGATGATGAGGACGACGAGAGCGAGGACGGCAACGACAACGAGGGCAACGCTGAGGACGGGGAGGCTGGCTCTAAAGCGACTCAACCTCCACGAAAGAAGAAGAAGAAGACACCAGGTGTGGTGTACATCTCGCGCGTGCCACCTGGCATGACTCCCCACAAGGTGCGGCACTTAATGGCCAAGTGGGGTGAAGTAGGGCGTGTATACGCTCAACGTCGGGATGGTGAGTAGCTTGTGGGATTACCACTTTATCAAGCGACACATCTCTGAACACTTCTGATGGCAGCCGTGACTGGATACAATCCAGACCACCACAAGAAGAAAGAGCGACACCGCAGCGCAAACTTCAACGAGGCGTGGGTCGAGTTTATGGACAAGAGCCTCGCCAAGACGGTTGCGCGCATGCTCAATGCTCAACCGATTGGAGGAAAACGCGGCGACCGGTGAGTAGATGTGTGGCCTTCCGAGCTGACGACAGTTGGCGCGACGACATTTGGACCATGAAGTACCTGTCTGGCTTCAAGTGGGAGATGCTCGGCGAGCAGGTTGGTGAGTTGGGTCTCAGCATGTAGACTAGGCGCGGAGCTGACGAACAGCCTACGAACGGCAGGTTCACCAGTCGCGTCTGCGCGCAGAGATGCAGCGCGCCAAAACGGAGCAGAACGCCTACCTGCAAAACGTCGAACTTGCGCGCGTGCTCAAGAAGCGCGAAGAGCGGCGAACTGGCGACGACCAGGGAGAGGACGGCAACCTGGCTGCACCCTCCCGAGGCAAGGGCAAGTCTGCCAAGAAGGACGATGCGGCAAAGCGCTCGTACCGCCAGCGCGAGGTCGCCGACAACGCCCATGGCCTTGCTGCAAAGGGCATGGACGACGTGCTGGGCAACCTCTTCTAGAGTCATTGTAGACTGGGATACCATTACCATGTACATCTATCAATCGGTCCCTATGCGTCTATCAGGCGAAAATGCAGCAGTGGCCGACGAAAGCAGCTACCTTAGAATTGCGCATCACCGCACTTGCACGTCCGCTATCCTCGTTGGAACCCGCCACCTTGTTGTCTGAGAGTCAGCACTCCTAGGCACTCAGCTGCAACGCTCACCCTTGTTTCTTTCGTTCGTAAAATGCGTCCACTCGCGATGCACCGAGCTATCGTCAGTATGGAGACACAGCTACCAGGACCTACGTTGATGATCCGTGGGCATCCGTCGCGGTCCTTCTCCAATCGTGTACACTCGGTGCAGTAGTAGGCATCGGCAATGGCTGCCGTCAGCTGCCGCAAGTGGGAATAAAAAATAAAAGCGTGAGAGGCAGACGGGATGAGCTGCGCCAAAGTACTCACCGTGCGATCCGCACACGATACACCGAGATGCGCCGTGGCCGAACGAGCATTCGTCGCAGATGTGGACGAGCGTCATGGGACGGACATACGAGTCGCATACGGGGCTGGGGTCAGTCGTCGTCTTTTAATTGCACTCGGGCTGTCAAACTGCTCACCATTTGCCGTCACACTTCTCGCACACGCGCCCAATGGCGACGCCCGGCTGCCGGCGGCACATGAGCAGGTCTGTGGTCAACATCCTTCTTCCTAGGGCTCGCGTGCGGCGCCATACATACCAGTGTGGTGCTTGGACTGCGGGTCAGCAAAACAAAAAAACGGCCCGTAAGACTCACCATTGTGTCAACGTGGCAATGTCAGTGTCGAGATGGAGAGTGAGAAGGATGAAGAGTGGAAGGGATGTTCGCTCTGGACTTGACGTTGCTGACTGTTGGGCGGCGGCGACTTTGAAATCCACAGTAGCGTGCCTGATAGACTGTGAGGTGAGACGACACATAATGACTCCTGCGAAGTGACAATTTTACGTAATCAACTCACCATAGCTCAGTTGGTAGAGCGTCGGACTGTAATTGGTTTCCGAGCGCCTTGACAAAGGCCACCCACATCCGCAGGTCCTGTGTTCGACTCACAGTGGTGAGATCTGCTTTTTGTCGCTGTCTTTCATCTCAGAACAGGCTGCAAACAAATACTATCAACTTAATAATCAATGGTGTAGACCAACAACGGACGTCGCTGGCGTCAGCTCTAATTGAAGCCTTTTGCCGAAGTCAAGATTACCCACCACCTTGGAGAAAGCCATACATAGACCTGTACAAACAGCGATGAAGTGTCCTTGAATACGAAATCAGCTAACGGTGCATCCAGATATGATTAATTATCAGGCAACCTGGCAGCGCTTTTTAGTAGATCACATACACTATTCGAGGGCACTCTCGACACTGCGCCAGAAACGCGCCTCGTCTTCGGGGAGGGTCCTGTTGAGGTACGCAAGGAAACGGCGGACGTCGTCAGGACCAGTACCTTCGTGGCGGAGACGGCGGAGGGCGCCTTGCACTCGCCGTCCGGCAAGAGGTGGCAAATCAAACGCCGCATCGATGCGGAAGTCGACGTCTTTGGGCTTCAGGGTGTCCTTCGCCAGCGCTCTAATCGTTTCGCTAATCTGCGGCAGCCTGCCCGTTGGCGTCCTGTTATCCTGTTCTGCTGCAAGAAGCACTTCTGCTCTGCTCTGAGCACCGCTGTCGCGCCCACTACGGCCCGAGTCACCTGAACCACGGCTCGCGACGTCGTCGAGATCGCTGGTCCATTCACCGTCGTCAAGGTCCACTGTCGGCGCCTCGACGTCGTCGCCCGCGTACGAACGGACCCACCACACACGCACGGCCAGAAGAACGGCGCGTACACCTGCCTCGTCGGCGGACGCCGTGCCTGTACGGCGGTCAACGCCTGCGCCCTTGGGGTCTATAGCGGCAGACCAGCCGACCTCGCGTGCCGCCCATGCAGCGTAGATTTCAGCTGTCGCGCGCAAGGCTGCCGCGCCAGTCGTGCGGGTGTAGCTCCGCGGGTCGTCACGCGGCGTGGGTGGCGCTACCAGATGAAGGTGGTTGAAGCGGGGCGAGCTCGGGGCGAGGCGTGTCGTCGCACCTGGTCCATGCTGACGAACATGCACCTGCGGCGTGGCTATTGCTGGGGGCAGGCAAAGCGAGAGGATACTCTCGGTCGAGGCGTGTGCGGCCGTCGGGGAGAAATATGAGCCCGAGTTGGAGCGCGTGGCAGGCGGACGAGCCGGCCCACATGGCGACGACTCGGACTCTGGAGCCAGCTCGGCGCGAGCTAAAGAAGTCGCTGCAATGGCAAACAACAGTTCCGACTTGCGCCATGCCCTCTCGCCTTGCGGTATGCTGGCGCCCGACAGGAGGCTTAAAGCAAGTTTGTAACCCTTCGTAGCGGCCGCAAGGCAGTTCCAGCGCAGTTGGTCCACCGACAGTGGCGGTGTCTGGGGCAATCTTTTTGATCCGAGGTTGGACGTGGCGCGTGTAGACGGTGACGCTGGCGTTGACGCACCCATCCATGTTGCCCGCCGAGGCGAGGCCATAGACACAGGATGAAGCAATGGGGAGCGTGCCGGCACTTCACTCGCTCGGCGGGCAGGGTTCAATGGCGAAAGAACACCAGGGCGGTAGGGTAAAAGCGCTGGCGGCGTCTGCGAACCGTGCATGTGCAGAGTTAACGGGGGCGGGGGCGGCGCACGTTTTCCCTTGGCTCTGGACGCGGTTGACATTGACGGCGGCGACGAGAACCCGATTCCCACCGTGCCCTCCTCGACGAGATCCTGAAACCCCTCCAGTTCGTCCCGCTCTTCGTCTTCCTCTGGGATTGGCGGGGAATGGTCGCTACTGCTCCAGCTGCCTTTCGAGTGCTCGAGACCGGGGGTTGTTCCGTGAGCGACGAAGGAGCCTCCAAAAACACTGGCCGCAGGTGTCGTGGGCGCACTGCGTGAACTGCGGGCGCTGTCGGGACTCCAGGGGTGCTCGACGCCCAGTGCCGTGGCGTACATGACGCGCGTGTCTGCCAGCAGTTTGACGGCCGTAGCGGCCTGCTCAGCCGCTGCAGCACCGCGTGTCCCGCGCAAGCGGCGAGCGCGGTCGCGCGCTTGCGTCGCGAGGACACTCAGCTCAAACACCAAGTCATCCCAGCCGCCCTCTTCCCCGTGCGACGAGTAGAACCGACGACGTTCAGCGGAGAGACGCGCGCTCGTGAGCTGCACGTGAGTTATGAGTATACGCGCGCGCGACATTGACGCCATGTTGGCCGCATGCGACAGGGCGTGGTCAGCCAACTCGGCATATGCGTCGGCCGTTTCGAGGTCCGGTGACAGTGTACACACTGTCGACGCGGCTTCTGCCAGCGCCAAAAACGTTGTTGCAAGTGTCGGCGTTTCGCGCTCAAACGACAGTTTTGTGAGCGTACTCGCGCGGTCCATTCGCTCCGCCGCCACGCCTTCCAGTGCATCGAGCGCTTCCGTCGCGTACGCTCCCGACTCGGACCCCCACAGCGTGTCGTCTGGGTGTCGTGTGAGTTCGCACAGCCTCACACACACTGTTGCAAGAGCTTCTTTCGCCGCAACCGAGTCGTACAGCAGCAACCGTGATCGGGCCCCTCGAAGCTGCACAAGAGCATCGGGCGCACGGCAGTGGCTGCTAAGGTGGTACTGCGCTGCAGCCAGACGCAGCGAAGCCGACCCACTCGAGGTCTTAAGACTCAAAGCGTGCTCGAACAACGTTACGGCCGCCCGCAAATGTCTTTCGGCGTGCACGCCTGCGCTGTGGGAACGGGACTGCTGCTCGATGGCGGCTGTCCATTAGCCCATGGTGCACCACTCTTTTGTCAACTCACCGTGCATGGCTTCGGAAAACGTCAAGGGAAGGGGAAGAGGGACGAGGGACGCGATGCGATATCCAGGGCGGTTTAGAGCTTCTTTTGTGACGCGCATGGCCTGGGTCACTGGCCGAGGGGGTGGCCGCGCGATGGGCGTCGGAGAGTTATCACTGCTTTCTTGCCGTTCCATTGCGATCGACAGCGGAGACGTGTTTGTAGGACTAACCCCAAATGCGGCCATCTCGCTCATTCGACTGCCACCCCCAGTTTGCGGGCGAGTGGACGAGTTGAGAGAATAATCGTTGGGAAAGAGCGACATTGTGCTCTGTGTGTTGTACTAGTAATCCATCGGGACAAGAGGTGGCTTGTGCGGTCTCTGCAGGCCTGAGTGGCGTATGGCGGGATATGCAACACGGAATGTAATGTGGTCACCTACGTCGCCGCCCTTGGCCTGTGTTAAACACTGAGCACAGCGCTGTGATGTTGCGTCAAGGATCACCGTGATGTAGATAGTGTGATGCTGTTGTGACGTCGCCACCGCGCAATGTCTTGTATGTTGTCAGGTGGTGATGTCCTTATCTGATCCTGTCTCGCTGGCGTCGTTGTGCCCGGCGATAGGTAAGGCTCGAAGCTGGGGGTGCCGTGGACCTTGCTGTTCGACCTGTTCAGTGCAAGCCTTGGGGCTGTTTCGGAGAGTCAGGTGGGTGGCGTCAACGGTGACAAATGTGCCAACGCCGTGGCGTTCGTTGTCCGTCGTGGTCGTGGTCGTGTCTGGCTTTTTCAGTACAAGGTCGCACAGTCGCAGCCGCGCAGATCCCTTGCATTCCGGTGTCATCGGCACGGCAAAGGCCGAGGGTTGGTTTGTGAGCAGCTGAGGTGGAATGAACACGACACGAGGACAGCGGCGAGAGCGGGTGTGTGTCATGCAGCGATGCAATTGCTGACTGACAATCTGCGACATGACCTTGTTGCGTGGACAGTCATACGTCACGAGGCCTTCAAGGTGGCGTCAGTCGTTGAGGTCGACCACCAGAGGCGAGAGTCAATGCCGGGGCGGCGGAACGCCGACACGGGATGGTCAATGGTTTCTGAATGCCAAGTTCATCTATTCAATCCCCTGCTTGCCCGCCTGGTTAATAAACGTGTTGACTGGCGTCGTCGTCATTGAACCAGAACGTGGGTATGCTTGTGCCCCCCGAGCCCGACAGCGGGATACAGGGTAGTCGTGGACGAGAAGTGAGTACAGTAGTAATGCGATGTCGGCAACGATGCATTGGACAGTGAGCAACCTTATACTGTGCCCGAGAATGAGAGCTCCGCAGTCCGAGTAGGCGGATATCTGTACATGCGACATGCCGAAAGGTACTCAACATCACCCAAGATCACGTGATCCCATACTGCTCTGACCACCAGGAGCTTCGACGTTGACGCGCTCAACGCAGTGGCCAACATCAACCACCACCACCACCACCACCACCACCACGGCCACAGCGACGCGTCACGAGCCATGGCCGCCGCCGTACAGTCCTCGACCAACCTTTTTCGGCGGCTGGCTTGGTCCGCGACCGTGCCCCTTGAGATCCGGCTTGCCGAGGCGACAGGGCCTGTAGACAGGTACTATGTGAGTGGACCGTGTGCGGAAGGAGGTATCAGCTGCGGTCCAAAAGGCAGGCGCGAGACGAAGCTGTGACTTGAGTGGTTGCGCACTGCAACCACCGCGTGAAAATACCCACCGCTCCGCGCATATGCGGTGCCGACGCGCAACGCGCCATGGGTGGTCCCATGGCACACACTCCTGTTTGGTCCGGGTTAACTGACAATAGGTCCAAGCCCCGCGGTACACGTACCTCGCGCTGCTGCTGCCAAGTATCCGGGAGCACCTGGTAGAAGTTGCGCTTGACGACGATGCGCTTGGCAAGACGAACGAGGCCGAGTGGTGGTTCGAGCTCGAGGCCGATGACGCGCCGTTCCCGGCCGACGTGGTGCGGTGGCATTGGCCCGTGGATCTAGTGGACCTGCACGCTGCGATCCTGCGTCCTGCGGCGTCCGACGCGTCGGCATCTTTATCTCCATTATCTGGTGAAGGGGCGAGCACTGCAGCCGCAGCGATGAGCACAGCGACACCCGCGACGACGCCACTACGCCTCATTCTGCACTTGTCGGGCGCGCCCGCCGACAAGCTCCCGATCGCGCCGGGCGTCGAGGCGGCCAAGACGCACTTTGTCGCACAGGTCAAGGAGGCCGACTTTGTGCGGTGGGGGAACACGAAGCGTGTGACATCGCTGCGCCGCGCCGACCTCGAGGCGGGATGGGACGGCCTGGCCGCAGGCGACTTTGACCTGCACGCACGCATGGCTGCGCGCGTCGTGCCCCTCCCTATCCCGCTCGGTACCAGTGCTCCTCCATCATCCATGCTCGCGACCGCCCCAGGTGGTAACGGCGGTGGCGCCAGCGGCGCAGGTTCCCGCCCACCATCAACGGAACCGGGCTCGTCGTCGTCGTCGGCGGCGGCCAAACTCGAGAGCGCGTACGCCGCCCGCTCTCTTCCCATCAAACTGTACCTCCCGGACGGCGCACCCGCGATCCAGGCGCCTGTTCCACCGCAGCAAGACGGCAAGCCCACGACGCTCATACAGCTCCTACGAACACACCTGCCTCTCCTCTTCCCCGAGTCAAAGGACGCAGAGCGCGCAGCGTACCGCTTCGCCCAGCCGATTATCCAGGGCATCGTCGTGCCTCCCGACGCTGACGTTGCATGGCTCGCGGCGTGTATGTCTGGTGCGGACGGATGGCTGCGCGTGGGTATCCGGCTGCTCGCAGAGTGACCCATGCGACACAACGCAGTCGGCGACGCATGCCTTACCATCACATGTACACTATAATGTATACAAATACCCTGTCACCTCCTGAGTGTCACGATGCGCTCTCGTTGTTCCTCACTGGAGGCCATCGGCGAACAGACCCGCAGGCAGGTCAAACCAGTTATGCAGGTCGCCGAGGAGAGGCTGCACTGCCCACGCCGGCAGATGGGAGAGGTTGACGTCGGGCGGGGACACTTGGGGCGTCGCCTCGCCATTGGCACCGACAGCCGAGTACGCCGTGCGGCGGAGGTCGAGGAGGACGTGGATCGCGTCGGGAAGTGACGGGTTGGCGGCAGCGTCGTAGTCTGTCCCGCTAGCCCACTTGCGCTTGGCCCGTTCAAGCAGCTTGACGTATTGGTCTGGCCAGCATCAGCAATGTACGTCTCAGGGCACTGGTTGGGTCGGCTATACTCACTCGCGAGCGACCAGTACGGTGTCTGGTCCTTGAGTGCCGCCAGGATGGTGTCAAACTCCTCGCCTGGCTCGTTGGCGTGAGCGAGGAACGCGTTGACAAACAGCACGCGCGCGGCGACCCATGTTCCCCAGATAAACAGCGGTGACGAAGATTGACGGAACCCCATCTCGCGAGCGACACCGCATAGGTGAGCCACGGCGCGGCCGGATGCCATGCAGGTGGCTCCGTACGGCTCGATCGGTACGCCATTTGACAGTGCCGGGTACGCATAGTACGCATTGAGCTTCAGTAGCGTTGCGTGGTAGATTGCTTGCTACGGGTTAGCGCTGCTCAAGCGGACCAGCCAATAATCACAATCACAAGCGTCATGGAGCTTGGTTCCAAGCTTCCCAATGGCAAATCCGCAAACCAGCGCTTTGCCGCCGACGTCAGCGTCATGGTCATGTCCTTCCTGTGTTCGACCTCGCGCGCGTCATTTGGCTCAACGACGCGGGATTGGAGTGTGTGCGCGCGGCCGAGGAGGTCAAGCGCCTCGACGAGGTACGCCATAGGGCTGAGCACTGCTGGGTCGGGCACGGCGTCGCGGTGCAGCACAGGTTTGAAAAGCGGCGCAGTGAACCACTCCTGCAGCGTCAGTACAATCGCCGAATGACACCACCTACCGTCCCCTCCCACAATGAGTCGGAGCACGGCAGCCGCCGCCGGATCTCAAAGTCTGGGAGCGCAAAGTCCCAGCCGGTCGACACGCACGCGTACCGGTCCAGACAAAAGATGAGCCAGAACAGCCGCCGCCGGCTCTCGTCTTCCTGCCAGTTTGCTGGTGGCGGGATGATGCTCGTGCGCGACAAGCTCGGCGCTGGGGCGCCTGCCACGCGGTTACCTCCCTCGTCCTCGGTAATGAGGCCGAGATGCACGGCGCTGCGCGTAAGGAGCGCGAGGATGCCCCAAGATGACGGCCCCTGTTCCGACCCAATGAGGTCCAGGGCCAGCAGAGCCAGCGCCTGGACGGACGAGATCGACGTGCTCTCAATTGCGTGCGACAAGACGTGCGACTTGGCTGCCTGACGATACTGCTGTTTCGTCGACGCGATGCGCGGGTCGTTGCTCAGGCGCATAGTTACCACCACGATGGCGTACACGATAATGTTCCAGGGCGGGTTGAACGTCTGAGGCCTGATAATCGGCGCCCACGGCGCAATGTGCGAAAAGTACAGCGCAACCAGGTCGCGCACAACGTCGTCGGGCGGTAGCAGGTGTGGGTCGAGGAACGATGTCGTCGATCCCGCACCCGGCGACGCGTTCGTGTTGAAGGAGCCCAGGTCGAGCGAGCCCGACGGAGGAAGCTCAGCCGGGGAGAATCCGGGCACCCCCACGTCACGGGCGTAGTGCTGCGTCGACACGCTGTTCACGGGCGTACTGATAGACAAGAACTGCCCTGGGGTGGATGTCGCGACGCCAGAGCCGGATCCAGCGCTTGCTGGCCCGGGCTGCACTTGCTGCTGTTGCTGCCACTGGGCGACCTGCAGGAGCCGCGACTCTTGGTCCAGCAGACGCGCCTCGTACTGGTGCAGCCGCTCCTCCATCTGTTCTAAACAGGTTAGCCCATTTCAAGAGCATGTCGCCTACCCATGCGCTTGGTCATGTCGACGCCTGTGCCCGGTCGCAACCCGGGCTTTAGCTTGACTGGATACACACAGTCGTGCGGGTTTCTGTCGTCAGCTTGGTTTCCAGTTCGCGGCATACTTTGCGCAGTTGTTGCACGTGGGCTTTTTACTATCGCATTCTGATGTCAACACAAAGTTAACTTGTGCAGCACAACACACTGATTTTACGGGAACGGCATGGCGTGCAGGTGATAGCCAGTGGTCTGGCAAGTCAGTACTTCCTAACCTCCCGACAACCCACCTCCCCTCGTCGTTCGTCTCGGCGGTACTCTCACGACGACGCTTAACGGCAGGCATGGCCTCGGGCGACGCGGATGGGGCCCGCATGGCGCCGGCTCTTGCGGCAGCCATGCTCGCGAGGCCGGACGGACCAGCGAGGTGTGCGAGATGGGCGTGTGTCGGCGCTCCGGCGCCGGCGCTGGAGTTGGCGTGCGGCGGAGGAGGCGGAGGGTCACCCCAGGGCATGCGACCTATGCCCCTCGGGGACGTGCGTTCCATTGATTGTGGCTGGCGCGATAAACACAGGGTACACTACGCGTGGCGATGGACGAAAGACGATACGAGATGGACGAAGGGGTGGTGATACGAGGCGAGTCAACACGCCGGGGTTATCGACACTCTCACTCGGTGTGTCTTTGCGCCGTGGCTCACCCCGGGTACAGTAGCCGTTTGCGCCGTTCCGATCCTCCCATTTTGGTTCCGCCCGAGGGGGTGACCTCGGGCCGTTCCTGCCAATGGCGACCTTGCAAGATGCCGAGTTCCCCTCCGTGCAGCATCCATGCATCGCACTCGAGGCGCTCAGAGCACCACTCCCACGGCCACTTGGTCTTCAAGAGTCACTTTGAACTCAGCTTTAAGCCCAGGTGGCAGTATTTCTCTGCATCATGTGGTCGTTGCCCAAGACGTGTCCTATCGTACAAGTGTGCTACACTAAATCCTACACTCTATGACGTTGCTGTGACCCACTCCTATGCTTGAACAAATGCTGGCTATGCTGCTGCTACCCGGTGCTGCTCGTGACGCCGCGGCCCCCTAGTGCATCGCTTCTGGTGGGATGGGAAGGAACTGGCCGATGATGACCGAGGGGAGGTCAAACACGTCGCGGCGGATGGTGAAGCACGCCGCACACGGCACCGTCTTCTTCTCCGTCTCGAGCGTCGTGGCCTGGAAGAAGTTTTGAGTCGTGTTCTCAAACGCGTGCTCTGCAAAGTTCTCCCAGTACTCGATTGTGCCGGCCTTGTTGAACAGCTGGTAGATGCAGGTGCGGTTGCGAACAATCTCGTCCTCGGTCTTGCCCACGAGGCTGCAAAACTCTGGCGAGACGCAAACGACCTCACCGGTGCGGCGCCACACAGCAGTAGGTGTAGCCGAGTATGAGATGAGCTTTTCCAACTCTATCAGGGTACGCTGGAACGAGCGTTCCAAAAACACCTCGTCGTCCTCGCTCATTGGCATCTGCAGGGCAATGAGGCTGGGACGGAAAGCGGCGAGCGCTCGGACAACCCGTAGGATGTCGTTCTTCTCAAAGCTGCACATCGTTAGCCTAGATCTACAGGGCGGTGGGCGTGCGTGGGGTTTGGCGTTTGTGGCGGCCCATGCACTGGAGCGCGTGTGGAGCACTGTAGCTCGGCAGCTCGGCAGACAGGTGGCATGGTGGCGTCGGCGGAATGCAGAATCGCAGAACAATGGCAGTGGATGCGATGTGCGCCACCGGCCAAACGCTACACGCACAGACCCCCCACACGCGACCAACAATAGTCAACTTACTTTTGGGTGAGGTACTGCATCAAGATGTGGTAGCCCTCGGTGTAGTCGTATGGCTTGAGAACGGTGCGGTAGACGTCCTCGGGCGTCATCTTCTTGGGCTTTTCGGCTGCACCCGGCAACGCGCTCAGATCGTCGCCAGTGGTCCAGGTTCCCGGAAACATTGTTGTGGGGCTCAAGTCGGCGCCCAGGGTCTGCTGGAGCCCAGAGTCAGGACCACCACCGAGAACAAAGTCGTTGACGCTCGGTGGGTTGCTGACTGTGGATGGATCGGGTAAACCCAGGTTGGACCACACCGTAGGCGTGGACGTGTCGGTCGTGTTGCCGGCGAGGTCGTGCAGAGGGAACGACGGTGAGAGCGAGCCGAAGAGCGAGTCGAACATCTCGTACTCAAGGTTGGCGGCCGCCGATGCAGTGAAGTCTGACGTCAGCTCGGCGGGCGGTGAGGGACATGCGAGGCGATCGTCGACGCCGCGTCGCCCGCTACTCACCGAATGGGTTGCTGTCCTGTGTGGACCAGTCGAGCTGCTGAGGCGTTGCCTGCACTTCTGGCAATGGGGCAGTGAGCCAGATGTTGTCCGGCACGCGCACTGGGTCGACCTGGGGCCCAGATGGCGGCACGACGACATTAGGCAGCATCGACACGGGGACGTTGCCAAAGCTCGGGACAGTCGGAGGCGATGTGGATGGGAAGGACGGGGGAGCTGGCGGCGGCGCAGCGGTGGTAGCAGCGGGCGCAGTAGGAGGCTTTTGTGCTGCGTCACGTCAGTGATCGTGCTCGACGTGTTTAGGGCGGTCTACTCACCCCGTTCGTCGCCCTCCATGAGGTACTTTGCCTTCTTGCGGATACCCTCGACGCACTGGTCTCCGATGCCCTTCTTCATGCAGCGGTTACATGGGCGGCCTGGCACGGTCAGCACTTGCGTGTGGAAGGGAGGGGTGACAAGGGGGCAGACTCACTCTCATCGCAGGTGAGATGGCTCTTCTGACA
This sequence comes from Cutaneotrichosporon arboriforme, assembly GCA_002335565.1. Lineage (NCBI taxonomy): Eukaryota > Fungi > Basidiomycota > Tremellomycetes > Trichosporonales > Trichosporonaceae > Cutaneotrichosporon > Cutaneotrichosporon arboriforme. The sequence goes on along the minus strand of BEDW01000005.1, from coordinate 1,495,353 downwards.
GGCAAGGCAGGCCTTTGCAACCTTTTTCCTGGCGGGCTTGCCGTCGGCGTTGCGCTTGGTCTCGTTCTTGCGCGCGGGCGACTTGCGCTTGGGGGCGGATCCGGACTTGCCAGTGCTGGTGGGCGGCGAAGCGGACGATTCAGACTCGGTGATGGAACGTTTCCGCGCCTGGGGCGAGTTGTTGGCAGCAGTGCCGCCGGTGGTTTGCGACATGATGCTGCTTAGGGGAGGGCTGCTCGGGGCGGATGAATGCCAGGAGGCTCAGTGGTTGTGCTTGTTCTGCTCGATGCTAGACAGTTTGTGATGTGATGTGGTGTGGTTGTTGACAAGTGGCCGGGGATGACAGTCGGGCTTCGGCGTGGATTAGCCTCGGCGATGGAATTGCGAGTAGCAACCAGAGGTCAACGTCGTCCGGAGCGGAAAAACTCGGCTAAATTGACCCGCGCCTCAGTTGGGTGTGGGGTAAAATGCGGGGTAGAGTGGGCACAACGACTTCGTGGCGCTGGCAGACTAGTCGTGGTGCAGAGTGACCGAAACGATCACGAAGTCGATGCTTGCGTTCACTCGCTCAGGTCAACTGACAGCGAGCAGACTGACAACCTCGCGATTGCAGAGGGGTGGTGTAGAAACTGAGGGAGGGGGTGAAAAACTGTCGTGATGGCGACCAAGGGCTGGCGCGTCGCGATGCCAATGACACAGAGGTGAGAGAGGACGTTGGCAGACTGAAAGTAGTTTTGTTGCGTTGAGGCGTAAGTGGAACGCCAAGATACTCGCAAAGAGGATATGAAGCGGGGCAATGTGGGGCAAAAAAGAACAACCCTTGTTCTGTGTCTTTATGTATCTTGCTGACAAGACTGGAGCGAGAGTAACGACAAGAGTCGTAGTGGTGGTGGTGGTGACTACTACAGAGGACGTATGTACTCTGCGGCACCACTCACCCAACCCGCTCTGAAGCACGTCGGTGTCCTGCTGGCAGGAGGAAAACGGCAGTCAGCGGCAATCTCAGAAAACCCAACAGCGATCAAACGTTGTGGCTCTTCCTCTCTTCTCGTACCCTCGTACCTTGGCTTTGCTCAGGGGCGATTAGTCTATGGATATGGCAAAGAAACGACATTTCTGCACAGGGAGTCGAGCAGCAAAGATTGTGCGCCTGGCTCCACAGCAACGATGCGTACAAACTTTGCGCCACCTCTCCCCCACTTGGTGTCAATGCCGTCAGGCCTGGGGTCGTGTCCCTGACGCTCGATGTTACAAGTGACGGAAGACTCCGCCACCTTGGGTGCGATGGGGCCCGTGTCTGGTCTGTGGTGAGAGATGCTGTGCCTTGGCGACCACCGGCATCTCTCTACCGAACGTCCATCGTTGTCAGCATGCCACATGATTCGCTGCAAGGTGGAGCCCTTGTCATCGGTAATCCAAAAGCGGGCTGACGGCCCGGGAGGCTCCGGAGTCGTTGCCCTTGTCAAGGGTCTCTGGCACATGCTTGACGTGGGGACCGTCCCTGGCAATGTTGGTCTCGTGCACACTGGTTTGCCCCATATCCCCATCATGCTACGCGACACGCGATTCTCGGGGCAAATCGCATCGCAAAAGCTAATACCCGGACCCAGCCGTGCGCAACGACCTCTTGCCTGGGTGGTGGGTGTTGGTATCGGTGTATTTTTGGATCTCACAAGCTCGCCATGAACCTGATTCCAAGTGGCTCGTTACGTTGCCGCGCCGCAACAACAGCCCGCAGGCCAGCACGGCGATTTTACGCACAGACTACTTGCTATGACACGGGGTAAACTGTCTCGGCAGAGGTGGAATGTCTCGGCCTGTTCCCCTCAGGCATGCCGTCCTAGCCATGCCAGAGCGCCTGGGTGCCACCAGATTGCCCGCTGCCCGTCGTACTGCCATGCTGTGGCACTCACTCACCGCCATTGCGATCAATCAGGCGTCTGTTGCCAGCCACAGTCATTGCATAGACAATACCAAATGATGATTTCTGGGGCGCCGACGGATCAGCCCGCACAATTGATAGAACGACGCGGCAGCCCACCAGACTAGCGTGACAAGAAGAGGGATAGCCCGCAGCAGATCTTAGTCAACGTGTGTGAGTGTATGGGTGGCTTGCCTCTTTCGTGGGCAGCAAACGCGGCAGCGTTAGTGTGCAACGCGCAGCACGAGGTGCAGATTGGTGGTGACGGCTGAGAAATTGGCACATTAGTCAGAGCAGACGCCGTCTGACGCGGCGACGAGTGGTGACGACGACGACAGCGGCCCAATTGACGGTCCCGCGGTGACGGGGACTGGTGCCAAGGCAGCTCCGTCTCTACAAATTCTTTCAGAGTGTGGTCAAACCGTAAAACCAGTCCCCACCAGAGATAAGTACAGATTCAACAACTCGAACGTTCAAATACCAAATAATCCCACCTCCCACATCACCGGTTATCCGGCTACACTGCTCAAACGCTGTCTAAAGTGGGGGGCATGTCCTCGCTGTCCATCTCCGGCGGCTGTTGATTGGCTTTTCGGCGTCGGTGCGGAGTTAGGAGGTCGAGTGCGGCGGCGATGCCGATCGATCAAACCCTGTACCCCAGCCAGGAACGATCCGTCGCAGCTAGGCTCGGTTCAGGACACGCCGTCTGGGTCTATGTGTCGAACCTGTGACGTTCAATCCGCGTCTCCAGGGGCAGCGCCGCCACGGCGGCCGATGGTCGGGAGGGCCGATACGATGCTTGCAGAGCACACGACCTGAGGCAGGGCAGTGACGGAGACTCAGGAGCTAACAAGCTACCCAAAAGGGCCGTTTGGCTCTCACTTGGAACAGGCTGATAGCTACAAGGCTGTGGCACCCTGGGTAGTTAGGGGGAAAATGGGGCCACACGACCATGCACTCCAGCCGCACAAACAGTGGGCGTCGTCAGTCACGGCCAAAGCTCTCGACAGGGGTGTATCGTCGTGATCTGGGTGGGCGAGCACGTTGTCAACGTGGCCCGGTTCACGAGAACCGGCGCTGCAGAGGTGCTGTTGCGGGCACGACACGTGACGTTTCGGGCAACAAGTCATTGTTTTGGGGACAGCCAAAGCTGGTCGGCGCCCTTGATCGAACTAGCACCCTCACAGGCATGAGAGATTTCGAACTGGGACGAGAGATACGAGATTACGGCGGTCCGTTCTGTTCCGAGGTCGGTGTCATCAGAGATTGTGACTTGTATTCGCCGTTCTCGGGGTCTGTGACGAGACATTGCGACGAGCGTCCGCCCCCTCTTTCATCGCAGTAGTATCCCACTGCACGGCTCCAACTTGTACTCCACAGCTTGCGCTCCACAATTGTATCCATATAGCACCACCTGCTGCACAACCACTGTAGCGATGAAGGAAAAAACTGAACAAAAGAGGAGCAGAAGGCACGCGCCGAGCGTCTGGACCGCGTCCAGGCTTGACGTCGTTTGCGGCCTGCCAAGAGCGGGGACGCCACAGGCGACGTGGTGGCGGAGGTGGGAGCTGCTGGGACAAGACGTACGACAGATCGGGCCATGTTCGCGTCATCCTCGGTTCCCCTGAGTGTTTTGGCCGCGTATGAACACGAGATTACAGGCTTTTGCGCAGAGTCGAACGCGAGCTTGGCGAGTGGAGCGGGTTATTTAGAATGTGGGATGTGTGGCCGCTGTGCCATCTCGGGAGAGCAGAGTACATCCGCATAAGTTTATATAACGGGCTCGGGGTCACTAATGCCACTTACACCTCCTGTTACGCAAGGTGCCAATCCCGTTCTTATCAGACCTAATACCTCAAATGCCTCAGGGTGACGATGTATGCTTACAGTGCGACTAACCACCCAACTAACACACGTCTTGTGACCTCTTGCGACCTCTTGTGACTCCGCTTCACCTCGCCTCTCACAACCTCGGCAGATGCGTACAACTGGGCCAGTCACATTGCTGCCCACTTGTGTTGAAGGAGCGGCGTGCACCGTTCGGGTTTGAGCGTCGTGTCTGCACAAGGTGGGGGGCCGAGAACGTACCATCGTACCTTGTTTTCTAGCACAACTCCAGACTCTCACGTGGGCTGGAACATGTGGTCAAAAAGGCGGCGGTGGCCGACATCTAAAGTCCTAATCGGACAGGTCCGTGCATACGCTAACCCCCGTCTCGGTGCATGAGAACACTCAAAGACCACTGACTGTGTTGCTCTTGTCTCTACTCTCTCCAACCGAGCTCTAGCGAGAGCCGACGCGCGCAATGTCGTCGAGAAAGGTGAGGCCGCCGCGGCGTCAGCAGCGCCGGCACCCCGGCGTGCCTGCGGGCCACCCCGCCGTTTGAGTCTGGCTGGCCAGTCGCGCTTTGGTCAAAACACACCAGCGCGCATTCTTGATCATGGCGGACCAAACTCGGTGCCGACAACACACACACACCTTCACACACACTGTCGCTGACAATAGATGCGCCCAGCACACGAGCGGACGCCCCTCCTCGACGGAGCCGCGGAGCGCGACCGCAATAATCATGAGCCACATACCCAGCACCGCCACTCGTGGTTTCCGCCACTACACCGCGTCTACTTCACGTCGTTGATTGTCGGCATGACGTTTAGCTTTACACAGACGGCGTTGATCTACTCGTTTCGCACAATGACATGCGACGAGTACTACCGGACGCGTGATTGGGAAGGCCACGGAGATAGGTGTAGCGTGCACTTGATAGAGTCACAGACGGCACGCAGCGTCGCCCTCATGAGCAGTTTGACCACTGGATCTAGTAAGTCACGCAGGTGGCCTGTGCTCACCGCAGCCCTGCTCAACCTCTTTACCACGGCATGGTTTATCTCCCGCTTTGGCGTCAAGGCGGCTATGTTCCAGCAGACGTTCTGGGCAGCACTGCGCAACATGTCGCAGATCTATGCGCAGACCGTGGGCGGTGCCAAGGGAATAGCGATTATTCAGACCACACAGCTGTTCAACGCCTTAGGCTCGGCCGGCGGCTTCCAGCTGTGCGCAAACTCGTTTGTCGCCATGCTCTCGGATGACGAGCAGCGCACGGCAAACTTTGGCGTCCTGGGCGGCATCTTCATGTTCGGTTCAGGCATCGGATACACGGCCGGCGGCGTCGCCGAGCGCTTGCTCGGGTACCTTGCACCCTTCCAGTGCGCCTTTGTCCTCTTGTGCTTCTCGACGGTGTTCGGCATGTTCTTCCTCCCAGACGTCAAGAACAACGACACTCCACGAAATGACGACGGGGTGAAGCAACCACATGGGATCTTTACACCGCTCAAGGTGTTCGTGCCCAAAAAGCGCGTCGACGGCCGCGGGCGCGACTGGAGCCTCACCATGCTCGGGTGCGGCACATTCTTCGCTGTCCTGGCAACGGGCTACGTGCCCATGATGCTCCAGCTCGTCGCGACCAACGTGTTTGGCTTTACGCCAGATACGTCCGGCTACATGCTGAGTTTGAACCTGCTTGTGCGGGGGTTCTTTCTCATGCAGTGCTTCCCGCCGCTCATTGCGGCCGGGAGGAGGTGGTTCACGCCACCTTCAGAAGACGTGTATAGCGATTCGAGCGTCAGTACCGTCTCGGTCCACTCCGGGGGGACCAAGCGCAGCCGGCGGTCCGTGACGCCGTCGGACGGTGGCTCGCCCGAGCACGGAGGAGCCCGCGGATCTCTACGCACGCGAGCCAGTCGCGCAAACTCTAACCCGACACCTCCAGTTCGTAACGTCCCACGACGTGGCCGGCGCAACTCGCGCGCGTCGCCGGGTCCGTCGCCCGGCGCATCGTCGTACATCAGCGTGGCCGAGCTCGCCCCCGAACACCCCGACGACGCGGCCGGTGCCGAGATCCCCGAAGCGGCCGGTGCGCCCGTAACCGCCCTGGCGCCACCTCTCGCCGACGCGCGCCACGGTAGCTTCTTCGACCTCCTCTTCCTGCGTTACTCCATCCTCCTCGACGGTATCCTCACTGGCGCCGTCACGTTCGCCACCTCGCCATGGCACATGTACCTCGCCGCGGGCGTCTTGCCCTTTGCAAGCGGGACAGGCCCCGCGAGTAAAGGCGTCACACTCGAGTTTGTGCCGCCGGCGGAACGCCCCGACGCCCTCAGTGCCATCGCCCTCGTCGAAAAGCTCGCACAAGTCTCGACTATCGGTCTGTTCGGGTACACGTTCTCGTGTCTCAGCGATCTCGGGATGCCGACCCTCGTCTTCACTGCCAACGGCACTGTCGCCCTCCTCGCATTCCTCGTCCTCCTCCCCGTTCGCCTGCCACGGACACTATCAAACAACACCGAAGTGTAGCCCGCCATAGTATTTCGCATTTTCAGCATCTGCATATAGCGACTAGTAATTGGGCGTGAAGGTCACACGATGTGTGCTCCGCTGACGCTCCCAAAACATGGTTCAGATCGCTGCGAAGGCTTCGCTTGCTTCTGTCTTCTCACCGTGGAGCTGCACCGCATCGCCGACGCAACCTGCAACCGACATGCGCACTACAGGCGGCGTTGCTGGCTGCCGCTCGTCAAAGAACCTGACGGGCAGCTGTGCAACCCGCAGTGGTACCGCCATGCCGTAGCTTCTGGTTGACTGGACTGTTCCAACTTTGTTTAACGCCCTCCGTCTTGTCGTGCCGCTGTCACTGAGTTCTCTCTCCTCTTCATCGTTGCTGTCACCTTTCTTCAACTCGCTGTGACCCCTCCCCTTCTAACCATTGCAGCTGCTCCCAGTGCCTCTTCACTCCTGTCTCATTCCTCACCCCCCTCACCCCCACAGCATGGCGTGGAGCGAGTCCACGCCGACACACCCACTGACAACCACCCTCAAGCGCTCGGCGTCTGCACAAACACTCCGCGACCATGCTCTTTTCCCCTCTCTTCCTCTAACCGTGTTCCAGCGTGTGCTCGCCGCTCTGCCCCGACACGACATTGTCTCGCTCCTGCGCACAAACTCAGCAATGTACTGGGTGTGCCTGCCCGTGCTGTACCGCCACCTCACGCTCACCGAGTACACATCGTGGCCCACGTTTAAGCCCCCGCGAAACCTCTACCCACCTATGAGCGCATACTGCCGCTGGCTGGCCAAGCAGTCGCTCACGCAGTTTGTCCGCGAGGTAGACATGCTCCCTCACAGCACGCGCCTCTGCATGGCCGACCACTTCACCTCGGACAACCTCAACACTGGCGCACTCCCCGATGCAAACTGTCCAGACCGCCTGCCAACCTTGCCCAACCTCGACACACTCCGCCTCCATATCCCTCGACACACCGGCTTCCATACGGACGAGGAAGGCCGTACTTGGCCGTTACACGAGATCGCCGACGTACCCCCTTCAGCCCTGCTCAGACCAATGCCCCTCGTACCCCAGTGCGCCGCGCTGTCCAACCTACGCCCCCGCCGGCTGGTCCTTATCGGCGGGCCGGGGGTGTCGCCTTCGGGTCTTACCGTACTGCCCTACGGCCTGCTAGCGGCAGTGGACGAGTACGTCGTCCTGCTGTTTCCAGACTCGGAGCTGGTCTCCGCCGACCGACACTCTCTGGTACCTGAAGAACGGGCCGGCGCGCTCGCGGCCGATATCGGACATGTCAACCTTGCGCGGCGCGCAACCATCGTGTTCTACACGCCACATCCATGGGACGAGTTTACCACTGCCGCCGCGGTGCTCTCTCCGCGCAAACCAGTTAGACTCGCCGAGTCGTGGGCGGGCCGGTTCTTCAGTGAGCTTGCACGCCACGTTGCCCAACTAGGAGAGCGTACGCGGCTACGTATCGTCAACGCTGGCAGCATCAGCGCTTGTGCTGTAGGGATGACGGGCTGGGACGCGGGGCAGAGCGAGGCCGCGTTGGAGGCACACTTCCGCGACGCGTTTCGGAGAGCTCAACGCAGCATGACCGCGGAAGGGGCACGTCCGCGCTCTCGTTCCTCGAACGTCGAGTTTCTCTCGATGGAGGCATTTCTCGCCTCTCCCCATGGTGTCCGCGATATCGGCCCCGAGCGCGCGCGCGAGTGGCTCCGCGCCGACCTCGACGTCCGCGCTAGACCCTACATCGCCTTCGCGCACACAACACCCCACAGCTCGCCAAGCACGCCTCGGCCCCGGGTCGGTAGTCGCGGTCTCAACCTCTTCCCTGCCGCCCGTAACGTGTCAACCTCGACTATCGCTAGTGTCGCCAGCAGCGCGTCGGCCGCGTCAGCGGCCACGTCCGCGTCCGTCGCGAGCACAGTCTCGTCCGTCTCTGCGCGTCTCAGGAACGCCCGCATTGTCTCGCCCCTCGCCGCGTCCCGCTTCGGCTCGCCGCGCGTACGTGTCCGCCCCAAAGCCGAGCTCCGTACGAACCACCGTGTGAACGAGTGGGGCGCCAGAGAGACACCTCCCCTGCCTAGAATGGGTTTCTAAACTGCTAAGCCCGTCTGCAAGTTTAGTGCGCGTCGCCGTAGTTGTTTGTTGCCAAGAATAAGAGTACGTGTAGTGCCGGATGCATGTTGTCTACAGAATCTGCTGATCCCTGTGTGATGCTATTGATCTACTCTCACAGCCTGCCCTCGGCCTACTTGGTCCCGTTGACACCGTTGACGCCGTTGGCAACCTTGCCCTTGAATGCCTTCTGCTCGTCCTCGGTACGGTCCTCGCCGGCCGAGCCGATACCCGCAGACGGCTTGAAGAATGCCGAGTAGGGGATGAGCTCGGCCTCGGGGTTGAGCTCGAGGCCCCAGCCTGGTGCGTCGGTGAGGTCGATGCGGCCGTTGGTGGGAAGGAGCTCGTTGGTGAAGAGGTTGCCGAACGAGGGGTGAATCGACTCTCCGTCAGGCGAGTTGGCAATGTACTCGCAAAAGTCCGAGTTGGGGAACGACATGATGGCCTGGAACGAGTATGGTCCCGAGCCATGGGGCACGACGGGGATGTCGTAGGCCGCGGCCATGTTGGCGACCTTGATGAGTTCGGTGAGGCCGCCGAGCCACATGACGTCTGGCTGGATGATGGCAAGTGCGCGGTTCTCGATGAGCTTGCGGAAGCCGTACTTGGAGTACTCGTGCTCGCCCGTGGTGAACTTGATGTGGGGCAGGGCACGGTGGAGCTCAAGGTGGCCGTCAAAGTCGTCGGGGTGCAGCACCTCCTCCCACCAGTTAATGTGGACGTCGGCCTTTTCGCACGCCTTGATCAGCTCGATGGTGTAAGGCACGTCGAGCGACATGTAGCAGTCTACCTGCACGGGGTAGTCCTCGCCGACCTCCTCCTTGCACTTTTTCAAGTACGCGACGTTCTTGCGGATACCCTCGAGGCCGTCGGGCGGGCCATGCGGCAGCGGCACCTTGGCGCCCCAGAACCCGAGCTTCTTGGCCACGGCGGGCTTGGGGCCAGTGAGGTACAGCGGGATGTCCTTCTTGGTGCGGCCACCGATCATCTTGTAGATGGGCTCGCCGCGGATCTTGCCAATGAGGTCCCAGATGGCCAGGTCGACGACCGAGAGGGCGGCAAGGGGAAGGCCTGGTGTGAGCATGTAACAAGTGAAAACGTATGGCTGACTCCCGCCCCAATCTACTCACCCTTGCGGCCGTAGAACATGCTCGCGCGGAACATCATGTCCCACATCTTGTTGGTGTCGCGGGGGTCCTGGCCGACAACGAAGCGCTTGAAGTGCTCCTCAATGAGCCAGCATGCGGGAGGGCCGCCAAAGCCGGTCGCGTACCCGACCGTGCCATCGGACGCGTGCACCTTGACAAAGATGGACCCGAGGACGCCGATACCCCACGACGTGCGCGACGAGCGGTACTCGTCATACTTGTGCATCGGGCACGAGATGTTGCCCTGCACGACTGCGGGTTAGCTCACACTCGGTGTCGTGGTCTCACTCCAGTGCTCGTTGGCTTGGCGGTGGTAGTCGCCGCCCGAGCCGTGCGCGCTCGGGATGAACGTCTCGAGCTTGGTCTGGGGTGTGAGCTGGGCTGGGACAAGTTGACTTACGATAGTGGGCCACTCCTTAGGCATTGTGTCTGTCTGTCTGTATTTCGAGTGAGAAATGGTGGGCTAGAGTGTTGGAGCGTGTCTCGACTGTGCTTAAGAATGTCGCTGGCTCCACGGACTGACGAACGACGACAAACCCGACACTTCCGGCAACTCGGCTCGACAACGGTCCGGCCGGGGTCGGTGTATGTTTACACCGCCACAAGTAGGGGGTATAGGACGTTGTTTGGTCCCATTAGGAGCGGAGGTGAAAAAACCCCCAAAACATAAGACACCATTAGGTTTATCTCATTAGCATCTTGCCCACCTCTGATACGGCCCTTCAACATCCCGGCGCCGAGCGGCACAAACATGTCCCGGCCAAACCAGACTTCCGGGATGCAGGCCAGACTTCCATCGCACGAGCTTGATATCATCTCGCGTCGGCGGCTTGTCACCCTAGTCCGCCCGTACACCATGACAGCGACCCAAGTGCCAGTGAGCCGACTCCTACCAGGCAAGGTAGTAGTCGTGACGGGGTCGGCGATGGGGATTGGCGCGGCGACGGCCATCGGTGCGTGCCCTGCGTCGCGGGCAACGCTAACTGGCAGCGGCCGCGAAGAACGGTGCCAACCTGGTGCTGCATCACCTGGGCGATTCGACAGCGAAGGACGTCGCGGGAGTAGAGAAGGAGGTGGTTGCGGCTGGAGCGCGCGCAGTGGTTGTCGCAGGCGACATTGCTGAGGCCTCTACGGCGACGGCGATCGTCCAAGCCGCGGTGCAGACTTTTGGGCGTATCGACGTCCTCGTGTCCAACGCGGGTATCTGCCCCTTCCACGCCTTTCTCGACCTGCCGCACGACTTGTGGCGGCGCGTGCAAGACGTCAACCTGAACGGGGCGTTCTTCGCCGTCCAAGCCGTCGCGAACCAGATGGCGACCCAGTCGCCCCCCGGCGGCTCCATCGTCGCCATCTCATCCATCTCGGCACTCATGGGTGGTGCAGAGCAGGCGCATTACACGCCTACCAAGGCGGGTATCAAGAGCCTGATGGAGAGCTGCGCGATCGCCCTGGGTCCAAAAGGGATTCGCTGCAACTCGGTGCTCCCAGGTGGGTCGAGCTATGCCCCTCAGGCGAGCTCAGACGAGCTGACAGCAGGCACCATCGAGACAGCTATTAACCGCGAGGACCTTGCGAACCCGGCCAAACGCGCCCACATGGCCGGCCGCATTCCACTCGCGCGTCTGGGCGAGCCAGACGATATTGCCCAGCCTGTCATCTTCTTTGCTTCAGACATGGCAAAGTACTGTACTGGCGCGAGTCTTCTCGTCGACGGCGGCGCAGCCATTTCGCTGCAATAATGAGCCATGGGGGCCGATGGCAAGGCAGTGCCATTGCGAGCCCTCAACTCAGCTCCACTCACGACCCATAATACCATAGATCACCGATGCACATCATACGCTTCATCAGCATCCTACGGTAGACATTTATGACCTTGAATTCGTCCACCTGCTCGCACTTCTCTTTTGACCACCTCATTTGACACGGGCACACCTTGCTACAGCGCCGCACTCGCCGCATGTGCCCCCCGCGTCGCCTGCTGCCGCACTCCCGGCTCGGCGTCCATGAGGGGGTCAAGCCACGCCTTGACGCGGGCCTTGAGCTCGTCGTCGGGCTGGGGAAGGGGATCGCGCGCGGTACCGCCAAAGCCGAAGTAATGCTCAAGCGCAAACTAGTGTGAGTTTAGCCCAGCATCCTGACCCACCTTGAGTCCCACGACAGCGTCACCACCGAGCTCGACCGCGCCGGCGGGTGCCACCTCGGCGACGGCGCGTTGCGCGCCCTCGACATCACCAGCGTCGTACGCCGCCCACACACGCATGACCGCCGCGGGAGCGACGTTTGCAAGCGGGGACATGACGCCGTGCACAGCCCCGAGCGACATACGCAGGCCGGACGTGCCACAGAACACGGCAAAATCGTTGACGTTACGCAACACTGCCGGCGTCGAAGGGCGCCAGCTCGTCATGCCGACAATGTTGGCGTGTGCCGCACACTTACGCACAACCTCGGGGCTCACTGCCGGCGTCCCGATCGTTTCGCACAGAATAACCGGCACCTTAGACCAGTTCCCTACCTGCCGTCAGCTCAAGCACCACCACACACCACTCGCCTCGGTGAAGTACCGCACGAGATCGGCGTCGTCGAGGGGATACACACCCGGCGCAGTTACCATAACGTAGTCTGCACCGAGCTTGGCCGCTTCGAGACACCGTTCCGTCGTCTGCCACTGCGATGGCGCGCTGACCCCCACAACGAGGACAATGTCCGTTCCAGCCAGCGAAGCCTTGGCCGCCTCGATCGCGCCCTTCCACTCCCCGGGGCAATGGTACGCCGCCTCGCCCGTCGCTGAGTGCACCACCACGCCACGCACGCCCGCCGCCACAAGCCTGCCGTTAGTGCTGTTCGGGAGGTTGGCGTACCGTTTCATCTGCCGCGCGTTCGATGCCGTGTCCGGGTCCCCGTTCCATTCACCCGTCCAGAACGCGAGGAGCGGGACGTACACACCGGCGGGGGGAAGAGACTTGCCTGCCATCGTGTGGTATGGCTGTTAGGAGATATGGGGTTGGGATAGACACAGCGGATGAGTGTCCAGTGTCGAGAGCACTTCCTACTGTGGTGACTAGATGTGAGATCATCCCGGAACGCATATGCGTCACTGCCTGCGGGGTCCCGCGACGTGACCCACGCTCATCAACATTCCAGTCGTTCTTATCGGTTGCAGCTCCAGAGGTCAAGGCGTGTGCATTCCATTGCAAGGGCCATTGCAGAACCAATACTGCCCAACACTGGGAACATGCTTGACGCGCCGTGGCGAACACGGCGCACGCCGGAGACTCGGCTGGTGTGAACTCCGACTCGGTAACTTGGGGATCGGCTGTGGGGTTACCGACTGTGGCCGAGGGTTGTCTCGGTGACTGACTCGGAGGTACAACAACGCCGCGAGCAAACCAGTTCAGCCAGTGTTCACCCGCTCGACATCGGCAGCACCGTTCTCCCGGCGACGATCCGTCCCAGTGCCAAGCTTCACCTCGGACGTGTGCGCAACTCACCACCGCCCATTCACCATGGCCGCCGCCGTCGCCGAGTACGTCTCGTCAGCCGAGCCCACTGACGCCAGCTGCATCTTCTGCCGCGTTGTGCGGGGTACGTCTGCCACGCGGAGCTGACTGACGGCAGGCGCCGCGCCCGCGCTCAAACTCTTTGAGACCGACCACCTCGTCGCGATCATGGACGTCAACCCCATGGCGGCGGGACATGCCCTCGTCATCACCAAGGGTGTGTCAAGATGTTAAGTTGGAGTGGCTGACGCCAGACCACGCCGTCAAGATCACCGATGTGCCGGACGACGCGCTGGCGCAGGTCCTCCCCGCGGCGAAACGTATCGCGCGCGCCCTCGGGCCAAACTACAATATCCTCCAGGTGAGATACACCGCCGCTGGCGCTGATTGCAGAACAACGGACGACCGGCTAACCAGGTATGCAGCAACCCCCGCTCCTCCGGTGCTGATATCACTGAACGTCGACCACTTCCATGTCCATGTCATCCCCATGCCGCCAGGCCACGGCGTCGGTACCGGCAAGAAGGGGGGTCTCGTCCTTTCCCGGCCGCCATGTAAGTCGTGCTTGAGGCAACGGCTAACCCTAGATCGCGGTGTATGCCTCCCACGCGCCCAGCAGCTGACATACAGACCAAGGAGAGTATTGCGGCCGCGCACGCCGAGCTCTTGGCCAAACTGGACACGGCGCAGGCCAAGTTGTAACACGGAAGACAGAGTCGGAAACAGATGCATCGTGTATTGGTGTGGCGATTGTGCACAACCTCGGCCTGACCACTTGTACTGTACTTGCTATGGATCGATATCCTAACTCCATTTGAATGAGCATCCGGCCCGACGTTAGTCCGCACCCGAGTTTCCATTTCGGGTGGAGCTGTTACAACAACTACACTTCACGTCTGTCTTGCCACCTGCTGACGCACACCCCGCGCACTTGCAAAATGGAAACAAGCAGCCCCGGACCCGGCACGCAGCCAGAGCTATGGCCATACCCCGTTGAGATTCTCGGCGGGGTAGCGCGTGCCGCCGACGCAGGCACTGCCGCCGTCGCCGCGCGCGTTAACAGTACGTGGCGCGACGCGTTCGTGCGCGAGCTGTATCGGGACATGGCTATCTGCGACCTGTTCCGAGGAAGAGCACAGCGGCGGGCACTCCGCTCCTCCTCGGCAGCGGAATGGACGCGGTCGCTGTACGTCGACGCGGGACACAGCTGCGACGAGTGCGCGTACGGCGGCCGACCCACCCTTCCAGCACTACGAACGCTCACGCTCGTCTTTGCGCGGGGTATCCCCCTCGCCAAGGCGTCTGTGTGGCCCGGCGACCCGTGCGCGACACTCTCGCGCCCGCGCCCTGAAAAGGTCGTCGTGCGGCTCCGCACACACCTCGCACACGCAGTCGCGCCCGCACTCACCGACCACGCCCCAGCCGCACTGCTAACCGAGGCGCGGCGTATCGTCGTGGTCACGGCGGTAGATCCTGCTATGCGCGGCCTTGACGCCGATAAGGCACTCCGGAAAGACACGTCGTGTTTTCTTGACGGCGCGGACGAGCCACGCGCCGATATTACACAGATCGTCACGACGGCCGGGGCGGTGCCGTGTGAGGGCTTTTGGAGGGACGTCGGGGCCCTCGCGGCGTGGATCGCGGCGTACCCGCCCTCAGTGCGGCTCATGATCGTGGGTCTCGAGACGTGTGGCCCACCGACAGGCGTGCTCGCCGATCGCACAAGCGCTGGCGCCGACCCAGAGGAATATTTGCGATGCGCGGTGGACAGGGCAATGGCGAACGCCCACGCCGAGGAGCGTTCAGCAAGGCAGAAGGCGATTGCCGTGGTGTCGCTCGCGGAGTACGTCACGCAACCCGGGTGGGAGGACGAGGTTTCCGCGGCGCAGGCGGAGGCTGCACGGTCGCGGCCAAACGCAGACAAGTCTGGGTGACACAACAGCCATCGAAACGATGCGCCAACACCAGCCACAGGCCAGACACTTATGCTACATGCCGGAAAGCGAACCAAGTATTAGAGTACCAGTGGTGATGTACAACAGATCAATATTGGTGCGGGGACTGTTTGTTGCCGAGCTAGTCGTGGGCCATGTATCACTTGCACCTTGTCCAAGAGTTGCCACGTTCAGGAGTTGCCGGTGAGCGCCGCCGCCGGCACAGTAAACCACGAGTCGACCTCTTTGGATTGCATGTGTGTCGCGCTGACAAACTCGTCGAGTGCTGCGACGCGAACGCGCAGGGGACCGCGTCGGGGTGTCTCGTTCGCCGCTGCCTGCGCCACACCCGCCGCGGTCGTAGGTATCGGCGCCGGCGGACCTGGCGGTACGTCCTTTGACCACCCCGTCCATGCGCCGGTGTCGAACGTCCATACTCCACGGGACGCCTTTGCCTCACGCGCGAGAAACCCCGTGATCGCAGCGTACACCTGCGCTTCCCTCACTTTTTCCTCCTCGCCTCCCGCGTGCGCCGCGCCCTCGACGCCCGGGAGAACCGCTACCGGGTCTAGCACGCCGAGGTTGACGAGCACGACCTCGTGCAGGCGCGTACTCGCCGCGAGGGCGTACATCGTTTCCGGAGAGAACAAGCGACCGACCCACGTCCTGCGGATATACGCATCTGCCTCTGCGGCCGCTGTCGCCGCCCCGTCTGCGGCGGGCATAGGCGACGCGGGGCGGCTAGGCGGCGGTTCGACCCGTGGGCGCGGGTATGGCCGCCACGAGCCGCGCGCGGCCCATACCCAGGCGAGTGCGCCTGCGTCCGGCATGCGACTCAGCGCGCCCCTCCGCCCCGTCGCAGGAACTTCGTACTTGAAGTTGGTCCCGACGACCGCGACGTCGGGCGGGAAGACGGCGATGGCGCGGCGAGCGCGCGGCCGCGGCGGCGGCGGCATGCGTGGTGGCGGCGACGTCCCAAACAGCAGCGGCACGTCACGGAGCACCAGTGTCGACGCGCGTAGCGCACACACGCTGTAGTCGCCGTGCGCGCGCGCAGGGTACGATACCACCTCTGGCGCGAAATCCGCCAGTGGCGCGCGCGCCTGCCCCAGCGCCGTCACCACCGAACCCATCCACGCACCGCACTGGTGCGCGTCGTGCTTGCCAACGTGGACAGTGCGTACCAGCGTAGCCGGGGTAAATGCCGGAGATGACCCCACGCGCCCGACTACGCCGCGAAGGTTCGGCCATACGCCCTCGCTCAGGTCCAGGTCGCGGTACAGGTGCGGCAGCGCAGCCGTGTACAGCCCGCAACTTGTCCGAGATAACGCTAGAATGGCGCCGCGATCGAGGTGGCCGAGGACGTCCTCGAGAATCTCGGGCGGCAGCTCGCCAAATAGGCCGAGGCTCGTTGCCGTGCCGTCGGAATCGGCGCCCATCGTGCGCAATGACAAAGGTGAGAGTCAGGTGTTGAGCAACAACACCACGCACCGATTGTCATGTCGCCACTACCGAGTGTGGAGGCTTCAATACAAAACATCGCAGCTTCTAATACCTATTAGTAATCTTGTTAGAAATGACACCCTTGACATCATGACCACGCTCCCCCTCGTGCGATCCTGCAACGTCGTCTGCTTCACTGATCCATCTCATAACCCCTGGTGCCGCCGCACTGGCTGGCACGTAAAAGTAAAATCGAAACTATTTGCAGCGGCCTCGGGCGGGGGTCTACATGGCGCCGCCACCCTGGGCGAGCTTGGCCTTCTCGGCCTCGAGGCGGTGGTACAGCATCTGCACGGCAACGTTGATGTTACCGGGCTGGCCCGTGATCGTCACCAGGCGCTCGTCAGGGTTGGCCGACTGGCCTGGGCCAGGCGCCGTGCCCGGCTCAGTGACGCGGATCTGGCACTGCGACTGCGCGCGGATCTCGTTGATCTTGACGCCCGCCTTGCCAATAACTGCTGTTAGCTAGAATCAAACGACGCAGCTTACTGGCGCCGACGAGATTGTTCGGGATGAAGATTTGCTGGGTCTGGCTGCCAGGACCGACGGCGGGAGAGGCGGCCGCAGGCGGAGCACCAGCCGAGGGATAGCTGCCCGGCTGTTGCTGCTGCTGCTGCTGCTGCTGCGGGGTCTGACGGTACGCGCCACTGGCGGGGCCAGGGTTACGCTCCTGGTACTCTAAGAGGATGGTGCCAATGTAGTAGACGGCAATGTGGATGGCGTCAGCGACACCTGAGACGGAGAGGATGCGCTCGGTCGAGCCCGGGAGCATGATCTCCGAGGCGTTGAGGCGCGCGCCCGACGCGTCCTGGATCTCCTTGATCTTGGAGCCACCGCGGCCAATACTGCCGTCAGCGAGGGAAGGTGTCCAGGTCAACTCACACGCTGCCCATGCGCGAGTTGGGAATAATGAACTTGATGGTGACGGCACGCGAGCCAGGGACAGACGCAACGTCAAACGGCTCGTCGTTGATGCGGCGCACAATGAGGCCAAACGCCTGGGGTTAGTTGCACGCCCAACATTGTACAACCCACCTTGCTGACGGCGTCAAGCGCGCCAAAGACGTTCAATATCCGCTCGGGGTTACCAGGAATTGACTCTGAGATAGTGACGCGCGCGCCCGACTTCTCCTGCGGGTCAGCTCACGATACATTGTGTCGACTTGCCCTAATCTCGTTGACGTGGGTGCCGCCACGGCCAATGATGACACTGGCGTCCTGGGTGACGATCAAGGCACGCATCGAGATCTGCTGGCCCGTGTTGTTGGACTCGGTGGGCTTGGCCGGAGTAGCGGGGATGGATGAGGTAGGGGGAGCGCTGATGGTGGCGCCAGTCGACGGGCCGGCCTCGCCGGTGCTGCCACTGCACTTGTCAGCTCATGCCCAACGACGATTCACCCACGTCTCGACATTGTCAACGTCCATCTTCTTTTTGGGGGTGTGGACCGACTTTTTGTCGGTGGATGAGGAGTTGGGGGCTTTGGATGCCGATGCAGACGACGAGGACGAGTCTTCACGGGGGCGCTTGGCCGCGTTGTGGTCAGGAAGGGGAGAAGCGGGGCGCTTGTTGGCTGAAGGCGTGTCGGACATTTGGGGAATGACGCAAGTTTTGAGCCGATAGAAACTCTGTCAGTGCGCGTCCAAGTGTGCGTGCGGCAGTGGTGTTGACGGGGTGACAGCGAACGGAGTAGAGGCAGGTAGAGGAGATGCGGAGAGCGAAGAGAAGCGGTGTGGGTGTGTGTGGTTGTACAAGTGACGTCGGAGGAAGGAAAACGAGGGCGAGCGGGGTGTGCGGTGCCAGAAATGGGAGCAAGGGAGAGGTCGTAGCCCAGTCCGGGGTCAAGGTGTCGACGTTATGGTCGTGTGTTGATGAGTTGTTGCGGGTTGTGGTCGACGACACCGAGCGTGGCAGTGGTGGTAGGTGGTGTGGATTGTGGAGGAAGAAATGGAGAGGAAGAATGGGTCAGGTGGAGGGAAATGGAATGGCAAGGAGGGACCGCAGGACGATCTACTCACAGGTTTGTTGATGAGACTCGGCGATCAACGACGGCGAGTGGATGAGTGCGATGTGAAGAAGCGTTTAGTTGATGAAAAACACGAGAGGGGAGGGGTGTTGATGTGCGCTGGGCCGAGGTCGCCGTTGTAGTTGAATGGGAGCAGGGATGGGGGCGTGTGCGGCGCGTGAGAGACGGCGGCGGGGCCGGGTGGTGTGTGAGCGCGGAGTGGGGACGGAGAGGAGCGGGGGAGGGATGGGGGAGAGGGGGATGGGGAGGGGCGGAGGGGGGGTGGATTGGGACGTGGAAGGGGGAGTGTGGGTGTGGTGGGTGGGTTTGATTGGAAGAGACGAGGATGAAGCGATTGATGGCGAAGAATGAGGTTGTGGTCGTGACCAAGTAACAGGGGTGGTGTAGTGGTGCAGTGGTGCGCAGTGGTTGCCACCACACCTTCCCTCCCATACAAATATGCCTCCGTTATGGCACTGCCTGCCTGGGAACAGAACACCACACCTTCCCTCCCCTCTGTTCCTCTGCGTCATACTATCAGATTCCACTGCCTCGGTGCATTGTGGAATGCGTTGCCCCACTCTAAACAGTGCATTAGCCACAATTACATATCGATTACTCCCCCCCCTCCAATCAATCCTAATCCCGGCGATACGGCAATTTCTGTCGCGTGGCCATGGGTGGCAGTTCTAGTTGGGCTAGCATGACGCGCTGTTTGTGTACCCACCACCACCACACTCCGCTCCTAATCGCCAGACAACAACAACGTCGGGCCCGTCTTGTGATGCCCCTCTTCCCATGCATGCATGCGATCTCTACCTTTACAACACACGGGGACGCAAGCCGTCTCCTCGGCCTGCTGAATTCACTGATTTTTACTCCGTTTTCGTCTTTGTAGCTATTGTTATTGTTGGACGCGCGTGGCTCTTGTTGTGGCTTCCAGTAATGACCCCCACTGTGCTGGGCCTACCGCCGAGTGGCCCGTCCCCCTCTCGAGCCGACTGCCCGGCCACCACATCTCGTCTCGCCCACGCCTCTTGAATTTATCCACATCGTCTCGAGCACACATACCACACTCGTCAGCACCATCCACGACGACAGACTCGTGTTACCTTACCGCTCACAAGGCTCTCCCACCTCGCTCGCCGCTCTCGGCCACCTACGCTGCATAACCGATAACACAAACCTTTCCAACACCTCGCGCGTCCTCGGTTTGTTTTCGCCATCAAACAAACACCAACTCGTGTCCTTGCCACCACAACCGCTGCCTTGCTGTTGCTAATCCCGCTTCTGCTGCGCGCTCTCACTGCCTCACTGCCACTCTCAGTCTCGTGAGTGTGGCAGAGCCAAGGCAAACGGCGGTTGTTGCCGAGCGCGTCGGCCAAAACAAATCTCCCCCTCCCACCTCTGTGGGTTTTACCACCCCCACACATCGGCCCTTACTAGGCTGCCGCACCACACGCGCCCATCGCCGCCATGCCGTTCCTCAAGCGCAAGCCGGTGCTTATGCACCCCTTGCCGTCGCTGTCGAGCATTGTGCAGCCTGTCCATGCGGCCGGTGCCTCGGAATCGTCACCAGGCGCGGCGAGCTCGTCCGCGCCAGCCGAGGACTTTTTGCAGGACAGCAAAGACGACGACGAGCAGCTAGACAAGCTCATGTCTGCGCTGCACGACCCGACCCTGTCTGCGCCCATGCCCAAGAAGGCTCCGCGAGGCAGTCTCCAAGCTCAGGCCGCTGCGGCACAGGCCAACGGTACGCCCAACGGCGCCCACCCAGGGACAACACCGGCCGGAGCGATCTCAGGCTACCGCGTCAAGAACGTTGACTGCTTCTACATCCCAGAGACGGGGGAGGTGTTCCTCGACTACGAGTGGGTGTTTAGGTCGTGTGTGCGTGCTAAACTCTAGGTCATACGCCGCGCGCCGCGCATTCTATGACCAGCCGCTCTTCCAGTGTGAAGGTGAGAGTTACAACTGAGCCCTCGACGCGCCCGGCTAACCCGCAGTGAGCGGCAAGTCGTCTTTGTCTTACTTCAAGGCGCTCCTGAACGAGCAGCGCGAAGTCAAGCAGCTACACGCGCGCTTCCCGCGCCAGCTCAAGAAGGCCGTCTTGCAGAGCGTCAACTTTCAGATCGAGGGCAAGCTCGAGACCCTCGCGGACAAGGTGTTTGAGCGCTTCCACGACCGCTTCTTTGATGACGAGAGTGGGTGCGCCCCTTGTGTGTGGGTGCTGACGCCTCTCGCAGAGATCTTTGTCGACGTCCAGGGAGACAAATATCTTGCTCGTGTTGTGAAGACGTTTCCACCAAAAGACCTCAAGGTGCCGCCTGGAGCCTCGGCGTCGCACCCGTACGCGACTGATCTGACCATGGACAACGACGAGGTCATGGAGCGCGACGACCCGATGAAGTACTTTTACCAGGTCCGCCTGATCGAGGAGGAGAGCTCGGACGATGAAGAGGGATCCAACGCGGAGGGCGACGACGGCGAGGAAGGAGGCTCGGAAGGCGACAAGGGCGAGAGATTTGAGAGCAGCGTCATGGAAGTGCAGGCGGACAAGATCTCGTAAGTATCACGACGCCCCTCCAGAAGCTTGTGCTGACCGCGCAGTCGCGACCGCATCAACTTCTCGCGCGCCATGTTGAAACGCTTTATCCGCGACTGTGTGGCTCGCGACGCCGCAGTCTTCTCCCCATGGGTGGTCAAGAAGCCGATTGGCCTGCGGTATGGCCTGCCCACCGAGATCACGGACGAGGTGCGCGCCGAGATGGCGAGCCGCCGCGAGGAGCAGATCAACCGGCGAAAACGCGACCGCAACGAGCGCCTGGGCATCACGTCCGACCACGAGGAGGAGGAGAGCGAAAAGCCCGCCAAGAAGAAGCGCCTGACGAAAGCTGAGCGGCAAAAGCTCAAGGAGGAGGAGGCGCAGGCCAAGGAGGCCGAGAAGGAGGAAGAGGTCAAGAAGAAGACGCGTGGCACAAAGTATCCCATCGAGGGTGAGTTCATGCAGCTGGCGCCTGAGGTTGACACCAGACCTTCTCATGGAGTACCACCAGGAACGCGACGGAGGGGCGGGCCGTATCGAGGTGCGCCCCACGCCCAACAAGGACCTGCCCTTCGGCGAGCACTTTGAAAAGTTCCTCATGACATGGAGCTTTCTCAACGTCATGGGCAAGCCCCTGGGCCTGTCGGCGTTCACCATTGACGACTTTGAAAAATCGCTGTACCACACGGACCCATATACGGCGCCAGTGCCGCTTCTCGTCGAAATCCACGCAGCGCTTCTCAACGCGCTCATTGGCGACGTCCAGGCTGGCAACGACCCAGTTCGCCCGATTGTACACACGGGCCTCGAGGTTGAGAACGACACGGACTACTGGGAGGGCACCAAGGGCGCGACGGCGGAAACGCTGCGTCCCGTCGTTGAGCCCATGGCCAACGCCTGGGGCAAGCGGCAGCTGTCATTCCGCGACAACCGCCGGGGATGGGAGCAGTCGCTCGTCGGATGCCTGTGGGACCGCGCGACGATGGAATCCTTCCCGCGGTATCTGGATCACATCCTGCATCTGACGTTCGAGAACAAGCCCGCCCCGACGCGCCCAACATGGTCGACTGGTCCAAGCTCGAACGGCAACGCTACCGGCCTCATTCCTTCCAAACCTGACAAGCGCTACACGTCCCTGCACTTTGTGCACAAGCTCGACATCATCAACTTTTTGATTGAGCTTGTTGCGCAGACTGCGGTGGTGCGCGACTTTATGGAGGACGCAACGCAGGCGTTAACCGAGGCGCGCAAGGACCAGATTGAGGCGCGGCGCGAGCAGCGTCGGCTCCGCGCCGAGCGCGAGGCGCTCGAGCCTAAGGACGAGGACGAGGACGGCGACGAGGTCAAGGACGAGCCGAGCGATTCGCGCGCAGCGTCGCCGAACGGGCACGCGAACGGGAGTGCGGCGCCGGCGGAGCGTGACGAGCTCGACGAGTCGATGGCGGGCGACGGCGACGAGTCGGCGTCCCGACTCTCCTCGCCGTCCAACGACGGCAAACGCGCCAAGGCCGGTGCGTCGCGGCGGCGCGCGATGCGAGAGCGCGCTGCGGAACGCGAGGCCGAGGAGGCTAGCCGTGCCGCCATTGCCGCCAAGGAGCGGGAAGAGCTCAAGGCCGCGCGGCAGGAAGCCAAGGCGTTAGCGACCGAGCGCAAGCGTCTCGAGGACGAGGAAGCCGAGGTCGACAAGAAGCTGCATGAGATTGAGCGCGCGTGGCGCACACACTTGTTTGCGCTACGCGCGCGCCCGCTCGGTGTGGACCGGTACCATAACCGCGTGTGGTGGATGGACGGGCTGGGCTCTGCGCCGCCGCTCACAGGCGACAACAAGGTCGTGTGGGGCACAGGCAGGCTGTACCTGCAAGGCGCCGAGGACTTTGAAAACGACACGTCGCGGCAGGGCGTGGACATGACGCTTGCGCGGTTCAACGATCGGCGGGACAAGGAGGAGGGCGCGGACGCTGGCGGGCGCCTCCAGCCCGGTGAGTGGGCTTTTTACGACACGCCCGAGCAGCTGCAGGGGTTCTACAACTGGCTCAATCCGCGTGGCACGCGCGACCTGCACCTCCAGCGCCAACTCAAGACGTGGTGGGACGAGATCGAGAGCGGCTTCCACCGCCGCCGCATCCAGCATGGTGTCGAGAGCGTGCCCGAGCCCGACGAGCCTGTCCGCCGCGTACGCCCCTCGCGCCGCGCGGCTGGCGGAGACGACGACCAAGACGGATACCTCGGCTGGCGCAACAAGCGTGCAGCGGGTAAAGAGTAGAGACAGTGTAACATCATCTACCATATGCATTACCACTGAGCGTGGCAGGCGCCCACGCGACACCGCAGGTGTCGCAGGTGGTCAGGTCTGATCGAGCACAGTAGGTACGGGGGTCGCCTGTAGTCAAAGAAGCCTGTAATTCCCTTCCGACGCCACTCGAGGGCAACTCTGCACTAATATACATGCGGCACTACTGCTTCATTTGCTCTGCGTTGTGCTCGGCAAAGCGCGCGCCGACACGCTCCGAGTGCTTGAGGAACTTGTCCGCGCAGTTGTTGACGCAGGTGGTCTGCCATTAGCACCGAGCGTGCATCGAGCGCAGCGAGATGCGCGCGAAGCCGAGTTGAACGAGGGCTGAGTTGGACGAGAGCGCTGGTGCGGCCGCAGCGAGGGCCGAGCTGCCAAGTGCGGCCGCAGGGCGATACGCTGCGTCGGCTGGCTTGGTGAAGCCAGGCGGTAGCGCCAGTAGCAAGAACTCCTGCGCTTCTCGCACAGGTCGTCCTCGCCGTCAATGCAGACACTCCCGTCGCAGCAGGCAGACAGCAGTTTACTGCACATCCCGCTCGGCTTCCTCTCCATCTCACAACCTCACGACACCTCGCACTACTCTGCCTCAGGACGCCGCCCCAAACCCACCTCGTTCGACGTAAGCGCCTTGGACGTAAAGTCCTGCGCGCAGGCGTTGAAGCAGCGCTCAACAAGGCCAGAGTACAGGCGCATAAAGTCCATCATCTGGGTGTCAGCGGGGAGCGAGCGTAGCGAGCGCAGCGTAGGCGACGTAGGCGGCGTAGGCAAAGGCGCAGTCCAGACCCGCTGGGTACTCGACAAAACACAGGACATAGGCTACGCCGATGTGAGGTTGAACCCAACCTGGACAGCGTCGCTGAGATGAACTCGACGACAAAGCCAACGACGTCTCCTTGGGCGCGACGGCACCCCGGCCGCGTGACGACGGCCGGGCGCCGCTCGCGCGGCCACTCAGGATGACACGCGCGGGCGCGCAACGTACCTGCTTGCGCTCGATGAGCTTGGTCATGTGCGCCTGCTCGGCGGCGTTGAACTGGGAAAAGTCCATGGTGGCGAGATGGGTTGGTGGTGGATGGTGTGGATGGCGAGTGTGGTGGAGTTCAATAGGAAAATTATGGGCCCTACAGTGACGCTGTGCGGGCAGGCATCCTGGTTGTCACCGTAGGGAAGACACGCCGGTGCGGCCCCGGCCGTGGCCGTCCTACACCACAACGAGATGCATGCATGTATGTTTACATCGACAATAAGATCGTCTCTGAATGCTATCATCAGCTGCGGCGACACTGGGACGCCCGGTGAGGTGACTGCGACTGTTGAACAACGGCCCACAGTGTGGCCACCACTCAACGACAGCCACCGTCGCCCCGATCCAGGCACCTCCACCGCGCTTGAACCAGCCCAAGTGATTGTACACAACGCCACACGCACCGCTGTTGACACTGCACAACTCACACAACAACACCGACATGCCTCCGGCCGTAACTGCTGCCGCGCGGCGCGCGAAGCGTGTAATCGAGAGCGACAGCTCGTCTGCCGCTGCGGACGAACTCGACAACGACCTCGAGGTGGATGAGGCAGACGGCGACGAGGACGGTGATGGCGACGGCGACGACGATGGCGACGAGGCAGAGGGAGAGGACGACGAAGATGGCGAGGGCGAAGGGGATGACGGCGAGGGCGACGACGACGACGAAGACAGCGGAGGCAGCCCAGACCCTCTCGACGCTCTGAGTACGTCACTCACCTGTACTCTGCTGACACCAGCAGACTCGGACGGCGACTCGCCCGCGCCGCGCAAGATCAAGCTGCGCGTGACTGCGCCACGGGGGAGTGCGCGACCGTCACGCGCGTCCGCGCGCGCCTCGACGTCGTCGACCAAGGCCGCGCCTAAACGCGGAAGTACGCGCGCGGCGTCTGCTGCTGCCGCGAAGAAGACGGCTGCGGCTGCGGCGGCCGAGGACGCAGACGACGACGATGAGGAGGAGGAGGAGGAAGAGGAGGATGAGGAGGAGGACGAGCTCGAGGACGAAGAGGAGGGGGACGAGGATGTCGCTGGCGATAACGATGACGGCGACGCGGACGCAGATGCAGACGAAGCCGAGGCTGCGGCCGAGGCTGACGACCCGGCCCCCTCATCCCGGGCAGCGTCTCCGTCAAAGATGACGGCGCGGCAGCGCGCAAAGCTCCTCGACTCGGACGAGCACCTCATGGCGCTTCCAGGTGGGTACCGCGGGAGCGAGGTCACTGTGGTGGTACATGCGCACTTGCATCCGGCGACGTCGTGGTACACGCTCGTCTTGCTGCTTCATAGTGCATCACTACGGCGCATCGCAGTGGCACCCACCGCGGCCCTTATCACCTTTCCCACCTTGCTGACAGCAGACGGGACGGCCAAGGCTAAACCCGAGCTCACCGAGGCGGAACGCATGGAGAAGCGCGAGGAGATGGCGCGCCGGCGGAAACGCCAGAACGAGCAGCGGCTCCAGGACGAGCAGGTGAGTCGCCGAGTCGCCGAGTCGCCGCAGGCGCCGAGGCGCGAGACAACGTTGGCGCATTGCGCCAGACTCGTGCAGAGCCGAACGCCTCTAGTCTACATCCCCTCCACTCGCGTGCTGACGGCAGGACCAAACGATCAACCGTCTGCTACGTGCGCAAACGGGCCGGTCGCGCACAAAGCTCGACGACACGGAGACGCCGCGCTCGGGACAGGTCTCGCCCGTGAAGCGCGCTGCGCCGGTAGTCCCCGACGGGATCCGGTGGGTATCTAGCCTTGCGGGCGAGGACGTGGTGATGCGCGTAGGCGTGAAACGCGGCCGTGAGGCATGGCTCGAGCTCGACGGTGGCGATCGCGAGTCCGCCGCGAAACCCACAGCGACGTGCGCTGTTGACGGGTGCAGCCTCCCCCGCAAGTACCGCTGCGTCGCGCGCCGCGATGTTGGCGGGTGCAGTATGCCCCACCTCAAGCTCGTCGAGGCCGACGTTGCTGCAGGTGCGGGTGGGGCCTAGATATTAACCAGGTCTAGATATTACCCAGGGGTCTATGATTGTACGATATGCAGTGTATGCGCATAGTCGAGCGACAGTGTCTCTCCGCCACTAACGCAGGGACGCGCTGATTGATTGAAACCCTCGCCACTCGGTACCGATCTCATCTCTGAAGAATTGCAGAACCCGCGTACTCGACTCATCTCCAACTCGTTCCAACTCTGCCAAACGGTAACGGCCGCCCCCAACGTGTCAGTCGACTCGATAAAACCCCCCGATCCTCCTCCGACCGCTGCAGCATTGGTGTACTCGTGAAGGACTTCATCACGCTATGACCCTAGTCCCACGCCCCGCCTCGAAGGAGGCCGGGGCACTCGATCCACGCCAGATAAACATGAAAGGGGATGCTTAAGCCTGGTTGGACTTCTCGGCGCGAGCCTGGATGGCGGCGACGACGGCGGGGTTGACGCGCTTGCCGTCCTTGAAGATGGCGCGGGGGGGCGGGGCGCGGTTCTTGCGCGAGTTGACGGCACCCGGCTTGTCCGAACGCACGCGCACGACCTTGGCGTGGATGGCGCACGAAACGCAGTAGACCAGACGGATGTAGAGCTTGGGCAGCACGTACTCGGCGTACACGGACGCCTCGGACAGGTCACGGACGGCGGCAGCCTCGACCATGTTCTTCACCGAGTTGCGCTTGATGGCCTTGTCCTGGGCGTTAGAGAGTTACCTTTGGAGGGTGAAGGCTGGCTCTGGGTGAGGCACGCGTGGGTGTGCTAGCAAAGATTGTCGAAACTTCACAGCAAGTGGTCAATCGTGCAAGGTGGGAACTGTGCGTGGCAATGACAAAAGCAGCGTACAGGCCGGCGCACTGGCACGTCGACCTCGGCGAGGCTTTTCCTTTGCGCAAGACGCTCCCACCAGAGCACACCACCGCGCACCACACTCGGCGGTGCAAAATCTTAACCACCCAGAACACAGAGTGCCATCTCGACTCACCTTGGGGACCGCGCGCGAGCAGTTCGAGCAGCGGAGGAAGCGGACGTGCCCACGCCCCTTCTTGTTGCGGCCATTACCCCTACGCTTCTTGGTCATTTCTGCGAGTCAGTTTGCGATGCCGGGCGGGGGCTAGGGAGCGCAGCGAGCAAGCGCCAAAGTGAGGTGGGGGGAGAGGGTTGGGGGGGAAACGATGCCTGTGGTTGTCGTCGGCGCCGTCGTAGACACCACCACGATGTAAGGATGGGTGAGGAGGGGGGGAGCTCGCTGGATAATACGCACTGGTCGATAGTTTGACGGATGAAGAACAGCGACGAGCTCCAAGTCGAACTCAAAGACGACCGACGCAGCCAGAGAGCTCTCCCAGGGGAGGGCACGACAACGGGACCTTCCTTGCTCGATCCCACCCTGGGTACAACGCCCGACTAACCGTGTACGGTGGCACCCAGCACTACGAGCAACCACCTTAGAAAGCATCCGCTCATCGGTGATTAAGCACGTGGCTTCACTGTCGGCGATACCAGTGAGCATTTTCACGATTTTTGATAGACGGGAGTATTACCACGCGAGGTGTTGATCCAGCCTTGGTTGGTGACATCATCCTTCTGAGTGGCTGTTGTGGGCGCGAGTCGGCGATGACCACTCCGTACACCTTCCGTCCACATCACGCCGCTCTCAACGCCATGATCTGGCCACATCTAGAACCTGCAAGTGGCAGAGCCACACAACAGCTACAGTACAACGATGCATCTTTCGTCCCAGCGATGCACCCGGCCCGATCGCCGGTCTACTCGCCTAGCTTCTGTCCCTCTCCCCAGCGGTGCTGGTTCCAGTACCCCTCGTCCGAGTCGTACTCGTCCGAGTCGTCGCCAGCGCGGTGAGACGCGGGGTCAAAGTCAGCCGCGTTGGGCGGTTCCATAGGGTGTGGGCGGGCGCGGGGCTGCGGGATTGGGGTGACGTGCTGCGCCGCGGCAACAGGGGCGACATGGGCTTGGGTGGTGCTGGAGCTGCCACCGACGGTGTCGCCGCCGCTAGCCGGCTTCACATCCCCGTCGCTGCCAGTGGGCGCGCTGCCGGGTGCACGCTCTACGCGCCGAATCCCACGCCGCTCATCCTCCTCAGTCTCGAGACGCGCCTGTTCCTGCCGCTCGCGCTCCTCCTTCGCTTCACGGGCGAGACGCGCAAGACGCTCACGCTCGACACGTTCCGCGACCGCGTCGCGGTCCGCCTCGATCAGGCGCCGGGACTGCTCGACACGCCGCGCCTCGTCCGCCTTGGCCGAGGTACGCGACACCTGCGTACCACGCACACGCGCCTCTAGATCGGGTAACTCCCATCAGCCACGCCCCTGCCCATTTCAGCTTACAGCATCACGAAGCACGTCCGCCGCCAGGCTCAACTCGTACGACCTTCGCTCGCTCTGGTCAAGCACAAACGTCTCGACAAATTCTCGGCGCTCGGTACGGAACCCCATCTGTCGTCAGCTATGCGGCCTCGCCCTCGCCCAATCAGTTAACTTGCCAGGATGAGAAAGTCGCGACCACCCGGCACGCCAAAGACCTTACTCCGCAGCGCGCCGTTGTCCGCCTTGAGCGTGCGGAACTTTACGTCGTCGCTGGTCTGGATGTTTGTCGCAATCTTGACAAGCGTCTGAAGTCAGCCGATACCGGCGAGGGAGTCGAGGGGCGCCGAGCGTGTTCCCACGACAGCAGCCAGGCCCGGTTACCTCGGCCCACTTCCCGCGTCGCCACTCACCTCGACGCAGGTGGCTGCCTGCGCGTACCCGCTATCCCGTACGATCGTGCGCTGAAGGATCCGCGCAAGCTCGCGGCGGCGCTCACGCTCGGCCTGCGGCGAAGGCCGCGTCCACGTCTTGGGCAGGTGTCGTGGTGGGCCGCGCGGCGTGCTGCCTCCTGAGCCCCCTGCCGCGCCGGATTCTCCACCGGCGTCCGCATCCGCACTTGGAGGCGGGTTCATGCGTGCCTCAATTGCCGCGAGGCGACGAGCGCGTGCGTCGTCGGCCATCGTTGTGCTGCGATAACGAAGTGAGCGGATACGAGTGGATGTGATGGTGTGAGGGATACCCAGAGGTGGTGGTGGCGATGGTGACGTTGCGGGGTCCCCACGGAACCAAACCCAACCTCGACTTTTGTCTAAATAATAATGAGATGTGCATATGCATTGGGCTACAAGAACTCGAGGCCGACGCCGACGCTGAACCCACGTCCGAGGCGCTCGCCGCGACGCGCAACCAGAGGCATAGAAAAGTTGAGCTCGATGCGGAGCGGGTCGAACCTGGCGCTGTCAGTCGCAACCTGCACAATCAGGCGTACCTGTACATGAGGCCGATGCCGGCGGACACGCTCGGTGTGGCGTACATCCGCGACATGTTCTGCGCAAACGAGCGAGCTGAAGTTAGCACAACGCCTCGTACAGACACGCTGGACCCACTCTGGTCGTAGCGCAGGACCTCGCCGAGGTTCATGAACGTGTGCAGCTTGAGTGGCCAGTGTGGTTTACTCGGGATAGGTGCAAAGACGGACACGCCAACGCCGTATGCGAGGTCGCCGCCGAGCGAGTCGCCCTTGTCGCTCAGACCCAGCCCACCAACCTTCCACCCGCGGACCGAGTTGGGACCACCAAGGAACGTCCGGTCGGGCAGGTACGTCGACTTTGAAAGGTCGCCGCGGCCCTGCCACAAGGGGTAAAGGATGGATGTGAACGACGCGACCGAGACGAACTGCCGTCAGTGGGACATGACTGGGGTAGCGCACAATGTTAGACCCGGGGTAGAGCGCTCGTGACGCCTGGCTCTGTGTCGTACTCTTGAGGAAGTGCGCGCGCTCCGAGCTGCCTGGCAGGCCGGCGTATTCCTGAGGTCAGTACAGGCGTTTAACACCGTAGTGCGCACGTGTGTGGCCTTGAGCAGACGACCGGCAGTGCCCATCCATGGGTCGTCGCGTGTGTCGCTTGTCCAAGTATGCGAGATGGCGGCCTTGGTTGACGGGACGGCGTCTTCACGGATGCTACGATAAGCTCTACGTAGGCGTTGCTGTGTACTCACGAGACAGACGCCTTGGGACTGAGATGGTTGATGTCACGCTGGACATACTCGTACGCGAGGTCGTGGTTACCCCATGGCGTGATAGCTGCGAGGCGCAGCCGACCACCCTGGGACAACTCTCGGTGGCTCGCAAACGCCGTGTTGTCGCGGTCGAGCGAGAAGGCCGATACCTGGAAGTTGAGGTACGGCGACGCGAGCACGGGCACGGAGAGGGAAGCCTGGTACGCCGAGCGCGTCTTGGTACCGAGCGAGGCGTTGAGCTCAAGCGCCTCGCCGCCGCCGAGAGCGTTACGGATCCGCGCAGTGACGTTGCCTCCGCCCTCGTTCCCGCCGAACTCAGTGCCGGCCTTGAGGAACAGGCGGCCCTTTTCACGGAGGGCAAGCACGAGCTCGACCTCGTCTGGGTGTCCGCTCGGGCTCGGCTCGAGACGCACGCCCGTCCGCGCCATGTCAAACACGCCGAGCTGGTCCACGTGCTGGATCAGGTACTTGGTCGTGAGCAGGACCTCGTGCAGGTTCTCTGGCGGCGGGGGCACGTTGTACAGCCACTGCGGGCCGACGCGGCCCATGAACGGCCGCAGCATCGCGTCTAGGAACCCTGTACGTGTCGTCGGCGGCGGCGGCGCAACGCGGATAGACGTCAGGCGCATAGGTCGTTCCATGTTGCCCCACACGACGTCGCCGAGGCTCGCCTGCGACGGCTCGTGCTCGCCACGCAGTTGCCGCTGGAACTCTTCCTCCTGGTACGCAGATATCTTCTCGGGGTCGCCGTCTGCAATCAGCAAAGATCGGGATGCGTGAGCCATTGCCCGTGACCACTGCTAGCCCAGCGAGCTGGGAAGAACCAGCACGGTAACAACAGGCACCGGTACTCACCTTGGACAGGCCGGTCCCACCCCGGCTCGCGCGCAGACCGGAATATACTGGCCGCGAGGGGGGCGTCAACGGTGATCGGCGGCGCCGCAAGGCTAGCACGAAGCTCGGCCTCGACGCGCGCCTCGTCCTCGGGCGACAGCTGTGGGGGCGGGGAAGGCGTCGCGGGCGCGGGAGGTTCAGGCGTCGACGTCGCGGCCTCGGCTGCGGGCGTAGACCCCGCGGCCGCCTTGTCACCACCCTTGGCTCCCTTGGCCGCCTTCTTCCCCTCCTTCTTCGACTTCATGGACACACCGCCCTTCTTTTGCTTTGCCGGCTCGGCGGGAGGTTCGGGCGCAGCGGCAGCGGGCTTGGGCGCAGCGGCGGCGTTAGGCTCAGGCGCAGACGAGGCCTCGGACTCGGGCACGCCTTCGTCCCCTGCGTCCGAGGTCGGCGCGCGCGGCATTCCCCATCCTCTGGCGGAGGAGAACAATGCCGCCGCGCTGGGTGCGGAGATCTCTGGCGGGGCTGCAGGAGCGCCAGCCGACGTCTCCGGTGCTCGTTCGGGCGCCGGCGCCGAGGCGGTCTCGCGGGTTGGCGCGGCTGGCGCCGGCGCAGACACCTCGACGTCGACCTCGGCAATCTCAGCCTGCGGAGGTCCGCCCTCTGCGTTTGCGTCCATCGTGGCGTGGGCGGCGGAATGTGGTGTGGATGCAACACGGCCAAAGTCGCGGCTGTTGGCTGTTTAGGTGGCCGGCTGGATGACGTCCAGTGTCAAGTTCGGGGCTCCGGGAAAAAAAGTTCCACCCTACGCTGTGTGGGTGTGTCGCCAATCGGCGACGGCGAGGAGTGAAGTGCGGACTGACACCGAGGGTTGGAGCTTCTACGGCCGCAGAGCGGCATGCATGTGTACTGCGACTATAAGGAGATGCTATTCGAGGATGCTAGGTCTTTATGGGGACTGCCATGTCGTCTTCAATGGTTAATGGCGGAGTCGCCTTCACACGTGTTGTCCTAATGAATAAAGATCGACAGCCGATGATGGTCGACTGGAGCGTGTGCTAGGTTGACTGGCGGCCACCTATCTCTTTGTACAGCTACGCCACTTAAGTCCCTGCCGGTCGGGTGTGGGGCATCTTAGAGACATGCAGGTCAGTATGCTGTACTTGCAACGCAAAGACATCAGACATTTGAAGACGTCGGCAAGAACACTGTATTCCCCGACGAGACCCAAGATACGCCTGTAGCGTCCCAGGATCCGCTTCTTGCCAGACAACGCGCCCGGGCCATCGACAGTACCACGCGTTCAGCCCCGCCATATCCGTCAGCCCTCCGCGGCATGTCAGATGACCTGTCGTCAGTCGAGCCAACAACATCAGCAGGGCCCAAGCCGCGACCGTGTGCGTAGGTATACATATGCGATCGACAACTGTTGTATTCTGCACGGCGCGCGCGGAGGGGTAGAGCGCGCAGGTGGCGCGTGGAGGTTACCGGTACTCTGGCGTTGGGGGCGCTGGTGTGCCGCCGCCGGCGTGCCACAGTTTGAGCAGAAGCCAGAGTAGCACGACAGCGCCGACAATGTACGCTATAGTGCGGTACTGCCGCAGCGTCGAGTTTGACGCCACGCTGCGCGAGTGTCGCTGCGAGGTCGAGAACAGCGAGTTGGCAAACTGGCCAAACGTATTGTTCTGGAGTCAGCTCGTTCAGCTGGGTGCCCGGCATGGGAGGAGTGCGAGGACACGCGGGTGGTAGTTGGGCGCCGAAAGGCATGCAGACGTGACGAGCGCCGACAGACGCATGTCTGGAGGGACACGCTTGGCGCCGTCACTGCCAAAGACGCACCACCGATACACCCTCGCGCCGAGGCGACGGTGCCCGGCGTTGTCAAGGCCACACCGCGCGCAGCGACTCCCACCCTCGCACCTCACGCGTCACACGTCGCACCCGCACACAACACCCACCGTCCTGTCGAGCTGGTCGTTCTGCCGGCCCGAGTCGTCAAGGATGTCGATCGTGACCTGATGTTAGCTGAGCTCAGACATGGCACGCAGTGTGGGCCCGGATTCAGTGCCGGCGCCGCAAAGAGGCCATCGCACCACGCTGCTTCGCGCAGCAAAGACGGCGGCGTGCCACTCACCGAGCGCAAGCTCTTGATCTTGTTGTGGAGCGAGCTGAGCTCCTCCTCGTTCTGCTGCTCGAGCGTCTGATCCGACGTGCTGCCGTCAGCGGCGCGCGCAGAGAGCCAGCTTACCTCGGCATGGTGGCTCGCTGAGTGGTTGAGCGGCGCCAGGCGGTTGTGAGGGTTTAGTGAGCGGCGAAGTGGATGGGGCAATGGATTTATGAATGGTGCACACGCAGCATCGTGTGATGGGTCGCAGTGCGTCGTTGTCGTCACCCCAGGCGGTGAGCGTGGGTGGCGGCACCAAATGGCCGCCGAGTGTGTCCCTAATCGCCCATTAGCACCAATTTCTAATGCAATACAAAACCCTAACTCCCCCCCTTAACGCCATTGTTTATGCTTACTGCGTCGACTCTTGGCAGAAAAAGTTGGCAGCGCTTTGCCAACGAGAGAACCATGCCCCGCGCCGTCGAGGAGAACCTGCCGCCCACGAACGAGGGCTACGGGACACACGAGTACTGGTGCGTTACTCGAGGTCTCTTGCGCGTGGGCTGACAACGGCAGGGAGAAGCGGTACACGAACGAGCCCGAGAAGCACTTTGACTGGTTCCTGCAGGCCGACTTTCTTCTGCCGATCTTTGAGGAGCTCACGCGCAATGTCGACGGCGGAAAGGACGCGCGTATCCTCATGCTTGGCTGCGGCAACTCGCGCCTCTCCGAGGCGATGTACGATGCCGGCTGGCGGAATATCGTCAACATTGATGTGCGTTGCGTGATTGCGAAGTGCGGCCACAGTGCGCGAAGCGCGGCTGTGGCCTCGAGCGCACAGGGAGGGCGGCAAGATCAATCGGGCCTTACTTCCCCTCCCTGCGTCCGCTGAGCCATGCACCGTTTGAGTTTGTGCTGACGGCAGTACTCTGGCGTAGTGATCGAGCAGATGAAGGTGCGACACGCCGAAACGCGGCCCGAGATGCAGTGGCTGGAGATGGACGTGCTGGATCTTAAATTTGGCGAGGAGTTTGACATTGTCGTGGATAAGGGTGGGTTGCGCGTGCCACGAGCGGGCCGCGGGCGCAGCGAGTGGCTTTGCGAGTGGCTCCACGAGTGGCAGCTCCCAGGAGTGGCTTCGCTCGTTGTCCCTGGTGGCCAGCTCGTGGCAGCGTTCAATAGTCGCTTGCTAGGACGGCGCTGACAGCAGGAACGATGGAGTAAGACCTCTCTTAATACTTATAACTAACGCCAGCGCCATGCTCACGACCAAGGGTGACCCATGGGTATGTCACCTCTGGGGTTCATCGTACTGACGGCCAGAACCCGCCGGAAAAGGACATCGCAACTTGCACGCGTGAGGTCGACGAGGGGCTGCGTGTACTCCGGAAACGTCCCGGATCAAAGTTTGTCTAGTGAGTGACGTTTGGGCGCCCCGGCATGCGCCCCTCGCCGTGCTCGGCGTGTTCTTGCTCACGCTCAGCTTTACCTTTGGGCAACCGCACTTCCGGCGACGATACTTTGCCGATCGGCCCGGATGGACGCTGAGCACACGCACGATCGGCCCACCTGACGGTTTCGATTACTTCCAGTACCTGGTCGAGTACGACGGCGGCGCGTCCTCGACGCAGTAGAAGCCTGGACATGACATAGACCCGCCAGAGCAGATATCACATCAACAAGTGTACAGGGTATGTAATGACAACAGCATGCGTACAGAGGGGCGGGCGCGTGTGCTCCAGTGTATACAACGCGAGAGTAGAGTGTTTGCAGTTATGCCAGCGGCTCGCTCGCTACTGCGCATCCGACATGGCGTCCCATTCCGAGTCCGTGTGCCCGCCGCCGCCCCACTCCGAGTCGGTGTGGTGCCAGTCCTCGTCAGCCCAGCTGGATACGGACACAGCTGACGAGTCGTCGTGCGACATCGTGGAAGTCTGCGACGGCTGCGACGTTAGTGGCGGCGGCGCGGCGGAGGGGAGCGCGGGCGTGGGCAAGGCGCTGGCGTTGGGTGCGGGGAAAGTGACGTCGCTGCCCAGGAGGGTCGTGCCCGTCGTGGTCGAGGGCGCGGGGAACGTAAGGTCGCTTGCGGCGAGTGCCGCGGCCGACGCGCCGAGAGGTACGGGCGGGGACAGCGGGCGTGATGCCGTACCCGACGCAACGCCGGACGGTACAGGGCTGAGCGTCCGGGGCGTGTAGCTCTCTGCGTCGACGAAGCTCGTCGTCGTGCCCGAGACAGAGACAATGTCGATGTCGTCAGGCAGGCCGATACTGGGTACAGCCGGCGACGCGCGGGACGAGAAGTGCGACGAGACGACGCTGTCGGGCCGCGAAGGGGGCGGGAGGTCGACAAGCACGGCGGCAGACCCAGCCGGCGAGGGTACGCCCGAGGCGGCAGACACCGTTGTCGCCGGTGACGACGGGGGCAGGACGACGATGGGCGAGCGCGGATGGCGCAGGGAGGGGGGCACGTCGCGGTCATCGAGGGAGATGAGGGGCGGTGGTGCGGGAGCACCCGGCGACGCGCGCCCAGCAGCGGTTCCCGAGCGCGCTGGCGATGCAGCGCCGCCTTCCCACTGAGGGACGGGCTTGCGCCGCACGCGCGGCTCGTAGGCGTACATGCGCTCCGGGGAAACCACCTCTTCACCCCCGCCGTCGGCAAGTCTCGTCTCGTCGAGCTCGTACGACTCTGTAGCGCGGCGGCGGCGCAGGGCGCTCCCACATTCCTGCCGCGCACGTACGTTGGTGCTGCGGCCGTACTCTGTCCGCTCGCGCTCGGCGGCGGGCGGCTTCTCGCCCCCCTCGGCCTTCTCAGGCGACGTCGGCACGCCCACGGGAACGTAGCCGCGGCGCGCGCGGTGCTGCGCAATCAGGTCTTCGATGAGCGGGGCAAGGTGCGGGTCGTACACGAACTGGCCGTCAGCTATCACGCAAGAGGAGCGCACTACTTGCCTTCTTGAAGGCGTAGCCGGTCGTGACCACCGCGACGGTCGTGCCGATGATTATGGGGACGGGATGCGGCATGGCTGCAACAAAGACGAATGGGGCTGTCCACGACGTCCACTGGTGGCTAGGAAGGGAGACGTCGGCAGCAGGCGGCAGCGGCGGCGCACAGTGGGTGGCAAATTCGCCCAGCCCAGAGACAAGATAATGCGCCGAGAGGTGCGGCGAGATGGTGCGAGATGGTGCGAGATGAACTGGATCGCCCGCAAGCAAGAAAGCTGTCGACACAGAAAGAAGAGTGGAAGAGGGTAGAAAATGTCTCTAGCCGAGGAGACGATGAGTAGTCGATGAGTATGTGTCTAGCCCTCCCCATACTTACCTACTTCCACTGTTCATCACCTGACGTTCCCCACCCAGGCAAGCCACTCCCCACATCCGGCAAAGATGGCCACGTAAACAATGCACCTGTTCCGAAGCCACAGTTTCGTCGTCTTTGCTACTTTCCTGCTTGTCGTCGTTGCAGCAGTCCACTTCATCACCGCTAACTGGGTGCATGTCGTCGTCGGCGCTGTGGTCGTCGTGCGCAGCCTTCCGAGTTTCCGGCTGGAGGCCAGGCCGGGCGGCAATGAAGCAGTGCCTGACACAGCTTGGGGCCCCAGCAGCCCCGACGTCATCAACGAATGTCAGACACCTCAGTGATGGTTAATGTGGCAAAGGATCATAAGTAGCGCCAGCCGCAAACGTCAACACATGACTTTGCTCACATTGGATTTGAGAGAAACAGCTATGCGAGTTTGAAGGGAGGTACAGAATACAGCCAAGGCAAGAGGGGGCGAGCTTGATTGGCGGGTGCAGCTGTCGTAACTGAGGAAAGACCAAGGGGGAGGCAGTTGGTCTGGCGAAGGTGTCTCTTGGTCTTTGCGGCGCTGTAGTTGAAGCTGGTGGAATTTTCTTCTACTTTGCCGTGTCGGATTGCCGGTCTTTAGGCACTCAGTACCATTCAATTTCATCCCAGAGATCGCGAAGCGGCAGGTAATGGTCCAGCTGGCGCCGCGTGAAAACTGAGTGCCACAGGCGATCTTCACGGAAACGCTCGATGGGCGGAAAGATCGCAAGGAAACTGTGAGCGTTTGGTTTGTACCAGTCGCCCCTAAGTATTCCTTTCAGTTTGTCCTGGTTGTATCGCGGTATGCGGAGCAAGCTCGACAAGTGTTTCAATAGACCGAGACAGGCCCCGATGTCCCCAGCCCCACGGTAACCTGGACGATTGTCGTAGCCGTAAAGCGTGGCGTCGTTTGATTTCTTTGTGTTCTCGTGCCAGCCCAAGGGATCCATTACCTTGCAAAATATAGTAAACAGAGGTACTGAGATCCTGCCGTCTAGAGAAGCCGGAAGCAGCATGAACGCCGTCACTCGGCACTCGCACTCTTGAAACCACTTGAGCCAGAGAAACGCCAAAAAGATACCGGCGTGAACAAGACTCGGACGGTTGAGACCAGGAGCCACCTTTGGATCAATCCACACGACATATTTTGTGACCTGAGGGCAAACATCTTTAGGATACGCTGCGACGGGGTTGGTCTTGGGGGGCAGGATGAGCCCATCGCCGCTAACAAAATGGACGAGGGTCTCAAAACCTAGTGTGTAAAACCAGCAGGGTCGAAGCAAGCTCTCCGAGTCGACGTGCGGCTGAGCGGGGCACTGAAGCGTACGGAGGTTGGGCAAAGGTGGCAGGCAAATAGCTGAGTTGATGGGGCATTCACTCTGGAGGGATGCGTCCGTCCATCGGCCAAACATGCTTTCACACAAGCCCTCGCTGTGCGACGCGATGCTGAGAATCTTCGTGTGGCGAGACATCCACTCGCGGCGAAACCGGGGTCGAGGCTGGCCTGTGGAGCTAAAGTTGGCTTTGGCATCGAGGTCTTTGGTGACGAGGTGGTTGGGCCCAATGACAAAGACGTTCTGGAGGCGGACCTCGCGGTATAGGTGGGGTTGAGTTAGAAGGTACCATGCCGAGTTGACGCGCGTGAGTGGAGGCAGCTCGGCCGTCTCGAGGTGTTTGAGGGTCTTGTCGATGATCTCGGGCAGGAGTGCGCCCCAGAGGTTGGCTGCGGGGTGCGGTTTTGTCCCCTCTGTCCCTTTGAACTCAGACTGTCGTCAGCTAAAGTAACCACGATGGAAGTGAGCCCAGTAGCTCACCAGTGTAGGAGCCATCTTTGACATTGGTAAACAGCATAGGGAGAGACTGTTTGTTGCAAGGCCGAGAATACAGAGCGACCCGCAATTGTTGGCTGCGAGGACTGAGAAGTGAGAAGGGACAGCGAAGAGGAGGGATATGACGGCGAGAGTGAATGATAAAATGGAATGAAGAAAGAGAGAGAGAGAGAAAGAGATACAAAGGGAACGCGCTGTGTTGATCATTCACGACCACACCAACACACGTCACCTGCACCATCGTGCCTCACTTTTCGCGGCTCGCCTCCTGAGATTTGCTACCCATTTCTGCAACTCCAGCCCCAGTATTGTCTGTATGCCTGCATGATATACCAGTGTCCACGACGTTGCTGCTGGGGTCGAGTTGGCTTCTATCCACTCACTCCCACCTCATCGGCCTCAAAGACGCCCTGCCATCGACCCTCGGCAACCCAGTCGTTCATAGAGACGAACCGCACCGCGTCGACAATCCGGCGCCGCCGCCGCCCGTCGACCGACGGTGGGAGGGCACTAGGCCAAACAATATCATTGAGGGTCTTCTCGATAGCCGCCTGGCGTACCGTAGCATCTGCCCATGGTCCAGGTTCCGTGACGTCTGAAGCGTCGGCAAACGCGAGTGGCGCGATCGAGCCCGCGTTGACGAGCGTGAGGCGCGGCACCTCTGGCCGCGGGTGCTTCTCGATGATGAACAGGAACGACAAGATGAGTGTGCGCAGTAACCGGTCGAACCACCGCTTGAGAAACCCTGTAGTCCATGCCTCGGCGTCTGCGCGCCCACCGGGGATAGGCAACCAGTCCCCGCCGTGCGGCGTCCAGAACACGACCTCGATGTCTTCGACGTTGACGTCGATGCGCGCGTCCCACCAGTTTAGGTAGATCGTACTGTTGACAGTACCGTGCTCGCCGACGAGGTTAGGTCCAATGACGTATACCTGCCGCCGCGAGGCCACAGTGTACGTGTCGCCAAGAACGCTCTTGAGCATTTTGAGTGAACGGGCGGAGGGGTCGCGGAGCACGAGTGTACGCGCGCGTTTGGCCGGGAGCACCGAGCACGCCCGCCGCTGTTCCTCGTACGGCGGCAGATCGGTATGCAGGACCTGGTGCCCGTCGACGTTGCCAAAGAAGAGGCGGAGTGTCTCAAAGTTGTTGAGGAAGAGCGTGCTGTGCCCGCAGAACGACTTGCCCCGGAGTGTTTCGTACGTCCATTCCGGCCAGCCGTCGGCGCGGTCGGCGGAAACGGCGCCGTATGCGTGCGCGTACACGTCCACCTGCTCGATAAAGTCGGGAAACCACTTGGACGTGAGCACGCGCGGTTCCGGCAGCCAGAGCCTGGGTCCCGTGTGTTCCGCCTCCAACTCGAGCACGCCGTCGCGCTCGATCACGCGCAATCGGCGTACCATTCGCCAAGCGACGGCCTTGTAGAACATCGAGTTGACGCGCAGCAGCGCAAGCACCGATCGATAGTCGAGAGATTCAAGGATGACGTCGATGACCTCTGGCGGAAAGGGCGATAGGCCCTGGGCGGCGGCGTGGATTGTTTGGTCCGGGTCGGCCGCCGCCAGCGCCTCTGTGCTGACGTTTGCGCCCATGCTTGCAATGCTGAGTGGCAAGAGGTGTGTCAATGCTAACGATTCTGTTCGCTCTTATGCATGGCGAGGGTGTGGGATGAGCGAGTGGACACAACACCGCCTCTTGTGTGACGTGGCTTGGTTCTTTGCTCAGGATGCGCCTGTGCCAGGAGTGAGCAATGGCCACCACGACAGCATTCCACGTACTCTTCAGCCACGGCAACACCTCCTCCGCGTCAAACACGTCTTTCCATTCATCGCTCGTGGCAATGTACTCGTCAATCGTGAGGAATGCGAGTCTGTCGAGCACGCGCGCTGCATGCTCCCCATACCCGACCCGTTCGTTGATAGCCGAGACGAATTCGGCCTGAATCCGGTCCTGGAGTGCAGCGACAGCGGCAGGGCACGGCGCATCGTAACCCCCGTCCTCGGGCGCAGCCAGCGCTCCAACGTTGACTATTGTGAGGCGTCGGGGAAGCTCACCTCCCAAGCGCTGAGTCGCCCAGGATATGGCCTGTGACCAAAGAGCTGAGGCGTAGGCGTGAATGAGCAGCCAAGTGAGCGTGTGCGTTGTCGTACAACGCCAAGCTGCGCCGCGTTCTGGAGGGCGGAACACGAGGGTAAGGTCGTCGAGGTAAGCTGGGAGGCGC
This sequence comes from Cutaneotrichosporon arboriforme, assembly GCA_002335565.1. Taxonomy (NCBI): domain Eukaryota; kingdom Fungi; phylum Basidiomycota; class Tremellomycetes; order Trichosporonales; family Trichosporonaceae; genus Cutaneotrichosporon; species Cutaneotrichosporon arboriforme. The sequence goes on along the minus strand of BEDW01000005.1, from coordinate 1,454,670 downwards.
GTCCGGAAATGGGTGCCGGCCATGTGCGCGGACGCCATGGGGTGTCGTGGCAGGAAGAAGAGCTGGTCGGGTTCAAAGACACACACGAAGTGTCGCACGCTGTCCTCGAGTGAACGACATATCTCAAAGCGGGGTACGGCGTTGTGCACGAGTGTGAGGCCGCGCACGACGAGTGTGGGCGCATGAAGGAGGCTGAGCGCCGAGCACGGGGTGGACGGGCACGCCTCGACGTCGCGCGGATCGACGTTTGTGTGGAACACGCGCCGCCCGCTCCACAATGGATGAAGGAACAGGCGCAAGACCTCGAGCCGCGGTAAGGGTGGCAGCGAGTGCGCCCACCCCGACGCGTTGAGGCCGTGGTGCCGACACCGCGTGGTCGTGTGCGAGTGCACGTCGACGCGACGTGTCGACTGCACCAGCGACCCGCGTTGCATGAACGGAGGGCGGTGCCGGCTCAGCGGGCCCGGCACGACGCGGTCATCGTATACTGGCCACGCGCCAAATTCGGACAGGTGTACCCGTTCGTGCAGCATAGGCAGGCCGAGCTGGCAGAAACCCGAGTTGACGCGTACGCACGCGGCGAGGTCGGCGCGTTCGAGGCGTTCCAGCACGACGAGGACGAGTTCTGGAGGGAGGTAGGGGCGTTCGGCCTCTATTGTGTGCTTGCTGCTCGCTCGACGCAGCGGTGAGCGTGCAGGGGACACTGGAGTAGCCGAAACCATGGCGTTTACTTGGGCAATGTGACAATGGCAATGTAAATGTACTGCATTCCACTACGCGTCCTCTTGTGTTGCGTAAGAAAGTCGGTGGTGGTGCATTGTTGGTCAACAGTGGCGACTTGCTGCCTTGCGACGTCATCACTGCGTGTCACTGGGCCTGGCCCCACTCGCGATACGGAGATTGTATACCCCACCCAGGTTGAGGAATGCTACCCAGATAACATTAGCTTCACCCTCATGCATCTATATACAACTGCTAACAACTGTTTACTTCTTGTCGAGCGGGCGGTGGCCAATACCCAGCTTCTCGAGCTCGGCGAGACGACCGGGGAGCTCCTTGAGGAACTCGCCGTACGGCTTGCGCTTGTCGCCATAGTACCCAATGTCTGCCATGGCGACGAGGCGCGGGAACATCATGTACCAAAGGTGCTCTTCTGTGGGAATGTACTCGGACCAGAGCTGGGCCTGGAGGCCGTGCACGAGGGGCTTTTGCTCGTCGCTGACGCCGTCGTACGGGTCAAAGTCGTACACCTCCGCAAGCGTCGCGCCAGGTCCAATACACAGCGGCTCGTCGTCAATGTTGCCCTGCGTGTAGTCAAAGTAAAGGGTGCTGGCTGAATTGACCATGTCGGCGCCCATCTTGGCGGCGCGGCCGAGGGCGTCCGTGTCGGTACGCCAGCACATGACCATGCAGTCCTTGACGGGCAGTTCTCCGCCGTCGAGGATCTCGTCCCACCCGACGAGCTTGCGTCCGCGGCTCGCGAGATATTCGCCCAGCTGCTTGGTGAACCACTGCTGTAGCTTGTCGTAGTCCCCCACGCTGTCGGGGTTACCACCTAGGTCTTTGACCTGCTTGCCTGCGCTCGGCGCGTCCACCCACTCGGCCTTGGGCGCCTCGTCGCCGCCAATGTGCACGTACGGCGAGTCTTCAAACACGTCGCAGATCTCGCCTAGGATATCCTTGGCAAACTGAACGCCCTTGTCGTCGGCGCGCAGAATCTCGCGGTAGATGCCCCACGACCGCCCGACAGCCGGCTGGACACCGTCGTACCCTAGCTCGGGGTAGGCTGCGCGCGCGGCGCGCATGTGGCCGGGCATGTCGATCTCGGGCACGATCGTCACGCCCTTGGACTTTGCATACTTTGCAATATCACGCAGCTCGTCCTGCGTGTAGAAGCCACCGTGAGGCTTGCCGTCATACTTGCGCATGTACGCCTCGGGATGGAGGTTGTCGCCGTCGTCTTGCCCCGGTTTGCCCACGACCGTCTCGGTGCGCTGTCCGCCGACCGTGGTCAGCTTGGGCCATTTCTTAGACTCGAAGCGCCATCCCTGGTCGTCCGACAGGTGCAGGTGCAGCACGTTGAGCTTGAGCACGGCCATGCCGTCGATCAAGCGCTTGACGACCACTGGCGGTTGGAAGTGCCGCGCAACGTCCATCATGACGCCCCGCCACTCGAACGCGCCGTCGTCTTGGGGGAGAAGCGTCTTGGGCATGGTCAATGTGTTGGATGTGTGTACTATCTGACCCTCTCTGGTGGATTATATGTCGAGAGACAGAATGGAAAGCAGCACAAGGCTTTAGCACACTCCTATGTACTTAAGTAGACGCATGTTGGTCCGCACACAACCTCCGCCGGCATGTGTCGGTAAAGACGCCGGATCAACCGGCAACTAACACAACGAACTGCCCCGTGTATCATTCGCCGCGTGCTGCCGTCGTTCGCCGTGCCGCGCAACGCATCACGCCGTATGCATGTGCCAAAGGGTGGGTGCATGCATGTGCTGTTGATAGCTCGGTGGGCAGCGAGGCAGGAGATGCGGACGTGTCAACTTGCCGAGGCGTGGGGGCCCAGTGGCCAGTGGCCGCCCTATCTCGGAGACTATATTTACTTTGCCAACGTGGCCTGCAGCGTGTGACAAGCGAGTTGGCTTGGCAGCGCGCTTCCTGGGTGGGCGACACGGCAGCTGCATTCATGCAGCCCAAGTCGGTGTCGGGAGAGTCGCCGCTGTGCTGATGTGGCCCAGTAGCTATGCTTGGAGGTGTCTTTGTCCAGGAAGCCGACTTGCTGCGGTGTTTCACGCCACTCTCGCTATCCTTTGGCACAGGCGCCGACCGCAAGCTGCCTGGCCCGACGCATATGCACAGAATGCACCTGGTACACTACACAGTCTATGAATGCTCCTTGGTGACCAAGAGGTATAGGCCGACGCAGCCGAGCAGCGCGTACTTCAGCTTTGGGAAGTCGTTCTGCCATCAGCAACAAATCCTCGCCCCAGGTGATGTCACGTACCATCGCGATCGTCACGTAGCCGACATAGGGCAGGAATCTGGACATTAGCATGTGTCATGGGCAGCGCGACAAAGGTCGCGCCGCAAGCGCGACCACGCACCCTTGGACCTTGCCGACGACGTGCTCTGCCGGCAACCACTCGGGCCCGCGGTACAGGCCGTAGTCGTCCGTCGGGTTGTTGTCGCCTTTTGTCATGATGGTCTGCGATCCGTTCGATCTGAGGTTAGCCTCTGAGATCCCAACGCATACCCCCCGGTGGACGTACGAGATGTGTGACTCGATGACGCGGTGGACAATTGGCGTTCCCGCGGGGTCGGACGGACTGATGTCAGCTTATGCTGGCAAGCGCATGACCACCAGGATGTCGCGCGGGTGCAGCCCTACTCACACCTTGTACACTGTAATGTCCCCGATCTCGTATGGTGTGTTGGGTGGGTTAGTGAGGAAGAGAATGTCGCCGCGGTAGAATGCGGGCTCCATCGAGCCACTGGGGCGTTAGCTGTCTGCAGTGACATCTCAGCTGAGCGGATGACCACTACGCACGAGAGAACAACAACAATGGGCGACTCGGAGTTGGTAGCGAGGCACAGCGCCTTCCACATCATGAGGCCCGACGCGACGACATTGAGGAAGTTGAGCAGCTGGAAGAGGGCCTGGCGGTTAGCTATCGCGGCACAGCGGGCACCTAGCACGCACCCCCTGGACGCCCAGTTTGCGGAGCTTGGCAATCTCCTCCCCAAACATGGTTGTTGGACGCGAAGAGACGGAGCGTGAGGGACAAGTGATAAGAGATGGACCGTGGTGATGATGACCCGTTGTCGTCGTGTTGGCCACTGAAACGTCGACCAAGGCATGAACACATGTCGACGCGGCGCGAGAAACGCGGGGCTCACTCACCTCACCGTAGGGAATTCTCGCGTGGTTAACGTGGCAGGTCTATACATGCCACCCCTTTAAACTTCTCTACCCGCCATTTGGGTGAGGTGGAGGATACTGTATGATGCTGTTCTGGGTGAAACAAGGAAACCGCTCGACTCGTCCTGACGATTTCTGGTCATTCCCGCTTCGACTCACTCCGCCTCTTCCACCCACTCTCTCTCTCGCTCTCTTGCCCCAACAGCACATCGCCGCCGACCATGTCTCTCACACCAGACACAGGCGCCGACGGCGACAAGCCCCGTTCGGGCCAGCTTACCCCCAACACCATCGCCAAGCAGTTCTCCCAGCTCGACCTGCCCTCCCCGACCAACCTGCACCTGAACACGAAGCGTGGCAGTGGGGACGCGAGCGAGCGCGACCCCACCTCGCCGCGCGACCCGCGCGAGCTGTCCACCGAGCTGTCCAAGATGACCTTTCCCGAGCCCGAGGCGCTGTCCAAGGCCACGAGGCACCGCCGCTCCGAGAGCCAGAGCCAGGACATCTCTGAGCAGCTCGCGCGTATGAACCTGCCCCAGCCGGAGCGCATCTTTGGTCCCGACGACACCAAGAGCGAGGCTGGCAGGAAGCAGGGCGTGAGCGCCGACGACTGGGCAAAGGTCAAGCTCGACGACGACGTGCCCGAGGCAGTCAAGAGCCCCGAGTACGCCCACTTCCGTCGCGAGTCGCGCACGGCCTCGTGAGTTGTGTCCTGCCACTACCTGTAGACACAGCTGACAACAATAGGGTTTCTAGCGCCAATACTCCCGCGGGTGTTTCCGGAAAGGGCACTCCGGCGGCCGCGGCGACTGGGGCTGCGGCAGGAGCAGCTGCCGCCAGCGCAAAGGAGCAGAAGATCACCCCCTTTGATGTGCAGGGAGGTGTCGACGCCGAGGGCAAGGACATTGGCATGTGAGTTGCGCCGACCGTTGTATAAGAGTGCATGTTCTAACGGCAGTGACTATGACAAGCTGGCGAAGCGATTTGGAGCGCAGAAGATTGACGACGCGCTGCTCGAACGCTTCGAGAAGCTCACTGGCCACAAGCCGCACCCGCTGCTGCGCCGCGGCACGTTCTACACCCACCGCGACATGGAGAAGATCCTCGACCTCTACGAGAAGAAGGAACCGTTCTATCTCTACACTGGCCGAGGGCCAAGCTCGGACTCGATGCACATGGGTCATCTGATTCCCTTCCTTTTCACCGCGTAAGCTCGTAAGTCCTGGCATAGAGCTGACGCCAGGTGGCTGCAGAAGGTGTTTGACTGCCCGCTCGTGATCCAGGTCACCGACGACGAGAAGTACCTGCTCGACCGTGATGCCAAGAAGCAGCAGGCGCTGGTCAAGAAGAACCCTCAGGACAAGAAGTCGCCATACTGGATCCTTGAGAAATACCACGAGATGGGCCAGGAGAACATTGCCGACATCATTGCGTGCGGCTTCAAGCCTGAAAAGACGTTCATTTTCTCCAACCTCGACTACGTAGGCAAGGCGTTCTACCGCAACGTCGTCCTCATGGCCAAGACCATGTCGGTTACCAACGTCAAGGGCGTGTTCGGCTTCACCGACTCGGACAACGTCGGCATGATCCACTTTGCCTCGGTGCAGTCGACACCAGCGTTCTGCAACTCGTTCCCGCAGATCTTTGGCAACCGTACGGATATCCCCTGTCTTATCCCCTGCGCCATCGACCAGGACCCATACTTCCTTGTGTGCCGTGACGCCGCCGACCGGTTGAAGTACAAGAAGCCTGCGCTGCTGCACGCAAAGTTCCTTCCTGCTCTTCAGGGCGCGGGCACCAAGATGTCGGCGTCCAACCCCAACAGCAACATCACACTCACCGACCCTCCCAGCACGATCAAGAACAAGATCCGCAAGCACGCGTTCTCGGGCGGCGGCGCTACCCAGGAGCTCCACCGCGAGCACGGTGGCAACCCCGACGTCGACATTGCGTACCAGTACCTGTCGTACTTTGAGGACGACGATGCCAAGATGGCCGACCTCGCCGACGTGAGTTGACTCGAAGTCGGAGCTAAACTGACGCCAGCAATACCGCAAGGGCACGCTCAGCACGGTCGAGATGAAGGACGTGTGCATTGCCAAGCTCCAGCAGGTCGTTTCCGAGTTCCAGGAGAGACGCGCAAAGGTCACACCTGAGCTTGTCGCCTACTTCCAGGACCCCACGCGCGAGATCGACCCCACCCCTAGCCGCACTGTGTAGAGTCGGTTGTCATCAGTAGATCGTGATACAGGTTTCCGTAGGGTTGCTGCATTGTGTTTATGGATGAGGGAGTTAAGAATACCGTCCTAATTGATTAGAATACTGTCCTAATTGATTAGGTTTAGTTTGTAATAGCCCTGTTTTTTCGTGCCTCCACCAAAAGCCGCCACCCAGATTGTTTGCGATTGCTCTCTCCACTTTGCATCTCTCCACGCCGGACGGCCGACCACGACAGCGCCGGAGCCACGATGGGTAACAACTCGGACAAGCTCTACGTGACGTACTCGGAACATGCTGCGGGTCACCACACTGCGTCGAGCGGCGGTAAGGCCGCCGACGCCGGGCAGCGCAAGGAGATGATGCGCCTTCCTTTGTGAGTTGTCAACCCCCCGGAGGACCTATACTGAACAGCGAAGCGACTGTTGCGCGCTGTCCCTGCAGCCGTTCAAGAACCCCGTCGCTGTAGTGCAGGAACAGAAGGACGGTGACGTCCCGCGCGCAGACGTCTTTGATCTTCTCAACATTGTCCCCTACGTCCGCAAGTTCAAGACCAGTGGGTGTTCGTGACACAGGCTGTGCTGACCCACGCAGACCCGGTGACGGGCAAACCTCTCGACACAAAGCAGCTCATTAAGCTCAACTTCTTCAAGGTAACACCTGCCCGTGGCCGTGGCTGACGGCAGAACTCGGAGGGCAATTACCATGACCCGATCACGTTCAAGGTCTTCTCTCCACATGTCCACATCGTCTTCCTCAAGAACACCGTAAGCTGTTTGTCTTTGTCCTAGCTAACCCCAGGGAAACGTGTTTGACATGGCGTCTTTGCAGCTCCTCGCGATCAAGCCCAAGACATGGCGCGACCTCGTCAGCGACGAGCCGTTCAAGCGCGACGACATTGTCACCATCCAGGACCCCGCCAACCTCAAGTCGCGCGACGCGCGTGACTACGACTATGTCAAGAACGAGAAGAAGGTCAATGGTGGGTGAACGAGTATTGCTCAAGCTGACCCGCGCAGTGGAGGACATGGACGACCCGCTCAAGGGTATCAACGTCGATGCGGCTGGCGGCGCGAGCAAGGTGCTCAAGCTGCTCGCAGAGAAGGTTGGTTATCTATAGAGGAGTACCCTAACCACTCAGACACGCTCAGAGAACCCGTCCCCGTCTCCCGCGCCATCTGGAGAGAAGGAGAAACCGGAGGAGCCCAAAGAGGGTGTCGTGGTCAAGCCGAAGAAAGAGCAGCTTGCTTGTGGGTTCAATGCTCATATCATCTGACTGACCCACTCAGACAACGCGTCCAACTTCAGCACCGGCCAGACTGCGGCATCGTTTACCAGCACCACGATTGTCCCTCACACCAAGAACGAGCGGGCGATGTATGACGAGGAGGAACGTGAGTTCACTTTTCGTTTTGGTTGAACTGACGACAGTCATGTTTGAAGAGCTCATGAAGCCGACCAAGGAAAAGGACAGGCTCAAGTCCAAGGCGTACGCCACCATCATGACCAACTTTGGTGGCCTCAACGTTGAGCTGCATGGTGACCGCGCGCCCAAGACGGTGTACAACTTTGTGCAGCTCGCCAAGCAGGGATACTACGACAACGTCTCCTTCCACCGCTTGATACCAGGCTTCATGGTGAGTTTTGTTGCCTCTATGGACCTAACTCCTCAGATTCAAGGTGGCGACCCAACAGGGACAGGCCGCGGCGGAAAGAGCTACTGGGACGAGCCGTTCCGAGACGAGTGGGCCGAGAAGGGCGCGTTCAAGCACGACGCTCGTGGTGTGCTGTCCATGGCGAACAGCGGGCCACACACAAACACGTCCCAGTTCTTTATAACGTTCCGCGAGACACCACATCTGAACGAGAAGCACACAGTGTTTGGCAAGCTTGTGGGCGGGGAAGATGTGCTCAACCGCATCGAGCGCATCCCTGTGCGGCCAGGAGGCGACACGCCGACGAAGGCTATTACTATCACGAGCGTTAATGTGTAAGCTGCTACAAGACGTTTCCGAGCTGACGCCAGGCTGCAAGACCCGTTCGAGGAGTACCAGAAGAAGCTGGCAGCCAAGCTCGCCCGGCAAGACCAAAGCGACGAGGCGCAGCGGCGGCGCGCAGCTGAGCGGGAGAAGCGCGAGAAGGACCGCACGACGTGGCTGGGCACCGACCTCGGCGCCAAGGGCGAGAGCAGAGTCGACCGCGATGCCCGGAAACGCAAGGCCGACGATGACGGCGTGGGCAAGTACCTCGCCGCGGCGGGTGCCAAAGCAAAGGCGCCCAAAGCTGCGCCAGTCGAGTTTGGTGTGGAGAAGAAGAAGCGAAAGCCGGGAGGCTTTGGCGACTTTTCTGGGTGGTAGTAGGGCTGTATGAGCTATAGATGACATCTTGCATCAAAGGCGAGCGCACGAGAGAGGTGTGGCTCGGAGATGACCGCTCGGGACATTGTCGGTGCAATTTCGGGCCGTGAGCGGTTATGCGAGGAATGAAACATCCGCAACAACAACCGCCGCGGCAGACGACTGTAAATATGTCCCACGGACGCACAGAGATGCTGTTCACACACCCCAACACCAGCACGCATGTCGGACACGGACGCGCTCTTTTTGGGCCTTGACTCGTCGACGCAGGCGCTCAAGGCGTCACTGCTTGATGCCGAGCTCCGCACGCTGTCCGAGCTCGAGGTGCGGTTCGACGCCGACCTCGCCCACTTTGGGACGCGTGGTGGCGTCCTGTACGGGCCGGAATACAGCGGCGAGGTGTATTCCCCGGTCATGTTGTTTGTCGAGGCACTCGACCTCCTCCTTGAGCGTATCAAGGCTGATGGGTGGGACGTGGCGCGTATCCGCGGGGTGTCTGCAGCAGGGCAGGTGGGTATTACCAGTCGGGAGGAGGACTGACGGCAGCAACATGCCAGCGTGTACTGGTCAAAGGATGCGTCGCGGCTTTTGTCCTCCCTCGACGGGGCTAGGCCTATGGCACCGCAGCTGGAGGGAGCGTTCTCGCGTTTGGCAGTGCCAAACTGGCAAGACTCGAGCACGGTGGTCGAGTGCGCGGCGCTCGAAGAGGCCGTCGGGGGGCCGAGGGAACTTGCGCGGATCACTGGGTCGAAAGCACACACTCGTTTCACCGCGGCGCAGATTGCGCGGTTCCGGCGCCTCGATGCCGAGGCGTACGCGGCGACGGACCGGATCTCGCTCGTGTCGAGTTTCATGACGACGCTGCTGTGCGCCGACGGCGAGGTGAAGGGTATCGACGAGAGCGACGCGTGCGGGATGAACTTGTGGGACATGTCGCGTCCGGAGAGGGGGTGGAACGAGACGCTCCTCGAGGCTGTCGCGCCGGGCGACGGCGCCGAGCTCGCGCGTAAACTCGGAACGGTCGAAACGGACGGCGGCCGCGTCGTAGGTCACATTGGCCAGTGGTTCGTCCACCGCTACGGCTTCAGTCCCGAGTGTATCGTCGTCCCTGGCACTGGCGATAACCCGGCCACGTTCCTTTCTTTAGTCCTTCGTGAGCGCGAAGGTATGGTGTCCCTCGGCACGTCCGACGTCGTCCTCGTCTCTACCGCGGCGTATAACCCCGACCCCGAGTTCCACGCCTTCTTCCACCCCGCCATGATTGCGCCCACGTCCGCACAGCAGCAGGACGGGAAATGGGGCGGCGGCCACGCCGAGCCGCTGCGATACTTCAACATGCTTGTGTACAAGAGTAAGCTACGTGACGGCGGAATGGGCTGACGCACACCAGGCGGGTCGCTTGCGCGCGAACACGTACGCGACAAGTACTACGCGAAATCGTGGGACAAGTTCAACGCCGCCGTCGAGCGGCTGCGGCCCAGGAGCGCCGACACGGTGCTCAGCAGTATGGCGTTCTGGTGGCTCCTTCCAGACATCATCGTGGGTGCTGCGATAGAGCTACCTCGCTAATGCCTAGCCCTCTGGCGCGCATGGTGTGTTCAAGTACGTAGGAACGGACGCAGCGACGGCGAAGCGCGTGGAAGACTTTAGCGACGTAGACGTCGAGGCGCCGGCGATTCTGGAGGGACAAATGCTCAACTACCGGGTACGCTCGAGCGCCATTCTGAGCGAGGGCGAGGGATCGGATGCGCGCGAGCGTCTCGCGAGGGTATACGCTGCTGGCGGGGCTGCGCGCAACCAGACGATTCTCAACGTCATGGCCAACGCGCTTGGGTGTCCAGTGTCCAAGGCGCGCGAGTACTTTCCCGACGGCCGGGGATGGGCCGACGTCGACTGGAACGCGTGCTCTGTCGGCGTGGCGTACAAGGCGCGTTGGGGATGGGAACGCCACGTCGCTGCTCAACGCGGCGACACGGAGCAGGTAAATGTCCCCTTTGACGATTTCGTCGCGGCGTGCCATGCCCGCGCGCGCGCCCAGCTCGACCCCGCCGCTGCCAACGCGCCCGGAGGTCCCGACCGAGATACCGGCGCATACAACGCGGCGGTACCCACCCCCGCCGCGGCGGCGTACGAGCGCGCAGTGCCGTGGTGGCGGGCGCTCGAGGCGCGCGCCCTCAGCGAGATGAAGTAGGGCGCACATAGGTACATACTGTAGCACGGCATGTGAATTACCATGGCAGTGCATGAAGTGTGTCAGCATGGCTATGCAGTATGTGCAACATGTAACACGCTGCCTCCCGTGTGTGCTTGCTGTAGATAGCTCAGTGTCGCAGTGTGGAATGCTCGCATCAGCCGAAGTTTGCTGTATCATCTCGGGTATCAATGTGGATAAACTGTGCCTGGCATTGATCGCCGTTTACCCAGCCGGCGGCTTGTCGCCAAAGGCAATGTCGGGAACGCTGGGCCCCGAGGTGGGCAGCGGCTTAAAGATCTAGACGTCTAGCCTGCTGTTGTCTCCTCTTTCCGTACTGTGACTGCACCGTGTACCTCTCAGCCGACACCGAACAGCATGTCCGTCAAAGTGCGCTACGCCGAGGAGGCCGACAAGGAGCAGTGGCTTGCTCGGTGGGACAAGTACAACGAGTTTTACAAGCGCACGATCCCGGCCGACGTGACCGAGGTACAGTGGAAGCGGTTCATGGACCCCAAGGTTGAACTGTACCTCGCCGTGGCCGTCGACGAGAGCAAGCCCGAGGGCGCCAACGTTGTCGGGTTCGTCACCTGGCTTCCGCACATGTTCACCGGCACCATCCCCGACATTGTCTACCTGCACGACCTCTGGAGCGACGTCGACCAGCGTAACCGCGGCACGGGCCGTGCCCTCATCCAGTTTGTCTACGACGAGTCCAAGAAGAAGGGCTACGCGTCGGTGTACTGGCACACGCAGCACTTCAACCACCGCGCTCAGCTCCTCTACACCAAGATGGCCAACAAGACCGACTTTGTTCAGTACAGCCACGACCTCTAGGCTCTCACGCGGTGCGCCCAGCGATCCAAGACAGAACTCAAGTGACATCAGAAGTGACATGGTGACCGTTGTACAAGCGGAATGCTACCGACGTGTTAGTTTCGGGGCCACGCGCGCTGACCCCGTGCGAGCTGACCACTAACGACAAGTCGGCACTCACCCTGTCCGCTACTACGCAGGTTTTTTCCGGCCAAGGAGGCGACCAAAGATTGACTTTTTGTCGGTTGACTTTTTGTCCGGGGTTGACGCTGGCTTTGCCTTTGGCTGTGGCTTCGGAGCCTTTGGTGCCTTTGCCTGTGTATTTGCCTTTGTCTTTGATGTTGAAGCAGACCCCGACGGCGCGGAGGGCCCTGGGGTTGCGCTCAAGTGGCCCTTTAGCGGCGACCGTGAACTTGACGTGGACCTTGAGGATGTAATAGAGTTTGTCTTTGGCGCCCCCCCAACTGCTACTTGACGCAGGGGCGACGGTGTGAATGGAGTTGCCACTGGCGTGGGGTTGAGGGGCGATGACACTGGTCGCGGCGATCCCTCTCGCCTAGAGGACGCAGGTAACGACGACCTCACTGACATCGCCGTCGGTGTGACTGGCCCGTGAGGTGAGCGAGGTCGCGGCACTGGGTTTTGCACACCCGCCGCCGTTGAGCTACTGCCTCCAGTTGCTGACGGTGTTGTTCTTCGGGGCGGGAGTATCAGCGGACGCGTCATTAAGAAGGCGCTCTCCAGGGATATGTGGTCTTCGAGGTCGTCAATCGACTTGGATTCTTCAAGCGTCATTTCACGGCGGGTCCCCAATGGCAACACGTTCTTCTTCACTTCCGAGCTGTTGAAGGTTCGTCTTCCTTCTTCGGTCTTGAGAAACGTTGTCATGCTCATGAACTTGAGGTCAAGCGCCCGTTTCCGTAGTTCTTCCAACTTCGATCGATTTTGGCTTTCTGCTTCTGCGCACGTTTCGAAAAGGGCAGAGGGCAGACCTGCGAGGAAGTCTTTCGCCGAGCGCTCGGCGCGCTCCCGGATCCTTGGGACTTTGTTCACGTCCTTTTCTTTTTGTGGACGGTAACGACGGCTCCAGTCCCTTGGCTCCAGGGCTGATATGTTCACAAAGGTGACCCGGTACTGTGGGCTCTTCCGCAACCGACGTGCTGCCCATAGCAACATGCTTGCAACGCCATCTTCACAGAGTTCTCGAGTTATCATACCATAGTTCGCTGCGTTGAGGAACTCCTCGGTCCATTGGGTTTCCCATGTTGTTTCTTTCCTCTTGGGCGCCTGTGGCAGGCGGAAAACGACAAATATGTGGGAAATCTTTTCAAGCTTGGGGTTCATGCCGTGAAGTGTTGTAGCCACGTCTTTTGTTGTAACCATGCCTTTTGTAATCTTGAATTTGGTGACCTCAATGATGAGCTGCGATGGTGCTTCATCCATCCCAAAGGCCATATCGCGCTCAATACTGCCGCCTTCTCTTACGCAGACGTCGCGGAGGACAATCGTCTTTGGGCGAAGCTCCGCCAACATGTCACAGGTACTACCTGATGGATATCCGTGCACGGTGGTCTTTTGGTTAAGCCATAGTCGAACCGTGTGGATGTGACGCAGCATTCCAAGTCTTTTGGCGCACTCTCGGTCTCTGCAAAACTCTGTCGTGTGTTGATACACGTCTAAGCACCGCGCCTCGGAATCAGGGCATGACTGATCACACTTTGCGCCATATTGCCCTCGGGCGTTGCTAAACTTGATCCACTGCAAGCTTGCTAATTTTGCAGCAACAGCAGCAGCAGCAGCAGTTTCCGACTTGGCAACGCGAAAAGCGGGACTTCTCCTCAAGGCACTCGGTGAGGGTTGGGCGTTGAAGGTTGTGCTTTTGCTGCTCGTGGTGGCTTTACTGGCCACATCTCCAGTCAATAGCGCTCTGGAGCTCATGATGCGCTGGCTTCTTTGAAGAGTCGACAATAAATTCAGCAGTGTAAAGGGTCGAAGAGGTCTCTAAGGGTCCCTTTTATACTGTGCAGCGCTTCGACTGATTATGCGTTACCTTACATAACAAACGCCGTCGGTGTATTCCTTCGTTGATGTACATAAGATGATACAGGTCTGGACTTTATGACTTCTGAAATGATGTGATGCAGGTCTGGACTTTATGACTTCTGAAATGATGACTCCATCGCAAAAGCTTGGAGACCTGGCTAGCTTGCATAAGGCCATCATTACTCGACGTCATCAACAATCATTTACATCACTTCCACTACAACAAATTTACTACATACTGTACATACCTTTGCTTCAGTAAACGACGTGATTCCGCTCTGTGAGTGATCGCCGCGACAGGCCCGCTGTGGCGGTGCTAATCTTTCTTTGGCAGCACCTCAAAATTCTCTTGGCCAGGTCGGGGCGGCTCAACTTCTCCGCACCAGGCAGGGGTAAGTGGGCGGACAGTGGCGTCCGCTCAGGCAGTGGGGCCTCGACCTTAGCCAGGTAATTCTGGGCAGGCAGTGGCGACTGGGGAGGCGGTAGCAGGTGGGGAGGCAGTGGCGAGAGGGGAGGCAGTGGCGACTTGGGAGGCAGTGGCGAGTGGGGAGGCAGTGGCGACTGGGGAAACAGCGACGACTTGAGCGCACTGAAAAGCTCCTTGGGCTGCGTTAGAAGCGCCTGCAGTGTCGTATCTTCCGCGGCGTCAAGAAGGGCACTGCGCGGCCAGGCAGACATGGACTTGCTGCCAGGGTAGACCTCTGCGCCGTACTGCTTGAGGAACGTCGACATGCTCATAAGCCTGAGACGGTCCGGGAAGGGTTCGTGCTGTTTAGTCTTAGGGACAAATCCGCGGATAAGCCACGGAATGGTTAGAAGGAACTTGTGCGGTGTCATGCCCTTGGTTACTGCCGACTGTGGCGGTCGAAGGGCCGAGGCGTGCACAAGCGTGAGGTGGATTGTGTGATGCGTTCGGATCATCTGTGCCGCCCAGTCGAAAATATGCGCCACCCACAGGCGTTGGATCTCATCCAGCCACGGCATCATGTCTCGTGGCGTGTTGACGGGCATCTTGAACTCACGCCCGCTACGTTGGTAATCGTGCCTTTCTGCAACAGCCTTGGAACTGGGTTTTTTTGAGTCGTGGCCCACGAGCGTCTCCGTCTCCCAGTTGTCAGACGACAAGTCGTCGTCCTTGTCCTTGCTGCTACTAAATGAGCCGCCTTCGGGGTATGGACGCCAGGCGCGATATCTGTCAAGAGTCTGGAACACCACCGTGATGTGCTTGATGCGTGCGAGGTCGGAGCACAGATACGAGAGGGCGCAATGCCTGTCGTCGTCACTCGTGCTGTGTGCGTCTTCACGGTTGGGCAGCACGACGAGGACCAGGTGCGTTACGTACTTGAGGACGTCGCGGGGGATTGTGAGTGGGATGAGCTTGGTGCGAACGAGGGTTACGTTACGCAGCACGAGCGTCTTGGGCCGTAGCGCGCCAAGAAGGTGGCACTGGCTGTGGAGGAAATGCGTGTGCGGCTCGTGGTTGTGGATGAACACACGCTCAGACTCGCCGTCGTTGTTGTAGAACCTGTTCATCCACAGCCGCAGTGTCTTGAGCTTGGGCGCCTTGAGCGGTGTAACGTATTCTGGGTGGGTGTATGCTTTACCGCAATCAGAGATGAGGTGGGGGTGCACGTCGATGCTCTGTGCGTTTGCGAGAGTGGCGACGGACGAAGGGTCCGTCGGATCACCAAGCCTCACCCAACTAGGAATTGCCGGCACCGGCTTTGGCTTTGACCTTCTCCACGACCATCCAGAACTCTGGCCCACCTCGACAGCCTCACTCTCCGCGGGAATCTTGCGCAATAACCCCTTGGTCAAAATCATGTCTGCTAGTGGTACGTCCTGTGTGGTGTGCAGTAGTGCGTATCATTGGCCACTGGTCAAGCTGGTCAGTGATTTTGTATCTGCGCTAGTGGTGCATCAGATGATCGCAAGCGATGAGCACTATCAAGGCGGGGCACGAAACCGGGAATGTCCCTTCATTGTTCCAAGCTCCGAGAGTGTTGTGATGGTATGAATGATCATCGTCCATGACATCAAACGATGCACCGCGTTTAGACTGCTCTTTACCTATGCAGTACACCATGCGTTGTCCGCGGCACTCGGCTGAGAGAATCCATTTGTGAGCCTCGGCCACGGAGGAGCGAGGAGCACATGCGCATCAGTGAAGAAGCAACAGAAACAGTCAACGCAGGATGCATTGTAAGTTTCGCGAATGACTTCCCAGAACAACGAGGGACGTCCCTGGTGCCGTTCTGTCAGCTGCATTAGGGCTTTCAGCGCCAGAACCGATTGACCCCCACAATACTTAGTGCGCTCGAGTTGAGCTTTCTGTCGACAAACGGCTCCCACTGGCGCTGCTCGTCTGTCGAGAAGGCCGTGTCACCGTGTGCCACAATGAAGTCGGCCATCTCAACAATGTCAAACCTCTTGGAAAACGGCTGATAGCGTCGCCCGGCATGGTGGCCAGCTTGGTACTCAAGCAGGAGGTTCCGGGCGGTGCCAATAAACTCATGCATGGTTGCGGGCCGGGCCATGGCCTCGGTGTTGACGAGGGTGACCCTGAGAGTTCTGTAGATCATCATAAGAACTGCCACTTGGCCGATCAGGCGTCCCAGTACGTGTATGTGCAACGCCTCCATGTCCCTCCGCACGCTCTCCCTTGGCGGCGGTTGACGGAACGAGGTGAGCGGTTGTGGGGTAGTTAACGCCCTGTTAGAGCCGGCAATACCCCCGGGCATGGGCCATCTGTCACCTGGCTTGGCCGTTTTGAAGACAAGCGTGAGGTTGAGGTTTCGGCGGGACAACGGGTAGTGCGAGAGATCCATTGCAAGGGAGGCAAACGGATTGGCTCCAGTCTGCGAGGGGGGCTCGTACACAATGACCAGTTCGTCCAGCCGGTCAAAGACTGGTCTGGAAAACGGGACGCGTACGTTGATTCCGAGCGACACTCCACGGACCACAATCTTGGTGGGTGCTATGTCGCTGTGAGCCAGAATCCGACATGTTATGCTGTGGCCGCGTCTGCGCTGGATGTGAATCTCATACTCGTCGCCGCGTTGATGACAGAGCCATACACGGATGGTTTTGAGTGTTTTGTGGTTCAGTTTGACACCGTCAAACTCTCGCGCATACCGGGAACAGCCCGGGCCGACTTTGTGAGCGAAGTAGTCGATCACGCGGCGGTCCTTCAGGCTCTCGTGGTCGTTCCGCATCGCATACCGAAACGACACTGATGAGGCGCGTGTTTCTGGGGAAGGCGTAGTGTAGGACCTCACAAGCGCAAGGCTCACGGGCGTCCCTGGCCGCGACCGTTCGTGAAGAGACTGGGAGCGGGATGAGGTCTTGCCACTCTGCATCGGGGTGGCTCGGTCGGGAAGAAGTCAACAGGATGGTAGTATTTACATTCCTCGCAGCATTTATCAGTTGTTAGGTGTGGCGAGGGAGCAATGTTAGCTTTGTCGAGAGAGCAGAAGCTGTTTGTCAGCCTGTCTCGGCCTCCAAATGATTTGCCGGACAGTTCGTGTCATGTTGTACAATGGTTCTTGGGGTGTCTGGCTCGACGTGAAATGTCATGGACCGGACGATATGGCCCGCTCATGGTGAGGCCAAGGCACCCTCCTGCCTTGCTTGGACGCGAGCGCGCTGTCGGCCAACCTACCACGGACGATTCCAGTCCGTCCGTTAGTGCGCCGGTGGATGCTCACTTTTGAGTGATGGTAAGCCATCAGCGGGGATTACGCGCCTCACACGCAGGCTCGGACGAGCTCCGACTACGCAAGACCATGGCACGCGATGGCGGGTTAGAAGGTTAAAGCCTCCTCGAACGACACCCCACGCCCTTATGCCCCGACGGCCGGAAGCCACACGCGATCGCGAGTCATGTTCGGACCCGAGCGCAGTTACGCAGGTTAGAACCGCCACTTCCACGACCCAACAATGTCGGATCAAGTCCGGGACGAAGTACTCGCCCCCGGCGGCGCATCGGGGTCCGCCACCGCGGGAGAGGTGACCATTGTGCCAGCGACACAGGCCGACCTCGAGCAGCTCAAGGATATCGAGGATGCGTCCGACACGCTCTTCATTGAGCGGTTCCGGCCCGCGGAATGGGAGACGGCCGACGAGGCGGCGGAACGTATGGCGCATGGCGGGTGGGTCCTCGTCGCAAAGGTTGGGGGGGACGTAGTGGGGTTCGTGCATGTCATCCAGGGATCTCCCATCGACACCGCCAAAGCCAGCGCCGACAGTGCTGGCGAGGACGAAGGCGAAAGCAGTGGTCGTCATGTCACGGAAAGGGCTCGCGTTGACGACGCCGGTCCCGGACGGGGGATAGCCTACCTGGACTCTCTGGCCGTGCACCCGACGCACGCGCGGCGGGGGATCGGGCGCGCCCTCGTCGCTGCCGCCCAGGCCGGCGCCGTCGCCCGCGGCGCCCGCACCCTCAGACTGCGGACGTACGCGGACGTACCGTGGAACGGGCCGTTCTACGCCTCGTGCGGCTTTAGGCGCGCCGACGCGCCCGGCGCGTGGTGGGCCGCGCTCGTGGAGAAGGAGACCAGGATGGGACTCATGCAATACGGCGAGCGCATCGTCATGGCCTGGGAGTGAGTGTGAGCTGTGGGTCTGGGCTGACTGTAGGCCGAAAGTGTGAACGGAGCTGTTGTGAGGTGGAGGCCGAGCGTCGGCTGCAGCGCTGTTCAGAGTCGGGTTGAGAACTGGTGTCTCTACGGTGAGAAAAGTACCCGTACGGTGCGATTTTTGGGCGGACCGACGAAGTTATTTCGTCGCAGCGCTGTTCACTACCGCAGCGCGAACAGCGCTCGCCTGAGTCGTCATGACGACATGTTCGCTGGCACAGAGTGCATGAGTGTCCTACAACGTCCGTGGTAGTAGTAGTAGTGTATACAAAGAGTTCGCTACAGATGTCGCAATGGTCCGTGTCCGTGTCCGTGTGTGAGATGTAGATGCAAGGGATGCAGTGGTGGCAGCGAGCGCGTGGGCTCGGCCTCGTGCGTGGGTGCTTGTGCGTGCGCTTGCGGTGCGCATGGCGTTTGATCTAGTGTGCGCAGCGGCGACGGCGGTCGCGGCCGGCTCTAGCGTCTGGCAGTCGGTGGTGCTTGCCTTGACGAGGACGTCTAGTCGTGGCACATTTGCACCAAACAGAGTTTGTTGGCGGGCGGGTGTTCTCGCTCTCTGGTATTGCCTAGACCACCTCGAGGGGCGTCTCGTCGTGGGCTTCTTGCGCCTCAAGGAGGGGCCCAAGGGGCCGGTACGTGCGCAAAAGCTTCCTGAGCTTGTTACGCGGGGCGCGCTTTGCCTTGGGCGCAGATGGAGGAACGAGCGGGGTTGCAGACACGACGAGCTGGCGACTCCACTTGTCGAGGTAGACGTACTTGCCCCTCGGGGATGTGGGGACGGCAACGAGACGCTCGGGGTCAAACGTCGGAAGGAGCGAGCCCTTTGCGCTACGACTGAAGCGTCAGTTAAAGCATACTTTAAGGGGTGGTGACTGTATGGGAATGGCGGGCGTGTCCAAGCGACACACACCGAGCCGGGCCTACTCCGAATGTCTGGAAGCATGCAATGCTGGAGAGCTGGAGAGCTGGAGAGCCCATGTCATTGACGCGTGGGTACGGCATGGTTTACGGGAGCGAGCAGGGTTGAAGCCACAGTGCCTGCCGAGGCACCACTCCAACCATCCATGCTGCCGCGGCCGAGCTGCCGTGCCGCGCCGAAGCACCTGGGCGCAGAGCCGGCCCCGACCCAGTCGTGCTCTCTCCATTGTGCCATGCCTCGTCACACTGCACGACGGCCCAAGCCTTAACAACGGGTTCCCCAGAAGCTCAACGTGGAATAGAACTACGCCAAAACCCAGTCTACCAGGCGCGGGAGATTGCTACTCACGAGGTAAAGTGGAGGAAAAAGGTCAGACACGCAAAGAGGAGCAGCCCGATGAAGGGGAGGTGCAGCTTGGCGTCAGCGAGGACTATGGAGGTGAGGTGCATTCTTCGGTCCGAGGGAGTTGGGGGCTCGGAGAAAGCGGCAGTACTCACACTCTCCCAGGAATGAACAGTGAGGCTCCCGTTGATGTGGACCTCGGGCAGGCCAAAGAGGTTCTCGGCGGTGTCCATGGTGGTTTAGTCGAGGGAGAGGAGGTGAAGAAGAGATGGAGTGATGTGGGCGGCAGGTCGCGGGGGGGGGGGGGGGGACGCCAGCGTCCGCGTGTCTTCTTGTATGTGGTCGAGAAGGGATATGCGGAGGGAGCGAAGCCGCTGCTGATGGTGCGTCAAGTGATCGGCCCGTGGGAGGAGTGTGTGAGGCGCAAGGGCGCTGGGGCTCGACTTTGTGGGCCCGCAAAAAAGTAAGAACAGAAGACAGGATGCCGGCGGCTGTCGGGGCGGATGGCGTTGACGGTGTCGACCTGCAGGGAGAAAGGGGCGTCCGGAAGAATGGCGTTCGTGGCGATCGCAGCGTCGGAGCGGGTGTGGAAAGGGTGCGAGGTGTGATGGAGTGAGCGATGTGCAAGTGATGGGCCGTGTCGCTCCAGGCGGACACTGAAAGTGCAGAAGAGAGAAATGTAGAAGTAGGTATGTTCGAAGTAGTGGTGAGGAACAGGTCCCCAACGACGAGGGGTGCGTATGTATACTACAAGTTACGACAGCAAGCATCGACGACCAGCGACAAGGACTGGGAGTCATTCATTCCAGGAACCCAACTCCCAGGGGCAACAGAGAGCATCCGGCAAACGACTCCTGCAGGAGGCGGCTGGTCCCCCCTCTCCCCTTGACGCATACCCCCCCCTCCTGCTCGCCCTGTGCGCCTCTGCCAAGTATAACCCCGAGCTCAGGTATCAACCACGTCTACGCATCCATGCGTCATTGGCATGTGCTTCGTTGAGGGGGGTGGGAGTGAGTGTTTTGCTCGATGGATCTTGGGTGGGGGGCGTGATCGTCGCTCAAGCGCCACATTACCAGCGCCACCTGATGCCTGATGCCCAGTACACACCACACCTCCAAGTCACATTTGCACACTGGGTTTAAACGTTTCCCGCTGAGCCACTCCGAGCACTACTCCGACGCCGCCGTCCGTCACAACGTAACGACCAGAGGTGTCATTGTTATGATGGCTCGATAAGAATCAGTTCGGGGATGTTGACACACTTTGTTCTGCAGACTGAGGGAGGGGACTTGACTTGGCGGCCGGACAGTCCTCTCTTCATCAGTCTCACACCTCAGACAGACTTCCCCTGTCTGCTCTCTCCATCGACACCTCTAACGGCTCTTATGCTCTCTCTACTGTCCCTGACATGTATATTGCATGACGCCGACGACATGCCGGTGGGAACGGCACAACGTCCCAGGACCGGCGGTTTTCTGCCCTCGCCGTGCCGCGGGTGTGCCTGGACCGTATTGTCCCGCACACCTTTGTCCCTGGCACGCGCCGGCCACTGGCGCTCGCGCTGGCCGCCGCTGACTCTTCTGTTGACACGGTACAGATACGACTCTCCTGCTCATACACACGAAGAGCAGCTGCACACCTCCTCTGCGAACCCGACGCACGCACGCAGACCCACTCCGGCGCCGGTAACCGTGACGGTAACGCCCAGCCAGCCAGCCACTGACGCCACGGCGATCACCACCACGGCCACCATATAAAGGTGTCCCTACACTCCAAGCGAGTGTGCCGACGAAGCAAAACTTTGAGGTTAGAGTGTTGCTGTCCAGAGCCCCAGCACGACTTCACGCCATGCAACGGGGACGATTCATTACAATCTGTCTGGTGCGAGTTGGGGTTGGGTTCAGGCTTCCTAAGCTGGGCTTTTGACAGTCGATCAACTCGGCGTGGCTTTCACGACACGGCCTCGTGGCCGCTCCAAACGCCGCCGACGCCGTGGCGCGGCCAAGGTTTTGCCTCTGACGGGCGGACTCCGCCGACTCAAGCCGCCGCTCCGTCGACACGCTCTCGTACACGTCCAAAGCTTATGCCACGACATTGTGCCAAAGTGTGCATACACCGTGTCGTACCCAAACTCTACTTATGAACAGCCGTGCCTAAGACCTAGAGGGTAGACGACGCCCGGATACGTCTGGAACTACCGTCGGCGACAGCCGCGTAATCCCTCTAACCACCTGGAATTATATGAATCAAGGAAAAATCTATGACACACACACTGGAGCCGTAGGGGCCGAAGGGGTTAACCGGCTTCCGCACCGTCGTCCGCGCCGCCCGCACCAGTCCGGCCGTCTTCCGCGCCTGCCATTGCGACTAGCATGTCCCAGCCCCGCGCAAACGAGCGTTCGAACGCTGCCTCGGAGAATTTGGCAGACGCCAGTGTACGCGCCGCTGTGCGCGTGGCGCGCTTCTGTACCACCGACATGCTCAGCGCCTCGTGCAGCGCACCGGCAAACGACTCAGCATCTGTCGCATGCAGCCCTTGCCATGTCAGCCCACTTTGCCTACCCGCAACATTCGACCTACCCGTCCGCTGACCCTCGTATGGTACGACAATGTCGAGCAACGGTCCCGCCGACGCATGCACCACGGGAATCAGCCCTGCAGCCTAATCGGTCAGCTGCCATGACCCAAACGCCCCACAACTATTGTTGCCCACCATAAACTCCACAACGTTGATGCCAAAATGCTCGTCCTGCATCGTGTTGAGCCCCACAGACGCGGACCCCAGCTTGGCCACAATCTCGGGGTACGGCGCGTTGACGAGGAACGAGACATGTTCCTGAGGCGTCAGAGCCAATCTTGCTCGCACCCGGTGGGATCTGCCCCACCGGAGATGAGCCTCACCGCAATGCCCAGTTTGGTCGCAAGTGCCTGGAGCGAGCGCAGACGTGCTTCGTCAGCGGGCCCGCGCGACCCACCCATGAGCGTGAGGTGGACTCGCTCGCGTCCAGATTTGTACTGTGGGTGCTTGTCGAGGAGGATCGCGAGGGCGCGAAGCTGCTTCGCCTGGTCCTTCTCGGGGCTATAGTTAGCACATCTGCAGATCTATACTGCAGATCCCAACGTCACGTACCGGAACTGCGCGAGGGACACGAGTTCGTTCCTGCGCGCATCGAGGTTGCCGAGCTTGGTGAGCTCGGTTGTGTCGCATGGGGGGTACACGACCTCACAGCGAGGCTGGGGCGTGTTGCTCGCCTCGAGCGCCGAGTTATCCATGAGCAGGAGGCGCGCGAGCGTCGACCCCCTACCAGCCTGGATAAGCGACTGGATGTGTGCCTGCGTCCACGACGAGTTGGTCATGGTGTGCTGCGAGTACAGTAGCGACGCGGCATACAGCGACGTGAAGAGGTCATAGTAGCTGGGGTCAACTCGTGGCCAGAGGCACCGCTCACATCAGCTTGGCCCATGTCCGGAGCGTGCTCTTTGCCGCACCTCCGTTCTCGACACCTGCAACGCGTTCCCGGACGCGTTTGACCATGTCCGTGCTGACGGTCGGGTAGTGGGTGTACGCGCCGATGGCGATGTCATTGCCCGCGACGAGGCGCACGAATGGCAGCGTGAAGCCGTAACCCATCGAGTCTGGCGTCAGCCCTAGCCTCCACGACTGCCACACCAATGAAGATGTCACCCCAGATACCGTCTTTGCCACACAGGCCCTCCCACGCAAGGTAAACGCTGCCAATTGACTGGCCGAGCAGCGTGAACCGGCGCCAGTACGTGTCCGAGATGAGCTCGCGCGAGGGCAGGGGAATGAACTCTAGCGTCGCAGGCGACAGGCTGATCGAAAAGCGGTCCTACGAGTCAGCGCCCCGGCACATTCGTTCAACCCACCTTGACTTTGGCAAGGATGTCAGCCTTGGATGCCGCTGGGTAGTCGCCAGAGTACACGAGCACAATGACGTCTGGGTGTTCGCGCTGCAGCCACGCGATGGCTGTCCAGAGGACGCGTTCGCCGCCGCCGCCCGCGTTGCTGCCGTCAGTTCAGGCGTTGGGCCCTCGTGCTCACCAGTAAGGGTGCCAGAACCCCACGACCGTGCGCTTCGTAGCCAAATGCGGCGGTGCCGTCGTCGTGCCCGGGATCACGCCGTACTCTTTGATACCCATACGGTCGAGGAGTGCCGCGCGTTTATCCTCGTTACGTGCGCGCAGGCGCTTGAGTGTGAACGCTGCCGCGGCTACACCAAGGAGGAGCACGATCGGGAAGCAGCTCGCTATGAGGTACCAGTTCACGCCTAGGTGTCGTGCGGCGACCACCGCGGCCACGGCGAACACCACGGCCCCCTTGACGGCGATGGAGAACACGCCGCCCTTGGCGATGAACCAGAACACAAACACGACACCGACCCAGACGACGTCGAGGGACACGGAACCCTGTGCGGGGTGGCTGAGGACGATGCGGCCGAGGTAGTCTGGGAGGAATCGCGCAGCGGGGAGGGTATCAAGGACGCGCACCGTCGTAAATGCGTGCACGATCCCGGCGAGCACGACGAGGAGCGCGTACAGACCGCCAAAGGGGACAGCGCCTGAGGGGTTACGCCCGTTGCCTGGAATGAAGAACAGGGGCAGGACGACCGCGCCGTGTATGAAGCCTAGGACGTGCACGAACGCCGGCTGGTCGGCGAGTTCCGGCAAGATAAACATTGCCACCTGTGCCGAGATGAGCGCAAAGCACAGCATGAGTGGGGCTTTGGGCTTGCGCCCGGGGATAGGTGGGTTGAGGTAGACTGCTGTGAGGAAGAGGGCGATCGCGACGCTGATGGCCACGAGCTGCCCAAGGATCATGTACATGACCGGGTACTTTATCCCACGCCGGAACGCTGTGGTCAGCTGCGACGTGTGCTTGGCTCACTCTCTGCCCAGATAATGGCGGCGAAGACGATAGCGGCGGAACAGATCCAGCTGCTCCACCACCAGTTCGGCGCGCCAACGCACACGGCACGCCACGCTTGCGTGAACAGCGACGTGTGGACGAGCCAGTCGCCAATAGAGGCGCCGGGGTGCGCGGCGGCATACGTCCGGAACGACCACTGTGGTTAGCACTACCTCAAGTCTAAAGAAGCCAAGGCTGAGCGTCCACTTGACCAATGCCGTTTGACAGCTGCGACCGCAGCATCATCGGCCCGTCGGGGGATCTTGTCGGCCAGCGGGAACCGCTTCTCACCTTCATAAACTCGATCATGACTGAGGTCAGCTGCTGACCCAACCGTGGGCTCACAATACCATGTACACAGGAGCGCCCCAAACGCCGCGCGGAGGAAGAGGAACGGGCGGCCACTGAGGACAGTCTCTTTACTTGGGCCACGGGCGAGGATGGACTTGAATACGACCCAGAAGCACGCGCCGATCGTCGCGAAGTATCCGCCGAATATCGCATAGTTGACCAGCACCGAGGCGCTTACGGCCTCGTCTCCAGACATCCTTGGCGTACGAGTCGGTGTTGATATGAGTGTGGTTGCTGCGATTTGTTGTCAACTTGCGATGGACGTGGACGCGGTCGTCGCGACGTCAGCGATCGCCGCGTGGGATAAATCCGAAAATGATCCGAGGCGACCGAAATCTGCTACAGGACATCGTTGACCAGCGTCAATGGATGTATGCATGGGTGCTAGAATATGGAGGTTGTGAGGACCGGTGCAGGCAAGGACTTGAGCCGTGAAGCCGTTTTGTCGCACTCTACGAGGGCATGGGGCCATATCGAGATGAGTGAGCTGACCATGCGTGTTGCCTGTGGCCCCCGCTCAGAGTCGCTTGACCACTTGTGTCCCACGGACCGTGTCGCTCGGCGGTGACTGTCTTGCAGAGTAGACAAGGGGATGTCTAACGGCCTAGGATGCGCCAAGAATTTGCGCTTCGGCAGCGACGACGCGCTGTTCGAGGTGATCCAACAACGCGTCCTCTCTCAACTCGCTGCCCTTCTGCTTGCCGCCAAGACTTCCCAGCGCGTCCTCTAGACTCTCCATTTCGCGCGCGGCCGTGGGCTCCAGCTCGAACGCATGCTCGTCGTCCGCGTGGTGTTCCGCCTCGTGCGCCGCACGCTCCTGGTCGGGGGGCAGGACGTCGTCGCGCTTTACCGCGCCGAGGGCCGCAACGAGCTCACGCAGCTCTTCCACGCCGTCCGTCCCCGCCGCCAGCGCGATTGCCAGCAGCGCATTCGCCCTTCCCCGCAAGTTACCCATCCGCCGCGCGGGGGCCACGCTCGCTGCGAACCCCTCGTCAAAGCCCGCTTGGAGCGTAGACAGCTTCCCGTCTGTGATGCCCTCGCGGTATCCCGCCTGCCGTCAGCGCTGAAGCTCGTGCCTTCTCACGTCGGTGTACCGCTTCTCTAGACGCGCGTACTCGGCCCAAACTAGTGGGTCGGCCGCGCCGCCCTGTGTTGGTGCGCCACCAAAGTCGTCGTCAAAGTCGTCCATCGGTGGCGGAAAGGGTGATGCCAACTTTGTGGTGGAGGTTGGTTACATCTTTCAATGCGCGCAGGCCGAGGAGAGCTGGGTTGTAGCCGACTTTCCCCGCAACGCGAAGAGCGTATTAAGCAATAGAATAGGTGTAGCCGCCCTATGCAAGGCTACACACGCCCAAGTCGTATGCATGCATCAGCGGACGGAGCATGCCAACGTCCACGACTTTCCTCAATTTCAACACCTAGGTGGCAAATCACGTGACGTTCATCCACCTCCAGAAAAGTTGACATGAACATGGAGCACCCACACCCCACATCTCAACCACACACCCATTGACATGCCAAAAGCGACATCGCAGACATTCACACGACAGCACGGGCTAGTCGCTGCGTCTAAGCGCCCGGGCGCCGGCGGCGCCGGCGGAGCGAGTAAAGGCGAGGGCAGCGCGGCCGCCGCGGGCGGCGCGCGGAACCACCTCTTCAACACGGACAGGTTCGGACAGCATATCCTTACGAACCCGCTGGTCGCGCAGGGGTGAGTTACCGAGCACGCGAGCAGGCGCGCAGCCGGGTGTTCCCGAGCTCCGACATCGGTGACCCGTCGTCATGCAATGCCTGGCTTGCTCGCGCTCCACTGGCTAACGGCGCTTTTGCTCACGCCAGAATCGTCGACAAGGCTGAACTCAAGCCCACCGACGTCGTGCTCGAAGTCGGTCCAGGTACCGGTAACCTCACTGTGCGCATTTTGCCTGCGTGCAAGCGCGTGATCGCCAGCGAGATGGACCCGCGAATGGCGGCCGAAGTGCAGAAGCGTGTACTGGGAACGTGAGTGTGAGCGACGTCGGCTGCGACCTAGCCCGACCTGCCTCGACGCGGTTTCCTTGGTTTTATAAGCACTGGACGCCTGCCTCGTGCTCCTTGTAGCCTTTGCTCACGCCAGACCCCAACAGAAGAAGCTCGAAATCATCCTCGGCGACTTCATCAAGGCCGACCTGCCGTACTTTGACGTGTGCATTTCCAACACGCCATACCAAGTAGGCCTCGCGTCTTTGTCTCAAAGTTAACACCAGATCTCCTCTCCTCTAGTGTTCAAGCTCCTGTCGCAACGCCCCGTGATTCGGTGCGCGGTACTCATGTTCCAGCGCGAGTTTGCGCTGCGCCTGTGCGCGGCCCCCGGCTCCAAACTGTGGTGCCGCCTCGCGGCAAACGTGCAGATGTACGCGCGTGTAGAGCACGTCATGAAGGTCGGCAAGGGCAATTTCCGGCCCCCGCCGCAGGTCGAGAGTTCCGTCGTGCGTATCCGGCCACTGGACCCGCCACCCGCCGTGCGGTTTGAGGAGTTTGACGGCCTCAACCGTATCGTCTTCTCGCGCATGCACAAGACACTCCGCGCGTGCTTCAAGGCAAAGGGCGTCAAGGAGATGCTCGAGAAGAATTACCGCACCTGGTGTGCCATGAATGAAAAGGTGAGTTGCCGCGCCGCGAGCGCAGCGAGCGGGCGGCGGGCGGGCATCTGGCGTAGGGAGCGGGCGAGCATCTGGCGCAACGACGCTTGGAGGCCGCGTCTCTACAATGTGTCAACAGTGGCAGACGTGACGTCAATACTGGACGTTGGGCGTGACCCGCAGCCGCCGACAGCCGCCGACGAGCAGTCTTGGTCGCAGTCACCTTGACCCTGCCGTTGCGCCTTTTCGAACGCCGGTTCATGCTAACCACCTCAGATGGTCGAGGACGACTTTGATGCGTGGACTATGATCGACAGCATCCTGAGCGAGACGCTCGTGCCGGCCAAGACGCTCGACGAGGACGAGCAGCGGCCCGCGTACGGCGACACGCGCGCCGCCGTGCTCTCCGGCAACGACCTCTTGGAGTATGTCCCCGCCTGGTCGTTTGCAGCGCTGACAAATCCAGACTCCTCATGGCGTTCAACGAACGCGGAATCCACTTTGCCTAATGTTGTAACATGTACACGTACGTATGCATTCACACGCATGCCTATAGCTGGCATCAGCGCACCAGCACGGGCACCTGCACGTGCCGCAGCCGCCGACGCAGGGCTGTGTCGCGCGCGCCCAGCGGCAGTCGTATCAAGAGACGGAACGGAAGAACTAGTGAAAGTAGTAGTGATGATGCTGTAGTGTGCGGCACGCGAGCATCCGTGCGTGTTCGGTGGCACATAGTGGTGGCTGTTGATCTTTGGGGGGTTGTGGTGTGGTGTGTTGGCGCTCTGTCTTGCGTGCGTGCGTGCGTGCGTGCGTGCGTGCGTTCGTTCGTTGATGGGATGTGATGTGCAATGCGCGAAGCGTGTGGTTTGTCGTCGCAAGAATCAGCGACCGCGGGCTTGTTAATATGCAATGTGCTTGTTTGCTGTGATGTAGCTGCAATGAGCACGTGTGCGTTCACGTCGGCATACAGTGACTACTGCTGCTGCTCCTCTTCGGCCTTGTCGTCGGCGTCTGCGTCGCCCGTCACGCTCGTCGCGGGCGTGAGCGTCTTGCCCTCGTCCGAGGCGAGGACGCTCGCAGTCGACGACACGTTGGTACTTCCGGCGTTGGCGGCGCTCTTCATGAGCGCGTTCTCGACGTCAAACTTGGGCACGGGCGACAGAGGCAGGTGCATGTCCTCAATGCCGAGCGCGCTCCCGCCGTCGCCCTCGGTCGTGTTAAAGTTGACGTTGGCCGGGATACCGTGCGAGACCTCGGCGCTCTCGCCCGACGGTTTCTTGGGCGACGGCGACGCCGCCTGTCCGCTCGCACCCGGCGCAAACTTGGACGCTTTGGCGTCGGGCAGGACCCACCGCTTGGCCTCGCCGCCAGCGAGCCGCACCATGTCGTCGCGCACCTCGAGCAGCGAGCTGTACCCCATGACCTCGCGCACCATCGCCACGTCGGCCGTAAACGTTTTGATGCGGTTAAACGACGCAATCATAGACACGTCGATCCACCCTTCAGAGTCCATCTGCTGGCGTAGGAAAAAGTCCATCGCCAAGTTCTGCATGGAGAAGTAGTACTCCACCTGGAGTTAGTACACAAATCCCTTCCAAAGGCTCACCTGTCCCAGAACCCAGTAGCGCTGCGCATCGAGGTTGGGCACCTGCGTGACCGGCAAAGGCGGCGGCGGAGGCATTGTACCACCTCGCTGGTTGTACATCATCTGCGACATGCCGGGATACGCGGGGTCGAAACCCTGAGGCATGACAACGCCCTGCGCCATGCCGTAGTAGTTGTATGGCACGGGGTATCCGGAGGGGTAGAGGGTGGCGTTGCCGCCGACGGGCGACAGGTCGAACATGCGGTTCATGGGCGTGTTGGACGCGGACCGGTATCCTCCGCGACCGCGGTAGCCCCCACGGCCCTCACGGTCGCGTCCGCGCGGAGGCCTTGGCAGGTTGGCGTTGGGCAAGGGGTGGTGGTTGTTTCCGGATGGCGTAGGATGCGACGACTCGGCAGTGTCGGGTGACAGCGGCGCAGCGCCGGCACGTGGGGATCGCTTGCCATCACTGGCTTGTCGGGACATT
Organism: Cutaneotrichosporon arboriforme; assembly: GCA_002335565.1. Taxonomy (NCBI): domain Eukaryota; kingdom Fungi; phylum Basidiomycota; class Tremellomycetes; order Trichosporonales; family Trichosporonaceae; genus Cutaneotrichosporon; species Cutaneotrichosporon arboriforme. Next base: position 1,425,252 of record BEDW01000005.1, on the reverse strand, counting down.
GGAGCGCTGCGAGCGCCTTCAAAGTCACCGTTGATGCGCTCGGCCGCGCCATGGAGGCCCTCCGAGCCGCCAGCAGGGTAGCGGAAGCCGTTGGCCGCCGCGCGCGCGTTGTCGAGTGGTAACCTCAACTCCGAGTTCTGCGAACTCGAACGTTGCATGCGCGGTGCTGATCCACGCTGGGCCGCCGCTTGCTTCTCCGCCGCCTTCTTGTGCGCCCCCTTGGGCTTGACAGGCTCGTCGCCGCCTTCTCCTCTGGCCCTCTGTTGCTTCTTAGCCTGCCGCCGGCTCGTCTCTGCCGCCTTGTCGGCGGCCTCTTGCAACTCGGCTGCGGACATCTTAGTCCACTTTTGCTTCTTGCCACCGGCACCGGTGGCAGGCACGTCCTCGAACGCGCTCGACTCGCTGCCCTTCTTCTCGTGTTTGCCCTTGCGTTCCTCCGTGCGCGTCACAGCCTCGGCCGCTTGGGAAACATCGGGCCACAGTGTGGCGTCAGCTACGGCGGCCTCGGCGTTCTTTTTCTTGGCCTTTTTGCTCGCGGCCTTGGAGGGCTCGCCATTCGACTCGGTCGCTGCGGCGGTGACACTTTTGTTCGCGGGCGCGCCCGACGAGTGTGCAGTGCGGGTCGCTGTAGACTGAGCAGGTGTTGACTCCTTTGGCCGCGACGAGGACGCGGCGGGCGGAGCCAGATTCTTCTTTCTCAAGTCCCATGCGTTGACGGTAGGCGGCGGAGCCGCTTTGGCAGGCACGGCTGGCACTGGTGTTGGCGCTTGCGCAGGCGCTGGATCCTTGCGCCGCCAGTTGTCCTCCTCGTCGGCCTTTGTCAGCACCTTGTCTGTCGATGGCTTGTGCGAGTGCGCAGAGCCTCCGTTCATGGTGGGAGAAGGTGGTTCTGCGACCGTGGCCGCGCGACTCAGCGGTGTGTCAACGGTTGTGCTCGACGCTGTGGGCGGTGAACTTGTTCCCATGCCTGGGATCGCCCACGCCGACTTGGGTGGAGTCGACACTGTTGGCGTGCGCGGCGCCGACGACCGTGTAGGTGGCGACAGAGTCGCACCTGCAGTGGCGGCATCCTTCTTCTCTTCGCGGTCCTTATCTTTGTCAGCCGCGGTCGCCGCAGACGAAGGCTTGTCGTCGCGTTCGCGCCAGTTGCGCGAGTTGCTTCCGCGCTTGTCATCTTGCCGTTCCGACGCGCGTTCGGCACGCTTCTTGTGACGGCTCGCGGGGACGGTCTCCCAAGTGCCGTCGTCGTCGTCGGCAACAGCAGTAACGGGCGTTGCCATTGGTGACTTTGACGAGCTGTGCGCTGGGGACGTTGCCGAGCTCGAGGCAACAGACGACGTGGAAGCGCCCGCCTTGGTGCCGTTTGCGTTTTGCTCCTTGATGCGATCGGCGTATGATCCGAGCGCGTGGAACACACTTGTTGATTTGCTCTGAGACGGCGACATGACGTGGCCGCGTGTCAAGGGCGGGAAGCTGTTGACTGAAAACGCGGTCATGGTTGATAGGAAGTGTGGTAAAAGCAAGTCGGCGCAATCAACAGAGGGAGTGTACCCAACACGGGGCCATGCAGAGTTGCGTGTCAGCAAGAGAATACGGGGAGGGGCGACGAAGAGGGGTGCGCGGAAACAACAGCTGGAAAGTGCTGCCTTTATGCGGGTGGCGACGAGGGAGTGATAGCGGCGTGGCAAAAGTCCGCGATGTGATCGGTACACAGCACAGCCGAGCCGAACACTTGCACGGCCGTGTTCTGTGCACACCTCAAGCAGTAAGGGCCGTTGGGGTTTAAGCCAAAGACGAATGTATGTGTCCGAAGGAAAGGAGGCCAGACCCGCTCGAGGCGGTGGGAGGAATACGCAGAGACGCGAAGCACGCGCCGCGCGCGGGGCCTAGACGGCAGTGATTAATGAGGGGATGTGATGTGTGATGAGGAAGAAGGACTAGGCGGCGGGGGAGAGAAGTGGGAGAGTGAGAAAGAGAGGGGAAAGAGATGCGAATGACGACGAGGAGAGCGAGCAGAGAGAAGTGTGTGTGTGTGAAGCAGAATGAAGGGGAGCGGCCGTCGAGGCCGACACGAGACGTACGCGGTGGAGGTGAAAGTTGTTACGCAGCGGGCCTGAGTTGTTCGGTCAACTGATCTTGGTCAACGACTCGTCAATGCCAAGTGTGATGACTATGCGGGATTGGGAAACGTGCGCGCTGACGCAAGAGAGCTGTCCGAAGTAGTCAGCATGTGGCCCGGCCAGAGCAAAAACCAGCGAGGCAGGCACTCACGTCTCGTCGGCGCGGCCTGTCGCCACCGTCAGCAAGGGGTTTGGGTGAAGCTTGCCCCTCCCTGCACTGTGGTGAGGGTGGGGCGGCGCGTGTGGAGGCTGCTACGCCGCGAGCAAGCGCTACGTGCGGGTCTGGGGTCGGGCCGGTGTGGCTATGTCGCGCTGTCGCGTCGACTCGAGCGGCAAGGTGGGTTCACTCAAGTGACGCGGATCCGAGCAGCGTGTGGTCGTCTGAGCAGCAGACTACTTGAAGCGTGTCCCAGCGTTGTGGGGTCGTAAATAAAGCGACAAGTGGTGCGCAGGCCGTCGTGCGCGCAAGAAAGCGGGGGGTTGGGAGTGAAGGCAAGAGAGAGTCTGGCGCGACGATACGGCGATACGACGAGTTGACCGTGACGATGGAGACGAGGGAGAGGGAGAGCAAGCGAGAGTACAGTACGACTGTGCGTGTGCCCGTTTGGTGCACCACAAACAGGGGGGACGCGTTAGGAAACTATTAAGTTCAGACTCCACATTTCTATTCGGCATTAGGCGGTATTAGGTTAAGATTGTATTGGCGGGAGTATAATGGAACACTTTGGAGCGGTGGATGTGCCTGGCAAGCTGGCAACAGGACTGTGTCATCCAGAATTTTGGACCAGCCAAGGCCATCGACGTCGGTATCACATCTCTCGCAACAACAACCACTCCTCCAACGGCCAGCACACACCATGCGTCAACTCAAGCATCACGAGCAGAAGCTCCTGAAGAAGGTCGACTTCTTGAACGTGAGCTACGGGTAAATGCAGAGGTCCCGCTGACTCTAGTGGAAGCAGGATGCGTCGCAGCGCGAGATCCGTGTGATGCACAAGTATCACATTCAGGACCGCGAGGACTACCACAAGTGCGTATGCGTGTCGGGGCCGGTGCTGATTGATCAAAGGTACAATAAACTGTGCGGCTCGCTGCGGTCGCTCATCCACCGCATCTCGCTGTTGCCCGCCAACGACCCATTCCGCGCGCAGAAGGAGGGCGAGATGCTCAACAAGCTCTACGACATGGGTATCCTCGGTGAGCTCAACACACACCCCGCCGCGGGTGGCACTGACCGCAGACGTCGGGTCCAAGCCGTCGGATATTGAGAATAAGGTGACCGTGTCGAGTATTGCGCGGCGACGCCTGGCGGTTGTTATCACGCGCCTCAAGATGGCCGAGAGCGTTTCGGACGTGAGTCGAGACGGCCAGAACGGCGCAGTGCTGATGTCAGGCTGTGCGGACCATCGAGCAGGGCCACGTCCGTGTTGGACCCACACCTATTACCGACCCCGCAATGCTCATCACGCGCCGCATGGAAGACCACGTCACTTGGGTCGACACGAGTGCCCGCAAGCGCACGATCATGAAGTACAACGACGAGCTCGACGACTACGCTTTGCTCTAACCTCGTCACAACTGTCGCAATTATTGGTTTCCACAGCATTGTATCATTACTGTATTGCATATAAGGCGCATGGCGCTGCGCCGCACACTCGCGTCGGGGTCCGCTCTGGACATCCTACTAAAAATGTCTAACCCTCACGCACAAGGAACGGGCTTTATCGAAACTATGTACAAAGTGCTCACAGGTACTGAACTTGGCAGTCTAGGATTTTATACGGCACAATGGGGCGTGGTTGGTCGGGTCGCCGGGTCGTCGGGTCGTCACAGTATGTGTCCATCTCTCCTCTTGGGTTGGGGGTTGTCGCGTGCTCTCGGCTGGCGTCTTGCTCTAACTCATGAAGCTGTCGGTCTCATTGTCCTCGCCGTCAGTCCACTCCGGGCTGCTATCGCTCGCGTCGGACGGAGCGCGTTTTGAAACAGGGTCGGGGGCAACAGTGGCCGGGACATGGGCTCGGGAACGGCGACGAGGTTGGTAGTTGAGACGTTTGAGCTCTTTGAGTTGTATTTCGGAGGGGCCCAGGACCCCCCTCTCCCGCTTGTCATAGTCGTTGAGCCAGCGGCCGACCAGCTGCCAGTCGAGCTCGGGACCCCACTCGTTGCTTGTCAGATAGTCGTGCAGCGTGCGAAACTTGATCAGTCCCCAGGCCATATCGCGTTCATTCTGTGTCCACGCTTGATCCCAAGTGGCGAGACTGACAGTCCTTGGTGCCAGCATCTTGAACATTTCCGATGCGACGTCACGCACCACCGCCTCGCGCGACTTGCGACCGTTCCAGTGCTCATTGGGTGCGTAGGGATTTGCGTGTTCCAAGCCGACGATCGTTACTTGATGGTCGGCATTTTGGATCGCCGATCCGACGAGAGTCTCTACCATGGCTCTATCAAGAGGGCTAACCCATGAGGCGTATAGGAAGCGCTCGTAGGGCGCAATAACTGGTCCGTAGTCCCAGAAGAACGGAAGCACGACAAACGTGATTTTGCCAGGCGGGGACGCGCTCACAGGCGGCTTGGGGTTGACGGGGCGGTCAGGCGAGTACGTCGGATTGCGGTCAAACCGCGCAATGTGCACGACCTTCTCAGCATTCTTGTATCCGTTTGGGAGGTGCACACTCTTGCTGACATAGGGCCCGCCGCGGTAATACTTCAACATGCCGCTGTGTGGGCGGACGACGACGCGCTTGGGCTCCGGGGGGTTCTTGGGGCACTCGTCACACCGGTAGTTGCCCCAGCTGGGAGTGCGGTTATGCTTGTCGCGCTCGCGCGGGGAGGACGACAAAAGCGACGAGTCAAAGTTTAGGATGACAGTATCGCTGTTGGGGGTATGTAGGCGCTCGGGGTAGTGGTTCTTGTGGTCGTGGGGAAAGAACTCGACGGCGCGGGTATACAGTTTCGCAAACTCGGCGTCGCGGCCAGGAGGCGGGCGGCAGTTGCAGTTATGCGGGCGGACGCTAACGACGCGGTACAGGTGTCGCGCGGCGGCACCGTAGAACGTCTTGTTTACCGTCAGGAGCATGTGCAGGTCCGTTCGGCCGAGGTAGCTGCACACTTCGCCGAGCACGTCGGCGTTGTGCCACAGGTTGCTGGGACGGGGAGGGGGAAGGGAGTGCTTCGCTTTCCCCGTTGGCTTCTTCGTCGTCGTCGTCTTCTTCGTCGCCGCCTTCGTCGTCGTCGACTTTGTCGTCTTCTTTGCTATGGACTTGGGGGCAGCGGAAGTCTTGCGCTTGCGCGTGTTTCTCGCCACGGTTTCGGGGGGAGGGGAAGACGAACAGGGACCGGGGACGTAGGCGGCCTCGTCGTCGTCGGCGGTAGTTTTGCGCCGTTTTGCTGCGGGCATGATGGGTGAGCAGCGGTGAGAAAAGAGGAGTGAGAGTGAAGAGTAAAGGGTGAGTGAAGGTAAGGATGTAAGAGAGAAAGAGGAACGGAGAGCCGACGAGGTGAAGAAAGAACGGAAGGAAGGTAAAGACAGTCGCGATGAGGATCGCCCGGTTGACGCGACCAGCGCGAGTGAAACATCTGTGGCACTTTGGTACACTCCAACCAACATGGTCGACAGAGCAAGTAAAGAGTCACCATCCTTTTGAGCTCGCGAGCAGCTTTTCTGGTCAGTGTCATTGTGCACAGGCGGTGGTCAGTGGTTGCAACACCCACTCCGGCACCACACGGTCGACGCGTACAACTCTTGCATTTGGTGTTTGTGGTTTACAGACTACTACTTTGACCTTTGCACGTCAGCGACGCCGACGTGCAGCGGTGCAGGGGCGTCACTTACACTGGCAATTGTGTTGTGTTGTGTTGCTTCTGACATCGTACACTGCTAAAGGGACAACACCGGCTAGAGACTCTTGCCCATGCTCGTGTTGGACGACTCGCTCATGCGGCGGCGGTGCTCCCACGCGCGGTCGGTGAGGGGCATGGCGGGCGCCGCCTGGGCCTGCGCCTTGGGCATGGCCGTCGTCGTCGCCTGCTGCATTTCCTGGCTGGGACGGCGCGGGGGCGGCATGGGAATCGCACCACCCTGGTTCATCGAGCCCTTGCGGGCCATCCAGCGCTTGTGCTCGTGGGGGTTCATGCCGGCTTGGGTAGGTAGGTGTGTGTGAGTCGAGATAAGCAGAAGTAAGGTGGTAGTAGTAGTAACGACTCTTGTCGATGGGAATAGAAGACATGGTCGCCCTAGCACCCCGCCACCTTATATACCGCGCGCGAGTCAGATGACGCCCACTCCATGAGTCAAGCGATGATGATCAAGCCATGCCCCCGGGCGGGCACTCTTCTGCGACGTACCCACACTAAGTCGACCCCCCACTCGAGGACGCACCATGCCCAGCCGAGGATGACGCGAATGCAGGCGAGACAGAGGCAACAAGAGTCGCTGCGCCAGGCCGTTGAGCCAAATACCAGCCTCGGTCGTCAGCTGATACTGTGCTAATCCCCCACTCGCGCGGCGTCAGGTGATAGTTGGGCCGGTTCGGCATTCTCCGCGCCCCTCTCTCCGCACTGCGCAATCAGTGTGAATGCGGGGCTGCGGCCATTTCGGCCTCTCCACGACTGCGCGGTCGCTGCTGCAATCGACATTCCTTTGTCATATGTGAGGTTTGAACTAGCTTTTGAACCACCTCGGCCACCGAGCCAAAAAATCCGCCGGAATACTTTGAGACGGCGTCTACTGCCCAGCAGATCGGTCATTTTGCGGGCCGACTTGTGCTTGGACGGTCAAGGCGCCATGGGCCACCGCATCCGTGTGCACGTCGTACCGAGATATGAGCGGAGTGTGTGTGATGGGCGTTGATTGTGTTCTGCGTCGGCGCCACTGCGTGTTGGGTGAGGAATGCTAAAGGGGACGGGCGATTAAGATCAATGTCGCCACCAGCGAACGATCAAGAGTGGGGCTTTGACACTTACTACTCTCAACTCGTCTTCTACCTCGACCTCGACCGACACCTCTCTTCTCACGAGCACCACGCCGCAGTGCCAGTGCCCAACATGCACTGTCTGCGGCACCTTGCCCTTCTTATGCTTCTCGTCCCCATGCCGGTGAGCACTGCGGCTGCCAAACGCCTCCTCGCGTGAGCTGACGCATGCCCCCTGTGTGTCTACAACCACCCTCACAATTTGCCGATACTTGCAACCACACACCATGCTTATCATCTGCCGCTGTTACTTACTGCCTACTGCTTTCAGTCATGTTCACCGTTCCTCCTCCTTCTGATATCGATGGTGGTGTACATGGCCGTCCGGCCATGTGGGTATTGCGTCGCAACTGTGAGTGTTGGGTCTGGCTCCCAAGCAACGCCCATCAACAATGGCATTGCGTCAAACCTCTGCACTGCCGCGTCCTGTTCCTCTGTACACCTACTTACGCCTAGCTTATCGTGGTCTTTTTCTCGACCTCGCCGTCGTCACCCTTCCTCGCGGCACTTTCGCCCGAATCGGCGACAGGAATCAGTTCCTCGTCTTCTGAACCGATGCCCCTTACTGCGCCCATTGCCGACCGCGGAGCGTTCTTCCTCAACGGCGGGCGCGTGTTTGATCCCGCCATTGTGGGCACGACCGTTATGCAGCAGGTATGGCATGACCCGCCAGCTGCGGCGCCTTCGGGCGAGGCGAGAGGACCGAGCGACAGCGACAGCGGAGGCTCCGAGGACGAGGTCCCCGAAGGGGCAGCGGAAGGCAAACGCGATGATGTCGAGACAGACAGCATCGAGACCCCTGGCCCCCGCGCGTGGTGGGCCTGGTCTTCGCCCTTCAAGGCCGCCGCGGCTCCGGAACCCGCACCTCTCGTCTACCCGCCTGTTCCGCCTGCCCGCCCACTTCCACCCGGGTACTTCAACCTGCGTCTCGGCGGCGTCGGCCTCGTCCTTGACTTTGGCTGGCGTCGTACCGAGCAGGGCCTGTCGTGGGAGGTCGAGGAGCAACAGCACGCTGCCGACCTGCAGCGATATCGCCGCGCGGAGCGGCAACAACGCCGAAGCGCCGCCGCGGCAACCACGCCGCCTGCCACCCAGGCCAAGACGTCTAGTTCCTCTGGCAGTAACAGCGGCTGGCTTGGCAAGGTATCATTTGTCGACGCCTGGTAGCGTGCACACACACGCACGCCCGCTTGGCTTCTTGTAGACTGAACCGATTGCCTCTGTGTCGATCAACTCTTTTTGGTGTATGCATGTAGCGTGTCCATATACGTCTGGCCAAGGTAATGGCCGCGGCGGCGGCATGTGTGGTACAGTATTGTGCCGGTATTGTGCCGTGAGGTGCCGCGGGGATTGGCGCAACAGCCAGGGATTGTAGGCGGAGACTGCCGTCCGATCGACCATGATTGGAGGCCCAGAGGCCCCCAACGGTACGTGACAGGGTGATCCCCCACGCTGGGGCTCCAGACTTATCGTGCAGCTTGTACTACCATGTTGCGGTCTGCGTCCCTTTGTCGTACGTCGTAGTGGTTAGCTCGTGTTGAGGCCGAACAGAGCGGCTGTGTGAGTGGGTTTGGGGATGGGTGTACGGATATGACACGCGCACATGGCTGGATGCTGCAGAAGGGCACATGGCTTGATGCACGGACGACCGAGAGTGAGGACAGACGTGAGATGCGTGAGACTTCCGTCGCTTGGCATGCATGTATGTGCTGGAAGGGCAGGAGTGAGCGCAGCAAGCCACTGATGGAAGTGGTGGTGTGTCGTCGGGGAGTGGGGGTGAAAAGAAAAAAATCACAAGTTAGGCACGAGGTTGTGAGCGGCAATGGCAAGGCCACATGCCGCCCCGTCGACAACCCCAAGTCAAGGACGCAACTCCGGCTGCCCCAACGAGAGGCACAGCCATCACTCCCTCGATCCCAAATCTGGCATGCTCAGGCGACTCCTACTGCTAACTCATCGGGCCATCACTGCGGGTTGGCTTGTCGCTGCTGTCAGCTTGAGTGTATCTAGCGAGACTATATAGGTTTTGGCATCCGGCAGTGATCACCGCGGATTGTGGGGGAGTACGGAGAGACAGGGGCCAGTCATAGAGAGCCATATGGGCATGATTTATTGGTTCTGGTGCCTCGGTGACGCAAGAGCAAGAGAGCAAGAGAGAGAGGAGAGAGAGCGGAGCGAGCAGAAAGTGCGGCTGCGGTATTCAAGGACTCACCCTGAGTCATGGCAATGATCTATTGGTGATTCGGATAGCCCACCACTCACACATGACCTCGAGTGCTCGAGTGCTCTCCTCCGCATCCTCCGCTCTCTCTTGCTCCCCCACAATCCAACTCTTGACGCTTTGCTCATCATCACCCCGCTTCTTGTCTTTACATATCTCTCTCTCTCTCCCCCTCTCTATCTATCTCTCCATCTCCCCCCACACGCACACACACACATTGTTCAAATCCACACACCCACTCCACTCCCACGCTCCACAGAGCCCAACCTGATCTGACCCCCTGACAGACAGCAGCTCGCTCCCATCGCTCCCAGCCTCTCCTCCCCCCTTCACCCAAACCACGCCCCCCTGCGTGTCCAGCTCGGCTTTGTTCTCTTGTGCAAACCATTTCCCCCCTCCTCTTCTTGTGAAGTAAACCCCCCAAAAAGCCGCAACACATCTAGTCGCAATGGCCGTCCAGCGCAACGTCCACAAGCCCCTCCTCTTCGAGTGTGCCTGGGAGGTCGCCAACAAGGTCGGCGGCATTTACACCGTCATCAAGACCAAGGTCCCAGTCACCGTCAAGGAATATGGGGACAGGTGCGTAGACGCGAGGGCGAGGCCGACTTTAGCCGCCGCTGACCAACACCAGGTACTGCCTGATTGGCCCGCTCAGCTACAAGACGGCACCCATCGAGGTCGAGTCGCAGCAGCCGTGAGTGTGCCATTGTGAGCTGGGCGTAGACAGACGAGCTCCGGTGGATTCTTGGTGGAGCGCAACTGATTGCCAGCGAACCGGGATCGGCCATGGAGGCGACCCTCAACTCGATGGCTGCGCACGGCGTCAAGTACATCTATGGTCGGTGGCTGATTGAGGGCGCGCCCCGGGTGCTCCTCTTCGACACGGGCAGCTGCTGGAACAAGTAAGCGTCAAGAGGGAGCGGGCGGCAGGGAGCTGACGGCCAGGCTGGGCGAGTGGAAGGGCGACCTGTGGAACATTGCTGGCATTCCCACTCCTGAGAACGACCACGAGACCAACCAGACCCTCATCTTTGGCTACATGGTCGCATGGTTCCTCGGAGAGGTAGGCTGTTGCTTGTGGACGGTTTCGCTGACAGAAGTTTGCCTCTCGCTGCCTCGACACGGCGATCATCGCCCACTTCCACGAGTGGCAGGCTGGCCTTGCCATTCCCCTGTGCCGCAAGCGCAAGATTGACGTCACAACCATCTTCACCACCCACGCCACGCTCCTCGGCCGCTACCTCTGCGCCGGCGACGCCGACTTTTACAACCAGCTGCAGTACTTTGACGTCGACCACGAGGCGGGTAAGCGTGGCATCTACCATCGGTGAGCTTAGAGTTGTGCTGAACATGTGAGTTGACGTCAGCTACTGCATTGAGCGTTCGGCCGCGCACTGCGCAGACGTGTTCACCACCGTGTCGCACATCACGGCGTACGAGAGCGAGCACCTACTCAAGCGCAAGCCAGATGGCGTGCTGCCCAACGGTCTGAACGTGGTCAAGTTTGCTGCCATGCACGAGTTCCAGAACCTCCACGTCCAGTCCAAGTCAAAGATTAACGACTTTGTCCGCGGTCACTTTTACGGCCACTACGACTTTGACCTCGAGAACACCATCTACATGTTCACCGCGGGCCGCTACGAATTCCGCAACAAGGGTGTCGACATGTTTATCGAGTCGCTTGCTCGTGGGTATCTGAATCACTCGGTTGAGTGCTAATGGAATAGGACTCAACCACCGCTTGAAGCAGATGGGCTCCAAGACGACAGTCGTGGCCTTTATCATCATGCCCGCGGCGACCAACTCGTACACGATAGAGGCGCTCAAGGGTCAGGCTGTTACGGGCCAGCTCCGGGATGTGGTCAAGCAGATCACGGACCGCATCGGCCACCGCCTCTTTGAGCACGCTGCGCGGTACCAGGGCGAGTCGGGTACCGAAGTTCCCAAGGCCGACGAGCTCATGTCCCCCGAGGACCTCGTGCTGCTGAAGCGTCGCGTATTTGCGCTCAAGCGTGACTCGCTGCCACCCGTGGTCACGCATAACATGCAAGACGACAACAACGACCCGATCCTGAACCAGATCCGACGTGTGCAGCTGTTCAATAGAACCTCGGACCGCGTCAAGGTCGTGTTCCACCCCGAGTTCCTCAACTCGAACAACCCCATTCTCGGCCTCGACTATGAGGAGTTTGTGCGCGGCTGCCACCTCGGTGTCTTCCCCTCGTACTACGAGCCTTTCGGCTACACGCCCGCCGAGTGCACCGTCATGGGTATCCCGAGCGTCACAACCAACCTGTCTGGCTTTGGCTGCTTCATGGAGGACCTGCTCGAGTCGCCCGAGGACTATGGCTGCTACATTGTCGACCGCCGCAGTCAGGGTGTCGACGACTCGGTCAACCAGCTCACCAACATTCTCCTGTCTTTCAGCACAAAGTCGCGCCGTCAGCGTATCAACCAGCGTAACCGCACAGAGCGTCTATCCGAGCTTCTTGACTGGAAGTCGCTCGGCCTCGAGTACGCCAAGGCGCGGCAGCTAGCCCTGCGTCGCGCGTACCCCGACTCGTTCGACGACGACGAGCCCGAGTTTACGGGCGTGCAGCGCGTCGGCGCGCCGCTCTCGGCGCCGGGCAGCCCGCGCTACCGCTCAGGCATGATGACCCCGGGCGACTACGCCACGCTCACCGAGGAGATGGAGCACCTCTCGACGAGCGACTACAACGGCGGCAAGCAGCGTGAGTAAAGAAGTGGTCCCGTTACGAGGCAGGGCGCTGATGTCAGCATGGAACTGGGGAGACCACGAGGACGACGAGGAGAACAGCTACCCGTTCCCGATTGCGGGCCTCAAGCCTCGCAACCGTTCCGACTCGCTGGCGTCGGCCATCTCGGGCACCATGACGCCGTCTGGCACGCGCAAGCTGAGCGACAAGGACTTGGCGCACGCCGACGCCGCGCTCGAGTCGCACAACGCCAACGGCGACGGTGCGCACTAGAGCAAGGCTGACCACAGGTCACGTGAGGAGTGTCCGCGGTATCTGCCTCGGTGTCCGAGCTAGCTGCCGAGTTGGATTAGGAATTTTAATGTCGCCGACCTAATGAGTATCTCCGTCTCTCCCTCCCGACAAAAAGTCAAGCCGTTTGTTTCCATACAATACTTGCAAGCCATGACCAAAGTACACATTGCATGCGACTGTGACGAGCACGGCCGTGCAGCCCCCCCAACGTATCCATAGTTTTGATTATGCAACGAGTGTGTGATAGCCGGGTGGTGGTGGTGTGTCAGGCTGTGGAGCATGATGTCTGATTGAACAATAGAAGCTTGAATAGGATTAGGCACGAGATTGCTAATGTTACCGGAGTGATGGCCTCGGCGACCGAAGCTACGATGGATCCGATGGAGATAAGGGTGCACATGTGGGGGGGTGCCGAGGCAAGCGACGACCGAGCAGTGCCTTGGGCATGTCACCAGCCGTCGCCGCCGAGGCGTGCGGGCAAGGTGCGGCTGTCAGGGTGCGGCTGTTTACGGTTGTGGCCGTCTGGCTCTGGGGGTTAGAATTGTTGATGACGAGAGGAGGAGGAGCTGTAGGAAAAATATCTCACCCTCTAGTCACAACAAACGCACGCACAAGTAGTAACCGTGCCCGACGCCGGTCGCAGCCCGACACCAAGCCCGAGACACTACTATTGCCCTCGGCGATCTCTTTGACTCGGTGCGTCCTCGGTCAGCATCACGACTTTCACCATCGCACTCTTCCCATTGCCTTATAACACCTCTTCATCGCGGCAGGCAGGATGGGTCGTAACATGGTAACACCTACGCCACCACCCGGTCCCGAACGCAGCATGTCCCAGGCATCCGGACAGAGCACATACACCATGGCGCACGAGTACCCCGTCGCCAGCGAGCACGGGCACAGCACAAACACCGTCACGTCACAGAGCGAGGAGCACCTTGACGAGGCGCGGGACAAGGTTCCCGAGATCGACGACACATTCGGCGTACCACCATCGCGAGCCAATTCGCCAGGCTCGCCCGTGCGCTTCACCACCGCACTCGGCGGCGGCGGCCACGGCGGCCACGCCAACGGTGATACCAGCGGAGGCGACTACGGCTTCCCCCGTGTCCAGCGCTCAGCCACTCGCGACTCGCGCATGTCCCGCCTCAGTCGCATCTCCTCCAAGCTGCCCAACCACGAGAAGGACCTCGCCGAGGGCCCAGAGCCCAAACCCGCCCCGCCTCCCCACCTCAAGAAGTACGCTTACCACTGTAAGTCGACGCCGCTCACACGGCGCACGGCGCACGGCGCACGACCTGTGTGCCCAGCAAAGAGGGATGCTATTTCGGGAGATTGCACGTCTGGGCATCTGCCTGACATGCGACGTGCGAACCCGCCCCCTCGTCCCCGCGAAACGCACCTGTCGTACCTGTCGTTGCTAGCGAGCATGCCTGTCTGACGCGATGTGCCAGGCTGACCTCTTCCAGTCTTCTCGCCCGAGATTGCGTTCTTCCGCAAGATTGTCATCAAGATCTTGCTCATGATGTGCGTGCTCACCACGATCATCATGTGGGCTTGCGCCCCGCTCTACTGGGGATCATGTGAGTCCAAGTCGTGGTAAACGGTCAGCTAATGTCAGTGTGGAAGTCGAACACGTACACGCACCGCCTCACTGTGCGCGTAATTGACCGCGACGGCGGGGAGATTGGCCAGGCAGTATCCAGCTTTTTGCTCAACCAGACCAACCTGCATTATTTCGTTACGCCGCCCGAGGAGCTTCCGACTCTCGAGGCGGTTGAGCATGACATGGTGCAGGAGGGTGCGTGGGGCGCGATCGTGATCACGTCTGGCGCCACGGATATCCTCCAGTCGTCGCGCATGACCGGCAACTCGTCGTACAACCCCCGCGACGCCATCCAGTTTGTGTACGCGCAGGCGCGCAACGAGCAAGCGACGGGCACATACCTCGTCCCACTGGTCACTGCCGCCCTGCAGGAGATCACTGGCAAGCTTGGGGCCAAGAGCATTTCCGAGTTTCTACCTACTGTGGCGGGCAACGCGACCATGATTGAAAACCTCGCGCGCGCACCACAGACACTGTCCAACCCCGTCGGGTTCACGCCCGTCAACGTGCGGCCGTACAACCAGCCCGTCGCGACCGCCATCACCCTCGTCGGTCTCATTTACATGCTCATCTTCTCGTTCATCTGCACAATGGCCAACTCGGGCGCCCGCGAGATCATCGCGCCGTACCTCACAACCCGCGCATACCTCACATACCGCATCCTTGCGCCCTTCTTCCTGTATTTCGTCCTGTCGTTCATGTTCTCCATGGTCACGCTCCCGTTCAAGGCCCACTTTGACGCCCACTTCACGTACGCGGGCGGTTTCTTTTTCTGGTGGTTTGTCCTCTTCCTAGGCATGGCCGCGGTCGGTCTCGCCACAGAGTTCATGATCACCATTGTTGGCCCCAAGTTTGGTAAGCTTCACCCGCGCAAAGCCTTATCGCCTAACTCTTCAGTGTCCTTCTTCCTGATCCCGCTTATTATCTCAAACGTGTCGGTCGTCGCGCTGCCGCACGAGCTGCAGCCGGGTATCTTCCGGTATGGCGTCGCGATGCCGTTCTACAACTGTTCGCGCGCGATCCGCACACTCATCTTCGACACTAAGAACGAGCTCGGCAAGAACTGCGGTATCCTCCTTGGCTGGATCGGCTTCAGCATCATCACCATCTGCCTCGCCACCTGGCTCTTCCGCCGCAAGTCGGTCAACGAGCACAAGCGCAACGTCGGCGGGGAGGAGTTTGACCGCAAGCTCCCCGACGACCGCGTCGTCTAGCCGCCCCAAAGGCGGCATTCCTCATGGCATGGCATATACACTGCACTTTCAAATCATAATAGACACACTACTGGCTTGATGTATAATGGTAGCATTTGCGGTGACGGAACAATGGGGGCTCCCGATTCATGATCGACCCGGTGTTGTGCCCACTGTGTGTTCATGAATGCCGCACATGTAGATCAGCTGCATGCATGCGCTCCTCTGGCATCCCGTATGCATTAAGAGCACCAAGCATGCATTCGAGATGCAGCAGCGGCCGGCTGGGGGTCATGGACCGCTGGTGCAGAAGTGGTGCCACACGCCAATGTCCGGATCTCCGCCACGTGGAAAGGCCACGAGGGCGCGAGGCAACGCGCGTCCGTCATCGATGACCGCCGAGCCACCACCACCACCACGACTAATAGCTCAGCTGCTCTCGTCGTCAACACCTCTTCTCATCTCTTGCATTGCTCCACTTCCATTGCCGACGCCGACACCGCCCACGGACACGGCGACCGGACCATTGATTTCACGGGCGACCCCGCTCCCCTTTCCTCCAACACCCACCCTTCATCATGGAACCCAACGACCCCAACTCGTCGACCCTCATGGTCCCCTCCAAAGACCCGGAGCAGCCAGAGGACCTCACACCGAAGCACACCAAGGGCAAGTTGCGCGAGGACGACAACGATGAACCAGAGATTGTGCGTACGGGTGGTAACCGCGGTACTGTCACCTTGGGTGGTACCCCGCGGCGTCATCTCAACGAGACAGTGATGGTGCTAACTTGTGCTAGAGTGAAGAAGACTTGCAGCTCAAGACCGAGCTCGAGATGCTTGTTGAGCGCCTGAAGGAGCCCAACACGGAGCTGTATCTCCCCGCACTTGAGTCGCTGCGGACACTGATCCGGACATCTACGAGCTCGATGACAAGTGTGCCCAAGCCGCTCAAGTTCTTGCGACCACACTACGACGAGATGGGCAAGATCCGCGACAGCTGGCCAGAGAAGCTCAAGCAGGAGCGCGCGCTCCTTGCGTCCATCCTCTCCGTCCTCGCCATGACGTACTCGGACACGGGGCGGCGCGAGACGCTTTACTACCGCCTCATCTCCGGGTCTGAGGAGGGCCCCGGTACATGGGGCCACGAGTACGTCCGCCACCTCGCGGCCGAACTCGGCGAGGAGTACATTGCGCTTGTTGAGGGGTCGCACGAGGACGACGCTGCTAATGGGACGGCGGCTGCCGGACCCGATGGAACAGCCGCGGCCAACGGTGACGGCGCCAAAGCCGACGGCGAGGTTGCACCCATGCCCAAGCGCGACTACACGACCGACCAGCTGCAGGAACTCGGACTCGAACTTGTCGACTTTTTCCTCAAGCACAACGCTGAGGTCGACGCGGTCGACCTGTGTCTCGAGCTCGAGTGCACCCCAGTCCTCGAGGCCAAGGTCGACGACAAGACGTACCAGCGCGTGTGCCAGTACATGGTGCAGTGTGTGCCGCTGCTTGTCCCGCCAGACGACGAGGCGTTTATCCGCACCGCTGCGGCCATCTACGCCAAGCACGATCGCCTGCCCGAGGCCCTCGCGCTCGCCATCCGCCTGCACGACCGGAAGCTGGTGCGCAAGTATTTCGAGGCGCCTGTCAACCCTGTCATGCAAAAACAGCTCGCGTTTCTGTGTGCGCGCGCCAACATCCCCATCCAGTGGGTACACACTTCCGACTCGATGGAGCCCGAGGAGGACGCGGACGAGTACGGCCCCGCGCCACCCGAGCTGAGTGAGGACGTCGCGGCGTGCCTCGGCAACAACAACCTTTCGACGCACTTCCGCAACTTTGGAAAGGCCGTCGGCGTCGAGGACCCAAAGACGCCCGAAGACATTTACAAGACCCACCTCGAGACGACGCGGCACTTTGCCTCGGCGCGCGAGAACCTGGCGTCCGTGTTTGTCAACGCCTTTGTCAACGCCGGGTTCGGCAACGAGAAGATGGTCGTCAACGCGCCTGAGGGCCAGAGCTTTATCTACGAGCAAAAGGACCGCGGCATGCTCAGCGCGGCCGCTAGTGTCGGCATGAGCCTGCTGTGGGACCACGAGGGCGGCGTCGACCACATTGACAAGTACACGTACTCGCCCGAGGAGGTCATCAAGGCGGGTGCATTCCTTGCCATTGGTATTCTCTACTCCAACATCCGCACCCAGCCCGACATGGCGTGGGCTCTGCTCGAGGAGCACCTCGACAACCCCTCGTCGCTCATCAAGATCTCCGTCATCAACGGCCTGGGTATTGCGTATGCCGGTTCGGAGCGCCACGTGCTTGTCGAGCGCCTGGTGCCGTACGTCTCTGACGAGTCGTCGTCGATCGACGTGGCGGCCAACGCCGCGCTCGCCATGGCGTTTGTCTACGTCGGGTCGGGCAACGGCGACGTTGCAAGCACGATCCTGCAGACGCTCATGGAGCGGGACGATGCTCAGCTCGACTCTGAGTGGGCCATCTTCTTTGGCCTCGCGCTCGGCCTCATCTTCCTCGGCCGCCAGGACGCCGCGGACGCCACGCTCGAGACGCTCAAGGTTGTCGAGCACCCCATTGCTCGCTCGGCCGAGATTCTCGTCGAGGTGTGCGCTTACGCCGGCACGGGCAACGTGCTCAAGATCCAGTCGATGCTGCACACGTGTGCCGAGGCGCCAGCTGATGCGCCAAAGGCCGAGTCGGACGGTGCTGCGGCGTCGGAGAACCAGGCAGACGGCGAGACCAAGGCCGGCGACGACGTCGAGATGGACGGGTCGGCCGCGCCTACGACGCTGCCTGCGCCCGGTGGCCCTGCGGCCGCTGCCGCCGAATCGGAGAAGCCCGACGAGCCTGAGACGCCCCCCGCCAAGAAGGACATGCGGCATCAGGCCATGGCGGTTATTGGTATCGCTCTCGTCGCCATGGGCGAGGATGTCGGCGCCGAGATGGCGCTGCGCCAGTTCCAGCACTTGGTGAGCTCGACAATGTTGATCGCTGCTAACGGCTTAGATGACGTACGGCGACCCGGTCATCCGCAAAGCCGTTCCCCTCGCGCTCGGCCTGATCTCTGCTTCCAACCCGCAGCTGACGATTCTCGACACGCTGTCCAAGTACTCGCACGACTCGGACCTTGACGTCGCCGTGAACGCCATCCTGGCCATGGGTCTCGTCGGCGCGGGCACGAACAACGCGCGCCTGGCGCAGATGCTGCGCGGCCTCGCGACGTACTACGCCAAGGAGCCCGACTGCCTGTTCATGGTACGCGTGGCGCAGGGCTTTGTGTACATGGGCAAGGGCACGATCGGGATCAACCCGTTCTTCCACGACCGGCAGATCCTGAACGGAAACGCGGTGGCGGGTATCCTCGCCCTTCTCGTCTCGTTTACGGATGCGCGCAAGTTTGTGCTGGCGAACCAGCACTGGCAGCTGTACTGGCTCGCGCTGGCCATGTTCCCGCAGTTCCTGATCACGCTCGACGAGGAGACCGAGGAGAAGGCCGTGACGGTGCGTGTGGGCCAGGCGATCAACACGGTCGGTCTGGCAGGTACGCGCTCAGGTATCTCGGGCTTCCAGACGCACCAGACGCCCGTGCGTGTCGGCACAACCGAGCGCGCAGAGCTCGGCACCAACGAATTCTTCCCATACTCGAGCGTCCTCGAGGGCTTTGTGTTCATCAAGAAGAACGACCAGTATGATGCCGAGGATCAGTAGATGCAATGTAGACGTGTGCAGTGTGCGAGCGGCGCGAGCGGCACGCGCGAGCGGCACGCGCGAAGCGTGTGTCGCAAGCGGAACCACAGCAGTGGAGCGAGGAAAGCGAGCAGCGAGCAGCGAGCGGCGAGCACAGCAAAGCGTCATCGCGACCCGTGGAGCATACTACAGTCGCCTGCCAGTGACCCAACAATAGCCCCACCTATTCACTCGACTCCATCTTTTCATTTGCCCACCGTTGTGTGGCATCTGTTACAACACTAACAAACTTGAGGAGGGATTAGGCCCGCTCCACTAGGTGAAAAGGTTGGCCAGCGCTGTCCAGAACCATGTCCGGTACAGCGCACGCCCACCCTCCTCATTCTTGATCTTGCGGAAAGTGTCGAGCAGGCCGTTGTACGGCTCAGCGTCGGTACGGAGGTTGATGACGTCCTCTGTGAGGCTGGTGCGAGGGAGGTGCTGGAGCTCTGAGGGGGGAAGTGACTCGGCCTCGGCGGGGGTTGCGACCTTGGGCGATCCGTCGGGGCCCGGGCCATAGTTGGGCTGAACCTCGAGCTTTGCCGTGGCGACGAGGAGAGGCGTGACCCACGCGGTCGAGGCGAGTGCGATGCCGACCACAACGGCGGGACGCCACGCGCCCTGCGAGGCGTCGTACGACCCGTCAGCGTTGAGTTTGAGGAGTAAGCGGACGACGGTAATCAGCGCGAGCGTCGAGGCGGCGAGGAGAGAAACGGGGAGGATGAGTGGCGACCAGAGGACCCAAGGCCGCTTACGCTCGTACGGCGTCAGCAGCACGCGCAGCGCGCCCGGAATCGACGACGGGAGGACGTAGGGCGTGACTACCGCGCGCGCGAGGATGACCTCTGCGGGGATGTACAGTGGCGCGAGGGCCACGGCTGCGATCACAAAGTGCCGCGAGGCAAGTGCGATTTCGTCGGGCGTGTTTGCGTGTGCGACGGCGACGGAAAAGGCCGCAGTGTAGAGAAGACCGAGGACGGCCGCCATCAGCACGCTCACAACCCATCCTTGCTGTCAGACCATGCCGAGATGAGTGCGTACGTACCCTTGTACAGCCCGCGCCAGCCCTCGAGGCGCTTGGTCCGGCGCAGCGTGCCCCACAGGGAGGTGAGTTGCGGCCCGACACTGTTGTCAGTTTGTGGTGGGAGAGGGGTAGACGTAGACGTACGCGTCGCGCTGGCCGTCTAAGCCCACGCCCATAGGAGCGTAGTGTGCGCGCCAGCGCACGAACGCGCCGACGAACGGCTGCGTCACTAGGACGCCGAAGGGGAGGACGATGGCGAGGAGGAGAAGCATGGCGGGGACGAGCGCCGCGATTGGCGGTGTGCGCTCGCCGCCAGGGCTGCCTGAGCCGGCGGAGTAGGTCGTGTCGCGCAACAGGAGCTTCATGATGGCTGTGTGTGTGGAGAGAGAGAGGCAAGAGTCGCCGCTGCGTCGACGTCTTATGAAGCTGGTGGCGACGACGCGGCGCTGGCGCAGCGTCTCGGCGGGCTCTGGTTGAGACTGACGCCATGGTGTCGTCACGCGTGCCTGGACACCAACACGGCCGGCTCTATGGACGTGAGCGCGTGCACCGCTTCTCCATCGCTACGTACGCTACCTTGTCGCGTCGCTGCCTCTTCGTCTTCGGTGACGTTCGACCGCCTACGCTCGCATACGGCCCCGTCACTAGCCATGCCTCTCCTCGCTCGCAGATCACAGAGTGCTGGCGCTGCTCGCATTGCCGTCTGTGCGGGTGCAATCCAGGCACGGTGGCACTTTTGCGTTTTTGAAACTCACCTCAGCGACTGACGTTCATTTCCTTCACTCACGCGCGCGCAGCAGTTTTCCAGAGCCATTACATAGCATGTGCATAGTCCTACTCGTCACATTGTGCAGTCGTGTATGTGCACATCAACATCTATAAAATCTCAGGCAGCCAGAGTGGGTTGGGCTACAAGTGCGGGGGCAATTGCCCGTGGTTGGTTATAGTAGGGAACTGGGCGGCGACAAGGCGCTCTTCCTCGCTCACGCCGGCAACCTTGGCGTTGGGGTGACAGGCGATACCCATCGCGACGCAGGGGAGACACGCTGGCTGGGTGGGGTGGGTGCGGAAACAGCGGTCGTTACCGTGGTGCGCGCAGCGGAGGCAGGGGGCGCGCGCGTAGACGACGCGCACCGTGTCGCCATAGTCGTACTTGCCGAGCTCGACCTTGAGCATTTCTAGCGCCGCGTCAACCCCCACCGCGTCGCCGCCACGACCACACCCGTCCCCGTCGCCGAGCGCCCACGGATCGGCGGGGTCTAAGCCCGACTCGCGCACGTAAACCGTCAATGCCTCGGCGTACACGTTCTCTGGATACTTTGGGCCTAGCCACTTTGCCTTGCCGTCCTTGCCGATAGTCCGACGGAACGTCATTGGCTTCCCATCTGGGCCGGTACTGTACCACACCCCGTCCACGATCCGCTCAATCTTGACGGCGTGCGTGCCGGCCGTCTCGGCGGGCGGTGTGGCGCCGTTGGGCGCGGACACCGGGGCGTCGTTGTTGGCCGCGCGGTTCGCCAACGTGTTAGGACCAGGACCGGACACGCCCGTCGTCTCCTGCGTGGCGGGCATGGCGAAGCCGTTGCTAGCGGGCAGGTTGTGCGCCGGGTGAGACGCAGGGACGAGGGCCGATTGGCGTACCAGCTCCTGCACCGCGGCCTCGACTGCCGCCTTCTCCGCCGCGTCAATCTCGGCTTTCTGCGCAGCGAGTGCCTCCTCTGCGGCAACCGCAAACGCAGCGCGCCACGCTGTAAAGGCCGCTTGGGCCTCGGCCTCGGCAGCTGCTGCTGCCTCCGCCCGCCCGGCAGCTTCGTCCTGCACCAAGGCCGGAATCGGCTCTGGCGCCGGCGCCTGCTCCTGCACCCCTGTCTGCTCCTGCACCGCCGCCTGCTCCTGCACTGCCGCCTGCTCCTGCTCCCGCGCCTTTTCCGCCCACCAAACCGCAAAGGCCGCTTGGGCCTCAGCCTCCCTAGCAGCAGCTGCCTTCCTCCGCGCAGCCGTGTCGTCCGGCACGGGCGCCGGCGCCTGCTCCTGCTCCTGCACCTCGATCGCGTTCACCTGATTGTTTGCCTGGGACTCAACCGCCTGAGCGGCCGTCTCGGCGCGGTACTCGTCAAAGAGGCGGCGGGTGAGGAGGCTCATTGGACGAGCGGCAGTGAGCGGGGCGTTGTCGGTGAACACGGCGGCGTCGCTGGGGCGGTTGGGGTTCGGGGGCGGCGACGGGGTGATGAGGCAGCGGGCGGGGTGGGTCGGGGCTGCGCGGGCGCGCTGGGCGCGTACAGGCGAGAGGACGTAGGTCGCGAGCGGGGGCGATGGGGGAGGCGCGGGAAGCACCGCGGGTGCCGAAACGACTTGTCGGGCGGCGACGAGCGCCGCTGCCAGACCCGCTGGGGCCGGGATGGGCGTCGGAGCCGTGAAGGGACTGGTAGAGGGAACCGGCGTAGGCTCCATTGCGAACGGCGTGGGGGCGGGGACGGGCGTCGGGATAGACGCGATCGGCGTGGGCGCGGCAAGCGGCGTAGGGCCAGGACGGTACGAACTCGAAGGGACGGGTCCTGGCGTCGGCGCGGCGCGGGCGCTAGGCCAGCGGTCGACTTCGGCGCCGAGCCACGCATCGAGCTCCTGCGTGCGCGGCGAGGGAGCAACAGGCACAGGCGCAGGCGCAGGCGCGCCCGACCCACACGCAAGGCGGAGGTTTTCCAGTCCGGCCGTAATGTCCGCGCTGTCGTCGGTGATCTTGCCCGGGACGGGGTACGGCGAGGTAGCGCGCTGTTTGCGGCGCTGGCGGCGGGCATCGTCTGCCGCCGCGGCGGGGTGTGCCGGGGCCAACGGGGGGACAGCGGCGGTGGTCGCGGCGGTGCGTGGCGCTGGGCGACGCGGGACACCCACGTTCGACGCGGGCCGGCGCGGGGCAGGCACGTTGGACACGGCCGTGCGCGGGCCTGTGGCGCGGTCGTGATAGTTCCTATAGACCCACCAGGGGCTGTATCCATGTCGGATGAGCGCGAGGCGCAGATCACGTCCGCGCGCCTCATCGGTGTCGTACGGGAGGCGGCGGGGTTGGCCATTCTCGTCGAGGTCAGGCAAGTGTGCACGCGCGGGGTTCCCGCGATCACGCATGGCCATGGCCTCGGAAAAGGACGTGCCCACCGGAGGGGTGGGGCTGCTGCCCCAGCGGAGCGCTGGCTGCATGGGGTTCTGTGAGTGGTCGAGGTACGGGTGCAGATAACGGTAAGCGCGGGGGTCGACAGGCCGCCACTCGATGGTGCGCGGCGGGGCCCACGAGTCCGCCGTCGGACGCGGAGGGGGAGCGTTGCTGTGCGGCCGTGACGCCCCACTGTGGCCCCCTTCCGCGCCACTGTTCGAGGCGACGCGCGAAGTGTTTGGGGGCGGCTGAGGGTGGTTAGGCAAGCTGGACAAGGGACGGTGGTGGTCGACGCGCGCGGGCTGCAACGCCTGGCGGACACGGCGATCGAGCAGCAACACCGCGGCCGCTGTGGCGACGGCGGCCTTGTTGGAGACGCGCGGGGGCGACGAAGACGACGGCGGCGGCGCGCCACCCGCCCGCCGCGCCTTCTGCAGTTCTATACGCCGCATGAGGGTGCTGAACGACGGAGGCGCCGCGCGCGGAGAGGATACCATGCCGTCAGTGTCCTTGGCCGCTGTGGCCTTGCGCTGTTTTGCCAGGCGCACGAGTTTGGCCCGCTGCCGGCTCTGCCGCGGCGGCGTGCGCGCCTGGAGGGCCGTTCCGCTACGCAGGCGCATTGTGCGGCGAGGACCGGTGGTGAGGGTTTAGGTTGGGAGAGGTAAGAGGAGAGCTGGGGGGTGGTGGTTGCTTGGTATGAGGAGGGCGGGCGGGGAAGAAAAGCTTTGTAGGTCCCCTCGCCGCCTGCTCTTATGCATCTACGCGCAAGCATGTTTACGCTACAATGTCGCGCATGATCGGTCGCTGAAGGCAGACACACACTGGTGTTGGTGTGTGTGTGGCGACTGAGTGTCATTGTCGCCGCGGTGCGAGGCAAAACTTGTGTTTTTGCCACAAAGGCGACGTGACCTTCACAATGGGCATCAGGCTGCAAGTGCTCGCCATCAGCGGGTGTTAGTGTGTTGTTAGGGTATGAAGCCTGTTATCATCAGCCACTACAGTGGGTTCGAGGCCATTGTCCCCGCCACTCGCACCACGGCGTTCCTCACAGCGACACAATAGTTTTCAATAATAACACAATGGCCTGGCATCAGACGTATGTGAGCACCGTCTTCATCTTGTAGTCAGTAAGACGGCAAAACTACATGCCACCTGCTTAACACACAACTGCATACAGTACACACACACCTACTTGAGGTTGTACTTGCCAGCGTCCTCGACGATTTCGACCGAGCGGTTTTCGTCGAGCGAGACGCGGCCGGCATGGAGGATGGCCGTGGTGAGGACCGTCGCCTTGATGGTCGGGAGACCCTTGCCATCAAAGTCGGCGGCCTTGGCCTCGCCGGCGTTCACTGCACGCGCGGCGTCGATAAACTTTTCCAGCGACACGTAGCCGTAGCCGCGCTGGCCGTCAAAGTATCCGTTCTCGTCGGGCGAGTACTTGACGTAGAAGGGGTTGTAGTCAATCTTGCCGACGTCATCCTCGACAATGCTGTAGCCGCGGTGTGCCTGGTCAACGCGCACCTCGCCCTTGCTCGCCATGTAGTGGAAGCGCTGCTCAGAGTGCACGCCCGCCTTGAGCGGCGCAGCCCAAGACGCAGTGTATACGGCCGTACCGCGCTTCTTGTCGTCCTCAACGTTGACCCAGTCGACCAGCAACGTGATCGTGTCCTCTGTACGTGGGTCGCACCCCAGGCTCTCGGCAATCCCCTTGGTCCCAGACGCAGTCACCTTGACAGGCCGGTACTTGCCCTCTACCATCCAGCAGTGGATCTAAAGTGAGCGAAATCGTCACCTCTCCACGGTGCTTACGTCGATGTGGTGCGAGTTGAGGTAGTACGAAATGTCCGAGTCAATACCCGCCCAGCTCTTAAACGTCTCGAGCTGGAACTTGGGCTGGGACATGTACGAGTTGTAAAAGTTAAAGTCGCCAAGCTTCTGGGCGCGGGCGCGCGCGTCGTTGTACGCGGGGCTATGGGGTAAGCATAACCTCAACCAAACTTTGTGGCTTACTCGAAACGCTTGTGGTGCTCGACAAAGCACACGAGGCCCTTCTCCTCGGCAAGCTCGATGAGTTTCTGGTGGTCTTCGAGTTTCTGCGTTGCCGGTTTGGTGACGAGCACGTGCAGGCCGAGGTTGAGCGCCTCGGTCGCGATGGGGAAGTGGGTCGAGTCGGGCGTGAAGATGATCACCGCCGAGCCCTTGGGCAGCGCCCGTAGTGCCTCCTTGTACGCCTCGGCGTTACGCACGTTCCCCTCGGGGAAGCCGCGGAACGACAGGTCAAGGCCCTTGTACACGTCCCCGATGTTCTTCTGGAAGTGCTCGCGGACCTCGGTAAACTTGCCGCCGTTCGTGCCGGCCATGACAATGCTGCGAGCGTCAGCCTGTCGTCAAGGCTCGTACTCACTCGGCCACCTTGCCGCGCCGGCGCAGGTCAAACATCGTGATCCCCACGACGCCAATCTGTCGTCAGCCAGCCGCGCGCATGCATGCGCCAAAGCCCACCTTCTTGTCAGACTTGGACTGGCCCGACGGCGTGATGCCCGTCGTGTACTCGCCCTGGTGTCAGCCGCGAAGTCGAGCGTACTCACCGTGCCCATGAGGCCGACGTTGATGGGGGTTTCCTTGGCCATGGTGTGCGCAGCTGTGCAGAGGTGTGGAAGGAGGAGGAGATGACACGCCGTCGCTACCGGTGTCGTTGTGTATTTATCTAGCAGGGGGTGCGTGCCGGCAAGCCGGCCCGGCGGTTCCGAAGCGCATTCTGCCGGGCCGGTCCAGCTTCAGAGTGGGGCGTCACGTCAGGTAGTGCAGTCACGTGATCAGATTTGCCGCTGGGCTGGATTTTTGGGACATTGCACTGAAGAAAGTTCGACGGCCAAGCGTAGGTAACTCTGACAACACCACAACAACGTCGCCATGCTCTATCGCACGGCACTTCGCAGCTCTAAAGCTGCCGTGTCGGGGATTGCCGCGCGCGGGGCTCTGGTCCCCCGCGCTGCGCCCCGGCCAACTTTTCTCTCAACCACGAACAGTGAGGTTACGCGGCGGACCAATTCAACTGACAAGCAGACCCCATCGCGCTGCGCGCATACGCCGCCGCGGCCAAGCTCAAAGACGACGAGACTGTGACATATGACATGCCCTTGAGCGAGCCAAAGACCACGCGGGCGGCGAAGAAGGCCGCCGCGGACGAGTTCTTCGCGCCCGACCTCACCGACGAGACGGCGCACACCCACCCGAGCAGCGAGGCTGCCGCAGCACCCAAGGGGCCCACTGCCGCAACCAGCAACACGTCGTCGCTCGTGCCCTTTTCCTCTCTTGAAGGGCGCATGGACGCCAACGTGCTCAAGGCGCTTACATACAAGCCGTTCAACCTGCTCACTATGAGCGAAGTGCAGAAACGCGTACTTACGCGCATGCCCGAACTCGCCGGCGGCAAGACGAGCGCGGCGGTCGTCGCAAAGGAGTCGCCCGAGGAGGCGTCTGAGCGCGAGGCGCGCGATAAGCGCGGCCGCGAGGATCTACTCGTCAAGGCCAAGACGGGCACGGGCAAGACGATCGGTTTCCTCGTGCCGGCCATGGAGGCGCGCTTCAACCAGCTCAACGCCGCGAGCAGCAGCACCAGCAATGACGGCGCCAAGCAGGGGGCCAAGGATGTCGCGCGCTCGCATGTGGGCGCGCTTATCATTTCGCCGACGCGCGAGCTTGCAACCCAGATTGCCAACGAGGCGCTCAAGCTGTACAAGTGGCACAAGGACTTCCAAGTGCAGCTGCTCGTCGGTGGCGAGAACCGTAACCACCAACTGAGGAACTTCAAGTCTGTGCGGCACGGACGCAAGGACATTGTCGTCGCGACGCCAGGACGCCTGCGTGACCTCCTCTCTGAGCCGGTCGTCGCCGACGCCGTCGCCAACACAGACATGCTGGTTCTCGACGAGGCCGACACGCTGCTCGACATGGGCTTTGCGGACGACCTCAACTTTATTGTTGAGCACTTGCCCAAGAAACGCCAGACGTTCCTGTTCTCCGCGACCGTGTCGCCGCAGATTGAGAAGATTGCGCATCGGTTCCTAGACAAGAACCACTCGTTCATCGATTGCGTGCCGCCCAACGAGTCGAACGTGCACCTTCACGTCCCGCAGCACGTTACGGTGCTGGACAGCGCCGACGAGCAGCTCGCGCACGTCGCGCGCCTTATCGCGCACGACCAGCTCGCCAATCCGGGCAACTCCAAGACCATGGTCTTCCTCAACACGACGAAACAGACCATGCTGACGGCGACGCTGCTGCGCGCCGTTGCCCGCACCATGCCCGACGGCCTGAACGTGCACGAGATTCACTCGCGCCTGTCGCAGAACCAGCGGTCGCGCGCCGCCGACCGTTTCCGCCGCGACAAGGGCGCCTCTGTCCTCGTCACATCCGACGTGTCCGCCCGCGGCGTAGACTATCCTGGCGTCACACGCGTCATCCAGGTCGGTATCCCCTCGTCGCCGGAACAGTACGTCCACCGTGTGGGGCGAACGGGACGCGGCGGCGCGACCGGTGGCCGCGGCGACATTGTCCTCCTCCCATTTGAGGAAGGGTTCATGGACCACCTGATAAAGTTCCCGATCACGCCGTTGGGCGTGGACGCTCTCCGCGGCGAGGTCGAGGGCCTTGCCGAGTCGCGTCCGCAGGCCGCGCAGAAACTCGCAGGACTAGACGCAAAGGTCGAGTCGCTCCTGCCAGACCTGGACCCTGCGGCCATTGAGGACGTGTTTTACTCGCTGCTGGGGTACTACCTTGCCAAGACCGACTTGATGCAGACACGCTCGCACGAAGTGCTCAACGGCGTCAAGGCGTGGGCCGTCGGCGCAGGTGGTCTCCCTGAACCACCGCACATCTCGCCCGGCATGATGAGCAAGCTCGGCCTGAGCCGACAGCGCGGCGGACGTGATGGTCGCGGTGGCGGCTCGCGTGCGCCCCGCGGACAGGGCGGGTTCAGCGGCGACCGCGACGGCGATAAGGGACGTGACCGTCGTCCGTCATTCGGTCTCCCCGGTGGTGGACGCGGCGGCGGCGGCGGCGACGCGCCAAGGCGCTTTGGCGGCGACCGGGGTGACCGCCCACCACGTGCGTTCCGCGGCGACAACAACAACGGCGACCGTCGTCCGCGCCGCGCGAGCTTTGGCGGCCCCGACCGTTCCCCCAGGTCGTCGTCGTCGTCGTTCAACGACCGTCCCCCGCGCGCCTTCAGCGCCGACCGCGGCGAGCGTGAGCGCCGCCCGTGGTCTGACGGCCCGCGTCGCCGCAAGGACGGCGCGTTCTAGACACCCACGCCCCTCCCCCATGCCCAGCACACAACCACACACTACTTATCCCAGTTACACAAATATAGACTACTAGCCAGACGCATCCGCCGCATTTGCATACTACCACCTGCTCTTGTAGACTGTTGTCCTCGCATGCAACGTACACTATTCTCTTATGCCACTGCGACATGCGGCCGCGTATGGCGTCTCCCTCGTTGCAACGCGCTACACACTGTCGCCCCGGGAAATTTTCAAGAAACCACCTTCATTCACATGTCCTACAGCTCGAACCCACAACTCCCTTTCGACACGTTAGCAACAAACGACCATGCTTGCGCCGCCTTGGCAGCGACGCAACCGCATCAGTGGTTAGTATTGTCAGTCTCCCTGCCTGCCTGCACCACTTACGACCGCGACCGAACGCATACCCTTCTTTGACGACATGGGACGCCATGCCTGTCTCGAGGTGGTCCGATCG
Source organism: Cutaneotrichosporon arboriforme (assembly GCA_002335565.1). NCBI lineage: Eukaryota > Fungi > Basidiomycota > Tremellomycetes > Trichosporonales > Trichosporonaceae > Cutaneotrichosporon > Cutaneotrichosporon arboriforme. The sequence goes on along the minus strand of BEDW01000005.1, from coordinate 1,396,450 downwards.
CGCCGATGCGGGTGGTGTGTCGCGTTGCACAGTCCAACAGGTCTTGGATGGGAGGAAACATTCAATGAAATGAATGAGAGAAGAACGGCACTCCGGCCTGGCGACGGCACCTGGTGTGGGCCAAAATGTACATCTCCCAGTGGAACGAATGCAAAGAGAGCTCGATGATGAAGCGCGCGGGGACCCTTGAACCCGATTACTTCTTCTTCTCGCCGGCCTTGGACTTGTTGGTACCGCGCGTCTCTGCCAGAGTTAGCAACAGTCACGATTGTGTGCGCCTCTTATGGCGGCTTGACCCACTCTTCATGCGGTTCTTGCGCTCCTTGCGGAGCTTGCGGCCAGCCTTCTCGACCTTGGTGGCCATGCCCTTGCGGATGAGGCGGTACTTGGGCTCGTACTTGCGCTGCGACTCCTCGTCGTCGTAAACGAGGCCAAAGCCCTGCGAAACGCCGCCACCAAACTTGGTGCGCAGGCCAAAGACGACGACGCGCTCCTTCTCAGACTTGTACAGCTGAGCAAGGCGCTCGGAAACCTCGTCGCGCGACAGGTTGGCGCGGGTGGGGTGCGTGATCGTAACCACGAACTGCTTGCGGTTAAGCAGGCGGTTCGTGATGAACTTGGAGGTCCGGAGAGTGACGGGGCCGTTGGGGTCCTGGGTGGTTAGTTTATGCTGCAAAGCGCAATGACAAGCGGCAGCGAGGCATTGCGCGTGCATGCGGGCAAAGCGACGCGGCGTCAAGGCAGCGCGTCGCTGATGCCCACGATCTCGGCGCGGCACAAGATCACACGATCGTGCAGGGCCGGAGTGCGACGGCGCTTGGCCACGCCGCGACCACACTGGCTCCATGTGCACACCATCGCGCGCGCGCATTGCCGTCCTCGCTGTCGCTGTCGTCGTCGCCGCGGGGGACTCACCATGATGGGCGTCTCCGTTTTTTGTTGAGGGATGAAGAAGGACGTTTGGATGGCGTCGAGCGGCAATCCTGGCGGCGAGGGGGGAGGCAGCGAGCACACGCACAGTGGATTCAGGAACAGCGGGAGTATTTTCGGAGTTTGGACGTGGGCAGGAGGTGTGTGGCACTTTCGTCCACCCAGCCAGCGGGATTATAGCCATTTCCCCGAGACATGGGGTGTGTGGCAGACGCCACGTGCCGTGCCTGGCCTACGCCCCCCGGCCCCCAGATGTTCATGACAAGGCGCGCGCTGCTGTTGTTCATTACGGCCTGTGACCCGACGCCGACGCATGAGCAGGCCGGCGTCGCCCGACTCGCTCTTCAGCGAGCCCGACTCGGACACGACCGATGAGCGTCTCGGCGTCGACGCGGCGGTAGTGGCGCGGCGAGACACACCACCCATACCTGGTCTATGGGTGTTTCCCGACCTCCTCCCCGCCGACGTCGCGAGTGAGTTGCGGCGGGCGGGCGACGCTGATGAAAGGTACGGCGCTTGCCGACATAGCGGCGGCGGACCATTTCCGCGGTGGGAGGCGGGACCAGGTCATGCTGTTCACGCGCGCGCGCGCCAGTGACGCAGACGATGGCGCGGCACACGAGCACGCCGCGTCCAAACTCCCCGCGCACATCGCCCAGCTCGAACATACCCTCTCGAGCCTCCTCGCCCCCCTCCTCCCCACCTCAATACACGCCCTTGCATTCACACAACCCCTCGCGCGCCAGGCAATACTGAACCTCTACCCACCCGGCGCGGGCATCTCGCCCCATGTAGACCTGGTGGGGCGGTACGCGGACGGGATCGTCGGCGCGTCACTCACGGGCGGCTGCGTCATGACCTTTTCCCGTACCGACCAAGGTGTCCCGACCACTTGCGCGCATCACGACGTCTACCTGCCCCCGCGGAGCGTGTACGTCCTCACCGGCACTGCGCGGTGGGACTGGGCGCACGGGATCGCCTACCGCACCGAGGACGTCGTGAGTGACGCGGACGGAGCGCGCGCATGCACCCTCCCCCGCGCACTGCGGGTCAGCGTCACGCTCCGCTGGCTCCAACCCGGCGGCGCGGTGCTCTCCTAACTGCCCTCCCACAGGACAACTTGTACACTCCCCCCCTCACGACCGTATCTTATCTCTTTGTTGATGCATGTTGTACGCCCGCGGCCGACCTCCACCGCCACGCAGGGCGGATATTCGGCCCGACCAGCGACGTCACTTCACTGGCTGGTGACTGCCGGGGTTGCGAGGTGCGGGAATCTGGTCCTCGCCCCAGACAAATCACGCCCGACAGCCGCTCGCTGCGATAACTACTGCACCACACACTCTCTCGCATACTCACTACTCACCGCTCACGCCATGCTCAACTCGGTCCGTCAGGGTACGCTGCCTGCGGCGGACGACGCTGACCCCAGGTCTCCGCACTGCCTCGCGCCACGGCGGTGAGTACATATCCGGCATGGGACGACCCGAGTTGAAGCTAATGCCGCAGTCCGCGCCATGTCGACGCAGCCTGCGCGCGCGACGCCCCGCTACGCCGGTGCGCTCGCCGCCGGTGCCGGTGTCGCGGCCTATGCCCTGTACCAGAGTACGTCCTCAACCGCAGGTAAACGTCGGGGGGAGCTGACGCCGGCCGGCAGGCACCAACATTGCGCGCATGGAGGGCAAGGCTACCATTGCGGGCGAGTACAAAACGCAGTCTGAGCGCTCGTTTGTCATGATCAAGCCGGACGGCGTGTCGCGCCAGCTTGTCGGCAAGATTATCGAGAAGTTTGAGAGTGGGGCCGTCAATGGAAGACCGGGCTGAGCTGACGCAGACCGCGGGTACAAGCTCGTCGCTATCAAGACTGTCACGCCGACGCAGGAGCTCGCCAAGGAGCACTACGCCGACCTCTCGTCCAAGCCGTTCTTCGCCGGCCTTGTCGAGTACATCACCTCGGGCGTCCCCGTCGTTGCCATGTACGTTGGGGGAATAGAGGGGAACATGTCGTGGTGGACATTGGCTAATCTACAGGGTCTGGGAGGGCAAGGATGTGATCAAGCAGGGCGTGAGTCGACGCCGGGACATGGCCGCATTGCTTGTTTCTGACGCCTAGCGCCGCATCGTAGGCGCGACTAACCCGCTCGACGCCGACCCGGGATCCGTCCGTGGCCAGTACGCCGTCTCGGTCGGACGTAACCTCATCCACGCGTCGGACGGCTTCGACTCGGCCACCAAGGAGATTGGCCTCTGGTTCAAGGAGAACGAGATCTGCAAGTACGACCCGGCGGCCTGGGGCTGGGTCATGTCGGACAACTAAGCTGAGCCGCAACTTTGCTCAGCTTTGACTCTAACTAGAGTCAAAATGAAAAGGTCCACTACCAAAGCTTGATGCGACAATCTGTCCTCACTCGCTGCATTGACTACAACCAATGTCCTAGTGGAGACATACTAGACGCTTAAATGAACACACCCAAAGCGCACACTACCACGACGGCCACGGCCTGGTGTCAGCACCACACTCTGGAGAACTCACCCATCCTGGTAGCGCGGGCGTGACGCCTCGCAAAGCGCCATTCGCCACAATACCGTCAGGCACGGTTTCGTCGACGTACGGCCCGCCTCCCTGCGGCGGTGTATCCCTGGCGTCAGCATCGTCGGTGGTGGGCACTCACTTTGAGGCGGCATAGAAGATCATGTCTGTGAGGAAGAGGTAGTTCTGACGCGGAGGCCCGTCTCTGCGTGAGGAATCCGTGTTAGGCGCCTCCGAATGCAACCTGAGTTTGTACTGGATGGTGGGGTCGAGTGCCTCGTAGTGGAAGACTGTGGGGCCGCCGGTCCAGAGCCCGTTGTCGAGGGCGTAGGAGGAATACACATACTCTTGACCGTCAGTACTCTGAACTATGATCCAACCTTGTGTTGGAGGCGGGGGGGTAATCGCGAATTTCAGATGGCTGGAGTTGGCATGTGTCATGCCCCGGACGACGAGAAACGCTGTGCCGTCGGGCACGCGGATTTGGACGGTGGGGTCTACGATCTTGGGGGAACTTGTGCCGCCTGCCTTCGTGTCCGAGGGATCGTACGGCGCGCCAACAAGCGTGTTCTCAAGCTCGTCGCTCGGCTTCCACTGGCCTTTGGGCAGAGAGTAGAACGGGTTCGGCTTGCCGTCAAGCACAAACGGCTCCACGCGCGAGGGCACCTTGTCGATCGACTCGCTGCGAGTCAGCGCCTCGCCCTCATCGACTTGTGTACTCACGCCTCGCTCTGCATGCCGACAGTCAAGTCGACCCTGTCGATAATAAGGCGCGCCCGCGGTGGCGCGACGGCACCGTTCTTGTTCTTGTTAACGAACAGGCTGCACGAAAATCGCTGGGCCTGGTAGTTGTCTGCGAACGTTGAACCGAGCAGCCCGTTTGTCCCAGGCTGCATCCTGGTCAAGTTTCCAGGGCCGAGCTCCAATTTATACTCCATATTCTTCCGGTCGTACCCGTCAACGGCGCCGTAGACGTACGCGGCCTTGACTGGGATCTGTTCGAGGACGTAGTCGCCGATAGACACGCTGCCTCCGCTTGCGATGGTGCCAATGCGCTGCGGCTGGCCCTTCCCAACCTCGTACAGCGCTTCATTCGGGCTGTCCGAGTATGTCACGTTCCACCAGCTCGTCGCGTCCGAGTTGTACACTATCCCGCTCTTGGACATGCCGCCCTTGCCGTCCTGTCGGGCAACTGAGCGCATGACTGGCGAGATGGCGTCGAGCGTCAAGTTGAAGAACAGGTTTGGCGTAAAGGCGGACACGAGGGGCGCCGTCACCGCCGCGGCCGCCGCGTAGAGGGCCAGAATTGGCGCCATTGCTCACGAAAGATGTCGCCAGAGTCGAGGTTGAGCGGAGGGGTTACCTTGGGTCATGACCATATCCACGCTCGTCTTAAGCACCGCACAAGGACGCCGCCAAGAAGCCCGCGCCAACTGGCCACCTTGGGTCAAGCTTGGGACAACGGCGTTCCCCGCTGTGTTCACAAACCAACGTTGACACTTAAGGGTGCAGAGGTGCGCAAGTGCTTGCGAGCAAGGAGCAGCGTCTATTTACCTGTGCCTAACATACGCGAGCAACAATACCTCGACTCGTCTCGACTCGAGGCGCTGCAGCCCAGGCCGCCACGGTGTGCCTTAATGTCTATGAGCAGTACGCATACTTGTCGCGCAGCCATTGGTTCCCCTGTACGTCGCAAGTTTGTGCCTGTGGGTTTGGTCGAGTGCCCCTTGCGGGACAGAGTCGATGCCAAGACAATCGCCAGACGGCTTCTCTGCCTGACATGGAGGCCGAGCATAGCCTTCGCAACTGTAGTGGCCCCGTCTAGGCTCATTGCAGCGCTTTCAACTACGAGCATTGCCCACCCGGCGCATTTGGAGGACCAACCGCTGTGTCGGAGCCCCGCCCCACTGTCCATGCCTAATCCTCACAAGGTTAAAATGTCTAACACCATTGTCCTGGGGAAGTTCTACAGTACGATACACGCGTAGCGCGCATGTGACTACGCGACTACAAGGCACTCGTTATGCTAATGGCAGCAGCGACAGCAAGGCTCTGGACGTAAGCGCTGACACTCATAATCGGACTAATGACTACTGTTGGGGACGATTGCAGCACTGACGCTGCTGATCGGGCAGCTGGGCCGCCGCCCACGGGCGGCTCGTTCCTGTGGCGATTAGCAATGACCTGCTCCACGACCACACGTACACCGAACCCGAGTAAAACGTGACGTCCTGCAGGAGGACGTTGGCGTAACCTGCGTTGGTCAACGCGCTGGAGAGAGTCATGGTGTAGTGGACTTTTGGGTCAAGCGCGAATGTCGGAGGCTAGCCAGTGGCCATTTTGCGGTGCTGGCACAGTGAGGTAGTCGTATGCGGGTGGCGGCTCAAGTGCTGTATTACGTTCAAGCCTGTGGCATTTGCGCGCGTGCCGGCGCGCACGACGACCGCCGTGTTGGCTGGCACTCTGAACTTTAGGTTGGGATTCTCTACAGCGCCGACACCTTCTCACTTCCTGGGAGGGGTTTGTACCCGAGGAGCGGCGACAACGAGCTGAGTGTGACGTTGAGTAGCACTTCCAAGGCACGGACGCTGTCGTTGGCCGCGAGGGCAACGAGGGCTAGTAGTGCCGCGCGCTTCAGTCCTTTCGTCAAGGTCATCACAGCAAAGGGCTTTTGTAAGCAGACGTGGTGGCCGTTGTTTGCCTTTTCATTCCCCAGAACGTATCATGCCATTTCAACAACGCACAACGCTACCTTTGTCACTAGTGTAGCGCTTAACAATGTCATGCTCAAATGACACAGGCGTGGATCCTGGTCAGAAGGACACCACACCCTTAAATGCGTTTGAGCTGTTCTCCTATAAGCGTGTCGGCTCGGTTTGCACCGCGACGCGTATCTGCACAACCTCGGTGAGGTACAACCGTGCGTTAGGAACGAGCCTAACACCGTTGCCATCTAACACCCTTGCGATAGGGAAGTGCACATGTCCGCTTAGCGACGTGCCAGTTCCCGGGGAGTACGAAGAAACTTCAACCAAGGAATGGCGTCTATGCCACACCGCGCAACCCGCACAGTTGCTTCGGAAAACCAAGAATACATAAGCACAGTCACCACAAGCCCCCCCAGCTCTAATGCGATTAAAGTTTTGTAGCTTTTGCCTGGAGCCAGATGCGGTACATCTGTTTCTTCTCCTTACGGTTGACGATCTGGCATTAGCACAGGCCGAGGAGTGAGGACGTACCAAACGGCGGTCCTCGGCGAGCTGGTGAATCTCAAACATGTGCGCGCCGTCGGCGGCGTGGCGTGGCTGCGCCATGAGCATGTCGCCGAGCTCCTCCTTCTCGAAAAAGTAGACGCGCGTGCCGTCGCCGCGGATGTAAAAGTTGGGGACGTCAAGCAGCCGCTGTTTCTTGATGCGCAGCTGGGCGAGGTCATGCCTGCCGTAGTCGCGCACAAGGAGGAGACCACCCGGCTTGAGCGCCGTGTAGAGGTTGTGGATTGCCTGTTCCCATTCCTGCGGGTGCAGCGCGCTGAGGACGTACACGACCGTGAGGACGTCGACGGACCCGGGCTCGACGCCGTCCGGGAGGACGTAGTCTACGCCCTCTGGCGCATCCTCCCCCGGCTTGGAGGTAATGTCGTACACGGACGCATTCAGGACGCCAAGTCCGTGCTCGGCGCGCGGGTACATGCTCGACGCCTGCACGACTTTTACCGCCGTCTTGGCGTAGTCGGTTGCGAATATGCGCAGGTCGGGGTTCTCGTTGTGCATGAGTAGAGGGAACACGGTGTTGCCCGCGCCGCACCCGACCTCGAGGATCGTCTTGGGTCCCGCATCCGGCTCGCAGCAGGACACGAGCTCGGGAAACTCGAGCGGCAGCCACCGCCTGTTCTTGAAGAACCTGGGGTGTCAGAGTTGATGCTCGTGACTGCGAGCTCACTGGTCTGCGTGGTTCGAGTAAAACTTGTCCCAAAACTTGGCCGGTTTGCCGTTGTACTCGGCGACTTTTTCGTCGGGGACGGGACTGGCCGCGTGCAGCTCCATGATCTCCGCGGCGCGCTCGTCAAAGTCGTCTGGGAGCTCGGCGTGGTCCCTGGGGTTTGTTTAGCAAACGGCATCAGCGCAATGCCGGGTCGTTGACGCGACACCCGACTCACCAGGCATTGTTGCTCCACACGTCGTCCTCTTCCTGGAGCTTGCGTGCGCCAAACGACACGCCGCGGGGCGGACCGTTAGGCTTGAGCCACTTGTCGATGACGCTCACGCGGAGTGTTGACGGGCCAGCCTCGGCGCTAGGCGGGATCGGCGTCGAGGGACCTGGCGTGTCGTGCGGCGTCGACACGACGGACGGCGTCTCGGACATGGCGCGGGAGAGTGTGTGCGGGGCTGAGCGGCGGGCGGTGCGGAGGAGGTGTCGCGCGAGCGGCGAGAGCATCAACAAGGCGACGGAGAGGCTGGAGACGAGTGACTGGAGGTTGCCTGTTGTGTGGTCGTCCAACTTTTGCCGTGCCTGAGGTGTGGTACCAACACGTGGCTTTTCTAATACAGGGGATGTTTTATTAGAATTTGCTGAAGGGATTAGAAAGTGTACCATTAACCGGGCTAATTGCTGTTACCGGCGGCAGTTGTCTCAGGGAAGGCGGCACAAGGAAGGCAGAGCCGATCATCGCCGTCAGCACCAGGCCCTGAAAGGAGAGCCACCGTGGGAAAGCAGCGTCGGGGGCGGAATTAATTTTGCCTATCCTCACCCAGTGCGTCACTCTGTGGCGCCTGCCTATGAGATAGCAGCATTCTCCCTGCCACCATAGATGTGTGGTACAGTACTCTCTCTGCTACACTGCGCCTATGCATGCATGCATGTCATAATGAGGCCAGAGACGATGCAGACAAACACAACACGCACTCCTGCCTTGAGCTTTAGAGGTTGCGGCGGGGGACGATCAACTCCGTGGGCTAATCTCGGGCGTATGCGGCCGAATTGGTGAGGAGAGGGCCTGCGTGCTCATGGTCAGGGAGGTGGTCGCAAACCTACAACACACCACCTCCGTCATTCAACCCACCCACACCACCTCGTTCATCTCTCTCTCTCTTCATCTCTTCACCACCTCTATCCCCTTCATCTCCCTGTGTCTTTCCCCTCCCCCTTCGTCAAAATGCTCGCCGGCTCCATTCGTGCTTCTGCGTCCGGCGCCATGCGCTCCGCCGCCGCTGCCCAGGTACGCTCCAACCAACTCCTGAGCGACACTACACCTCCCCGGTCGTGTTGCTCAAACCAAACAAATTTAGCCCGTGCTGACTTTGATCTACTCGATGTCTTTTATTACGCTCTCTTACCGTGATATGTCCTTTGCCAATATCTAGCGCGTCCCCGTCGCCCGGGCAATGGCCACCGTCGCCCAGGAGAACCGCGTGAGTACCCATAGGTCCCCGACGGCGGCCACGAGAATTGCAACTGACTCGCAGCTGCCGGCCAAGTTTGGTGGTTAGTTTGAAGCGAAGATTCCCGCTCTCGCGCTCGCGTCTTTGCTAACCTCAGGCAAGTACACCGTCACGCTCATTCCCGGAGACGGTATCGGTAACGAGGTGACCGACTCTGTCAAGGAGGTGTTCGACTCGCTCAACGTCCCCGTCGAGTGGGAGCAGTACAACGTGTCTGGCGAGACGACTGGCGACGCCGGCCTGTTCCAGGAGGCCATGGAGAGCCTGAAGCGCAACAAGGTTGGCCTCAAGGGTATCCTGTACACACCCATGGGTGTCGCCGGCCACAACTCGTGGAATGTTGCGATGCGTCAGACGCTCGACATCTACTCGTCTGTCGTCGTGTGCAAGTCGCTGCCGGGCCTGCCGACGCGTCACGACAACGTCGACTTTGCCATTATCCGTGAGAACACCGAGGGCGAGTACTCTGGCCTCGAGCACCAGTCGTACCCCGGTGTCGTCGAGTCGCTCAAGGTGACCACCCGCGCCAAGGCCGAGCGCATTGCCCGCTTCGCCTTTGACTTTGCCATCAAGAACGACCGCAAAAAGGTTACGTGCGTGCACAAGGCCAACATTATGAAGCTCGGTGACGGCCTCTTCCTCAACACGTGCAAGCGTGTCGCCGAGGAGGAGTACGCCCACACCGACATCAAGTTTGACTCGATGATTGTCGACAACGCGTCGATGCAGCTCGTCGCCAAGCCCCAGCAGTTTGACGTTGTCGTCCTTCCCAACCTGTACGGCTCGATCATCTCCAACATTGGCGCTGGCCTCGTCGGCGGCCCCGGTGTCGTCCCGGGCTGCAACTTTGGCCGCGAGTACGCCCTCTTCGAGCCTGGATGCCGTCACGTCGGCAAGGACATCATGGGCAAGAACAAGGCCAACCCCACCGCCTTCCTCCTCTCCGCCACCATGCTCCTGCGCCACCTCGGCCTCGAGGACCAGGCCAACACCATCGCCTCGTCTGTCTACGACGTCATCAACGAGGGCAAGCACCGTACCCAGGACGTCGGCGGCAACACCTCTACTTCCGACTTTACGAAGGCTGTCATTAACAAGGCCACCGCCTAAATATATTCTCACCCAGACGCGTTTTGGTTGGTAAAACAGGATGTAGCATGCATCTGTGGAATAGCGCCACGCCTCGAGCGCGGCGGTTCTTCTACCTCTATGACATGTGTCTATACACTCACCCCCGCCATGGCATTGGCTGCCCCGCCGACGGACGTGTCGCCACCAGGGAGACGCAGTACGTCGACGCGTTTGCCGAGCCCAGGCCAGGGCTTGCCTTTTCGTGGCGTGGCGGGGGCTACAGTCGGCGACTCGGCCGGCGTGTGGCGCGGGGGCGTGGGTGCTGTACGCGCAGAGGTCGGTGCAGGCGTGGCCCATGGGGCGGCAGTCGTGGGCGGCGCTGAAAGTGCAGGCGAGGCGGAAGCTGGAGATGGCGTGGCCCAAGGAGCAGCTGTGGACCCTGGTGCGGTCGTCGGGGGCGGAGCTGACGTTGGCGCCCGAGTGGCCCATGGCGCGCCCGTCGCGGCTGCAGCCGGCGCCGCCGCCGCCGATGCTGGCGCCTGCGCGCGCGCGTCGATACCCTTGAGCACCTGGTACACCCAGTTGGGGTCTGTGAGGGGACTGAGGTCTGTGGGCTTTTCGAGGTGTCGCTTGACGTCGTCGTAGGGCGCCTCGAGGCCGGCACACTCGCGCACGACCTCGCCCGAGCCAAAGGCATGGTACATGCGGACATCGTAGATGCGGAAGAGGACGTGGTCGACGCGGACAAAGAGGCGGGAGAGGATAAAGAGCGAGTGGGGCATGACGCGCAGGCGCACGTGCAGAATCGACTCGCCGTTGTCGTGCAGCTCGTCCTCGAACAGCGACACGTCCTCGTAGAAGAGTATGCGGTCGAGCACGGGATCCTGCCGCGCCAGCAGGGGCATAGGAATCTCGGCCGTTGTCGACGGCTCAAACGTCTAGGTTGTCAGCGGCGCGCAACGGCAACAATGCAATACGCACACCCCCATCCACGGTCCCGGCGTATAGTGTCGAAAAGGTCCAGTCGTGCGGACGGACAGGCTTGGCCGCGAGGGGCACGTCCGAAAGCGCCGACGACGTCGAGCTACGCATCAGCACACAATTCTCGCAGTGTCGCGTACCGCGCAGTCCACTTGTCCGCCGCGCTTACGAGCACACCACCCCCGACGCGCTCCTCCCACCCCTCACCAACGGCGACGCCGCGCAGCGCCCCCATGGCGTCGAAACTGATCGTCACGCCGCCGTTAAACTTGAGCGTCAACGAGTTGTTCCCAAACGTCATCTCCGGTAGGGGAAGACAGAGCTCCTTCTCGGCACTGATGTCAGCCATGAACATGGTATGAGGCCGTGTATGGGCTTGGGAGCCGTCGGGTGGAAGAGGCGCGCTCGCCAGCTCGCGGCGTGCTCAACTCACGCATCAATCTCCTTGCCGTTGAGGATCGGCCGCTTGTCACTCGTGATGCTCCACTGCCCCACACGCATCTCGCTGCCGTACTTGCCGTCTTTCAGCGAGTACTGTGGGGGAATCGCGTCGGGGGGCGGCACGCTGGCCGCGCCAGCGGCGGGCACGGTAGTCATTGCACTGGTGGTGGTGAGTGTGTGGTTGTGTGAGCGCCTGCGTCATTCCACGGCCAAGTTAACATTTCGGCCCAGTGCGCCCAGTAGTGTCGCCCCGGGGGTATTTCGTGCTGGTGCGAGCAACAGAAGCAACAACGCAGCGGTAACCGAGTGCATCGTTGGGCCGACACGACGCAAGCGACGCCGCGCGACTGACTATGCATGAGGGATAGGACAGCCGAGAAAGAAATCACATCGCGGTCCAAGCGAGACGGCGCTAGGCGCCTACAACAACTACACACCAATACACATTACAGACACCTAGTTACACAGAGTCCTGAAGTTTGCGCTAGACGACAAGCGGGGCAGCGAGGGCCTCGAAGAAACGCTGCTTGTCACGGATACTAGGACAGAGAGCGAGGACAACACGCTGGCCGGCGTCGCGCCAGTGTCCCGAGCGGATGACGTCGGTGAAGGCTCGCTGGCCGACCTGGGCACGCAGCGCCTGGCGGACCGAGTCGCGCTGGCGCGCGCGCTCGAGCATGTGCGCCCGCGCACAGATACTTGGGCTTGCACCGCGTTCCGAAGCTGCGGGCAGAATACCCGCCGTCACTAGTGCGGGGCGCGTTGGCCGCCGACACAGGGCGAGGCTCAAGTGCCGTCGCAGCGAACGGCGTGAGAGATTCTCGTGTATAATTGAAAGAGAGACAGCCTATTGTTAGTTCAGAGGAGATGTTGGACACGCACAGATGGACCGGCCCAGTACCCCCCGCCCCGCACGCCGTTGATGACCGCGACGCCGCGGAGCGTGCCACGTCGCACGAGCTCAGCCGGGTCGGGACGAAGGTGCAAGGGGGAGAAGAGCGCGTGGCCAAGGCGCGACGGTGCCGTCTGGTGTCAGCAAAGTCATAAGGGGGGATGAGCTGGGGCTGGTGACCCTCAATCCGCTGCGCACCGAGTGGATCCACACTGCCCAGAGGTATCGATCCCGCTCGATACCGTGTAGGGGTGCAACAACGCGGGAGAGCACGCCGAGGTCGTCGGGAGAGAGGTACAGGAGGATATGGGTGAGGAGCTCGGGCGGGAGAGTGAGAAAGTAGTTTGCAAACGGCGTGAGGCTCGGGAACGTCAGGTTCGCGGGGGAGGTTGGGGTGCCGACAGCGAGGGGGAGGAGCTTGACGTGCTCCAGCTGGAGCGCGCAGACCATGGCCGCTATCGCCGCGTCGTCGGTCGTCGTCGCTGTACTCGATACCATGCCGGCGTCAAAGCATGGGTTCTCGTTTAAGAATGCAAGGAAGCGACGCCACTGATGGGGATGAGATGTATTGTTTGGATCGAGATGGTTGATTGTTGCCCACTGCCTTGTTGGGTGGCAAAGATGGTGCGAAACAGCGTGATGGGCAAGGTGTAGCGGAATGGCTCCCCCGTTTCATCACTCCAGAACCGGTCAAAATGGGCGTTGTCCACTGCAGATAAGGCTCACGGCGCAGACGGTAGTGACGGTGGCCGCATCATGCTTTCGGCGTTGTTCACTACTACTCGGCGCCGTCGCCGCCACCTCTCATCGCCGATCAGCGTCACACTTGCAAGATGGCTGGGGCTCCGCGTCACTAAACGGGGGGTATCGAGCAATTTCGCCGTACTCGTCCGACTTCGAGACCGATTTTTGTAAAGCTGTTTCCACAACAACAATACATCGCGATGCGGGGTTTCGTGACGGTTTTTGGACGCACAACAGCACCGCCAGCGCGCGCGGTGGCTAGCGCGTGCCCCAGTTTCCGACGGCATGCGTCGAGCGCGGCCGCCGACGCTCCAGGACCCTCGACACCGTCTCCGACCCGTCTCAAAACCTCGGCGAAAAACCCAAAGCGCCGCTTGGTCTTCAACAACCGACACGGCCCGTCCCTCGCACACTTCCTCTCCGAGTCGCTCGTGCCCGACCCGTCCGCGAGCGCGGCACAGCCCGACGCGCTGCCATACCTCCCCGTGTCGGACTGGGGCGAGGGGCGCAAGTACTACATCGAGGTGTACGGGTGCCAGATGAACGTGAGCGACACCGAGGTCCTCATGTCAGTCCTGAACAAGAGCGGGTACGCACGTACTACGAGTCTAGGCGATGCCGACGTGATTTTCCTAATGACGTGCGCGGTGCGCGACAAGGCCGAGGAGCGCGTCTGGGGCCGCCTAGCCGACCTCAAGGGCCGACGGCGCAAACGCGGCGGCAAGCCGCCCACGGTCGGCGTGCTAGGGTGCATGGCTGAGAGGCTCAAGGAACGCCTGCTTGACCGCGGCGCGGATGTCGTCTGCGGGCCAGACGCGTACCGTTCCCTCCCGCGCCTTCTCTCCCTGCGCACCCTCAGCGCCGACGGCGTCGCAAACGTAATGCTCTCGGCCGACGAGACGTATGCCGACATTACGCCCGTGCGCATGGACGACAAGAATCCCCACTCGGCGTACGTCTCCATCATGCGCGGGTGTAACAACATGTGCTCGGTCTGCATTGTCCCATTTACCCGCGGAACGGAGCGGTCTCGCGACATCGACAGTGTCGTGGCCGAGGTGCGGCGTCTGGCTGCAGCGGGCGTCAAGGAAGTCACTCTGCTCGGTCAGAACGTGAACTCGTACCGCGACACCTCGGAGAGTGCGGCATTTCAGCTCCCTGAAAGCGCAGCTGGGGACTCGAGTGCCCTCTCTGAAGGCTTCTCCACGATTTACAAGCAGAAAGAGGGCGGGCGGCGCTTTGCCGACCTGCTCGCGGCCGTCGCAGAGGTCGACCCCGAGGTCCGGGTACGTTTCACGTCGCCACATCCAAAGGACTTTCCCGACGAGTTGCTAGCTGTGATACGGAAGTACCCGAACGTGTGCCGGCGGGTACATTTGCCTTTGCAGGCGGGAGCGAGCAGCACGCTCGAGCGGATGCGGCGCGGGTACACGCGCGAGGCGTTCACTTCGCTCGCGGCGCACATTCGCGCCGTCATTCCCGACGTTGCGCTAAGCACGGATGTGATTGCCGGGTTTTGCGGCGAGACTGAGACCGAGCACGCGCAGACGGTCGCGGTCATGCGTGAGGTCGCCTTTGACACCGCCTTCATGTTTGCGTACTCTATGCGCGAGAAGACGCACGCGCACAGGAAGTTTGAGGACGACGTGTCACAAGCGGACAAGGACCGCCGGCTCAAGGAGATTATGGAGACATTCTTCGCGCGCGCGGCCGAGAGAAACGCCGCACTCGTCGGGTCGACCCAGCTCGTGCTCTACTCGGGCCTTTCGAAGGGTCGCCACGCAGGCACCGACGACGGCGGGCGCCGCGTCTTCATCGCCGAAGCGGCAGAGCGTTCCGGGGTCGACCTCGACGAGCTCAGGCCGGGAGACTACGTTGCGGTGCATGTCAACTCGGCTTCCTCGACAAGTCTCACCGGTACGGCGCTGGCGAAGACCACTCTTGCCCAGTTTTACCGCGAGAACCCCCAGCCCATTGGAGCGTCTCTCAACCTATAGAGCTCCTCTGTAAACCTTTGTTGTAAGCATATGCAAGCATCGCTCGCCGGAATGAAGAGGAAATATAAATTCATCGCGGTTCATAGTTAACAACAGAGTGGTGGTCTAACGGTTGAGCATGGCAAGGAGGCTGCCGACGTCGCCAGTCTTGGGGTCATATTGCTGATGCTGAGGCTGGGGCGGCTGGTCGTACCCCGGCTGGGGCGCCTGGGCCTGATATCCCGTCTGCTCTGACGGAGGGCGGTAGCCTTGTTGCTGGGGAGGTGGGAAACTCTGGGGCAGAGGCGCCTGCGCCTGCGCCTGCTGGTAAGTCTGCTGCTGAGTCTGCTGCTGCTGGGGCTGAAGCATGGCGAGGACCTGCGGCGGAAGGTTGTTGTGAACAGGCGCAGGAGGCGAGTGGGCTGGAGGTGGCGCGTGGGTGGGCGTGTACCCTCCATTAGGCGGCTGGTAAGTTTGCTGCGACCCGTTGGCCTGATAGTTTATTGGCTGCGAAGCATTAGGCTGATAGTTTGCCAAAGACCCATTAGGCTGATAGCTGGTTGACTGAGGCGGGTACGCGCCATTGTGGGTATACCCGTTCGAAGACTGAGTATAACTCTGAGGGGGAGGGGGATACCGGCCCATCTGAGACTGCTGACTGAGTGCCTGAGGAGGAGGGGAGAACGCAGGAGGCGGCGGCGCTCCGTTTGGAGGGGTGGGATGCCCATTGTTACCTGATGGTTGCCCGTAATGCTGAGGGGTCTGATGACCGTTTATCTGAGCAGGAGGAGCGCTACTCAACGACGCAACATTGCCCAATGACGCCAGTAGATCCTGAACTTTGCGCGCCTCCTCGAGGCGCCCGCCCTGCTGCTGCTGTTGCTTTGACTCATACTGACGCCCAGTCAGCTCGGCCGCGGAGCGGCGCCGCTGTTCAGCGCGCTGTTCGGCACGAGTGTCACGGTTAGCCTGAGCAATAGCGTCCGCCGCAAGGGGGTCACTGCAACGTGAGCGGCAAGTCTCCACGAGGCCAGCATACCTATTAACAAAGTCGCCCTCGTCCCACGTAAATTGGATGTCGAGGTTGCTGCCCAAAAACTGGCGGCCGTTCATGCGGTCGTGAAAGTCGATGGCGGCGCGGCTGTCATAGAACTCGACGACTCTTTGGTCGAGCGATGCGCCGGGATGCATGTTCTTGATAGCTCCCGACTGCTCCGCGAGGCGTGCAAGCTCGGCCTCTTGAAGCGGCCGTCGATTCCGAAGCGACACACGTAACGAACCCTGGTTCTTGGTGCGGTCACACGGTCCATCACGCCCATGCTCCTTGGGCAGGCTAAAGTGGACGTCGATGGCGCGCCCATACACCTTGAAGTTGTGCATGGCGGAGCGCGCGGCTTCGGCCCCACGAATGTCGTACTGGTTGGTCAGATACGTCTTGGGACTTGGCCGAGCGGCTCACGTATGTGGCAAACACCAGTCCCCGCCGCGTGATTGCGTCAAACCACTCGCGGATCTCTCCAAACTGCTCAAAGTCGTCGCGAAGTTTGTCAGAGTTGGCTTCGTACTAGATATAACAGTCAGTTTTGCACATCATTGAACCGAGAAGGCTGGGAACACGAACGGCAACGTTTCGGAGGAAAAGTGTACGCGAGACACGCTCCTGTGCAAGACGCTCTAAACGCGTTTCTTTCGTGGGGTTTGGACGCTCTTGTTGGTGGATACGTTTTTCGTCGCCGCCGCCACGACGGCTGCCTCCACCACCGCCGCCGCCGCCGCCGCGGCCTCCGCTTTGCCCTGGTTGGGGTGAGAAATGTCGAGCCTTTTGCAACTTACGAAGGCCACGGTCCCGACCGTTGGACGGGTAAGGACCGCGCTCACGTGAATCGCGACGACGATCGTCGCGAGCGCGACGAGGGCCATGCCCACTACGGCCTTCGCCACGACCACTGCCACGACCGCCACCCTGTCCGCCGGCACCATTGCTGCTGGGCCCAGCGTCATACGCGTACGAATCTGGCCGCTGACCTTGATCGTGATAGTAGTCTCTGCTGGGGCCTGCACCTTGATCGTATGGGTCATAAGGCCCAGAAGGTCCTCCTGATTGTGGGTTGTGGAACTGCTGACCTGCACCAGGGCCTTGGCGCTGCTGCTGATGCTGTGGCGGAGGATGTCCTCCTCCGCGATGACCGCTGTGGCCCCGGCCGCCGCGCCGGTTATTGTCCCTCCCAAAAGGCCTCTGTGGCCGGTGGCTCATTGCGTTGACCCTCTCTCTCCACAAACTGAAACAACGAAGAACAACACGAAAGAGAGAGGGGCAAGCAAGGGCTGCTGCCTGACGTTCAAGTCCAAGCTAGAGAGCGAGCGCGAGACCGAGACCGAGACCGAGACCGAAACCGGGAACTGTTCGCCGAGGACGATGGGAAAGACTGAGAATGTTTTGTTTGCGAGACTGTGTGTGTCTGTCTGTGGGAGCTGGTGTGGCGCAATGCCAAATGAAAGGGGAGAGAGAGGATTAGGGTGCCAACTCAACGATGACGGGGAAAAGGGCAAACTTGCGGCGCGCGGGTGAGTTTGCGATGTGTAATGTACACTTGTGTGCACAGAAACAAACGGAACAGTGGTTGTTGGAGCTTTCAACGGCGAGAGAGAGTGAGTGAGTGAGAATGTGTTGTGGAATGATGGCGGCGACGAGGATGGGATATAGTAGTACTGTAGTATTCGTGGTTGCGTGGTGGAGCAAATGCTCACCGTGTATGGTGGGTAGGAGGGAGATAGTGCGTCGTTTCCACCACACAGGGTGGGGGAGGGAAGGTCATTAGGGGTACACTGGGTGGAGCAAGCGGGATCAAAATTGCTTCTGGCCCCTGGGATCCTGGGATTAGCGGGGAATGTAACTCCCTGTTAGGGAAAGAATGGCCGCGTCACCCAAGCGAGCACTATAGGGGTAAATGCTATTAGAACTCATATCCTAATGAAAAATTCAAATGCACCCCGCAGCCGCGGCTGGTTCCTCGAGTTCGCCACCCAACCGCCGCTCTTGGCCCAACAACACCGCCATCATCCATCATCGTCATACATCCCATCGTTGTCGCCGTCGTCGTCCACATCTCTCTCTCCCTCCTCCTCCCCAGTCACATCGCAATGGTTAGGACAGTCTCGTCCAAGCTCGTTCTCCTCGGTCAGCTCTACACACTGACCATACCCACGCAGCGCAACTCGTACTGACATTCGACAGGTGAATCCGCCGTCGGCAAGAGTAGTCTGGTGCTCCGCTTTGTGCGCAACGAGTTTTCCGACTTTAGGTGGGTGTTTTTCGCTTGCTGCTGAGTAGAGGGTGCCACTGAGCTGTCACTGAACATCCCGCTGACCCGCGCAGGGAATCTACTATCGGTGCGTAGCTACAGCTCCAGCCTATTACCCCACCTCCCGCGCTATACTGACTCCAAGGCGGTAAGTCTATTCCAGCGCGTGAGAACCGCCTCTAACGTTATAGCCGCGTTCCTCACGCAGACTGTCCCACTTGACAGTGACACCAACATCAAGTTTGAGATATGGGACACGGTAGGTTGCGCCAGGTTTATGACACGCTGACAATGTCAAGGCAGGCCAGGAGCGTGCGTTGTGTTCTTGCCACCACACACTTACAGCAGGCTACAAGTCGCTCGCGCCCATCTACTTCCGTAATGCCAACGCGGCAGTGATCGTGTACGACATCACAAACGTGAGTGTGTTCGAGTTGTGTATGGGACAGTACTGACGCCATCAGGAGGTAGGCTAGGCTGATCACTTGCCCTCCCCTAACTTACAGGCGTCGTTCGAGAAGGCCAAGGCGTGGGTGCGCGACCTACAGCGCCAGGCCGATCCGTCGATTGTCATCATGCTTATCGGCAACAAGGCCGACATGACGTCGCAGCGCAAGGTGCCGAAGGACGTTGCTGCAGACTACGCCAAAGAGCAGGAACTGTTGTTTGCCGAGGCTAGCGCCAAGACGGGCGACGGCGTGGAGGGCTTTTTCATGGAGATTGGTAGGTTGCTTCCAGGGAGATTTCTCTGACGCCAGCGCGCAACCTCCCTTTGGCACCCGCCAACTCTGGCCAGGGCGTGCACGTCAACAAGAACGCCCGCGACGAGCCGACTCCAAGCGCTTGTACCTGCTAGACTCGCCCCACGTCCACCTCAGTTGGATACTGTATAGCCCATGTCGTATAATATGTACACCGTAAGGCACCGGAGGAGGCACTGGTCCGAGATATGGCTGGGGGCTGTGGAAACTCGGACGATCAGTCCGTCGGGTCGGCCGGGTGGTGTACGGCCTGTACATACGCGCTGCACGAAGGACACTACGCCAGTGTCCGTGGCTAAACTTCTTATCGACAAGGGCGACGGTGGGAGTCGCCGCAGGTAATCCCGTGTTGCAGCAGTGGAGGCCGCAGCTTCGCAGTAGTGGTGAGGGAGGAATGCTAGTAAGTATGTGTCACTGGGGATTTGTCTGGCTGGGTGGTAAGCTGACGCCCGGCCGCCCACCGGAAGAACAGCCCGTATCCACTTGAGCAAGGCACAGATGTAGATCAAAGAAGTGGGTCCCCGAGGAGACTCTTTGGGACCCCGGCGAGGCCGAGTGCGGGGAGAGACTCACTGCTTCGGTATGTGCTGGCGACTTTGGGGAATGCGGCACAACCCAAGGTGGGCATCCGCATAAATCCGGGTCACCGCCGGAAGTTGTTGCCGACGACGGGAGTTGTCGCCGCCGGGAGTTGATAACCCTGGTTGCCGCCTGCAGCCGAGCAAGCGGCGTCTTGCACAAAGGAGTAGTGAGTAGTCGTGTGTTGACGTGCACGCATGGGTGTAGCGAGCGGAAAGCGAGTAGCGGCCGGAGACGCTACATATAAGAGCAGCAGCTCTTGCGAAAGCAAAGACATGTAAAACTCGCTTTCTAAACTCATTGCCTCTACTCTCGTCAGCTTTCACCGAATACAACAAACCGACTCATCGATCATGGCCCAGGACGCGCAGGCAGTCGAGCCGATGATGCCGTACGACGACGCGGCGAAGGCGCGGACCGAGTACCTCGCGGCGCAGGCGCGCGAGTCTGCGCGCGTGAACGCGTACGCGCCACTTGTCGAGCAGCCAATTGGCGCGGGACGCAAGCTGCGGGTCGTGTGCGTCGGCGCCGGCTTTAGCGGCATCGGTCTTGGAATCTACCTCCCCGAACACGTCCCCGACGTCGAGCTGACCATCTACGACCGCGCCGACGACGTCGGCGGCGTGTGGCACCATAACCGGTACGCCGGGGTGGCGTGCGACATCCCAGCCCACTCGTACCAGTACAGCTTTGCCGACAACACGCAGTGGTCCAAGTTCTTTGCGCCCGGGGGAGAGATCAAGCAGTACCTTACCAAGGTCGCCGACCACTACGGCGTGCGCAAGTACTGCAAGCTCCAGCACGAGGTGGAGGAGATGCGCTGGAACCAGGACGAGGGCAAGTGGACCATCAAAGTGCAGAACCTCCAGACCGGGGAGGTGTTTGAGGACAAGGCCGACTTTGTCGCGTACGCCACCGGTCTGCTTTCTAAGCCCGTATGGCCCAAGATCCCCGGTCGCGAGAAGTACAAGGGCATTATCCACCACTCGGCGACGTGGGACACGGCCAAGGAGATTGCCGACGGCATGGATTACTCGGACAAGCGCGTCGGCGTCATTGGCGTCGGCTCGAGCGCCATCCAGATTGTGCCCGAGATGCAGCGCCACGCCAAGCACGTCGTCAACTTTGGTCGATCAAAGAGTGAGTCGGCGGGAACTTGAGGCGAGCTAACGATCCAGCCTGGCTCGCGGGTGTCTTTGCCGCCGACATTCTCGAAACGCTCGGCGCAAACACAAAGGAAGGCATGAACCGTGAGTATCAAGCCTCAACACTAGCTGACTGCAGACGTCTTTAGCGACGAGGAAAAGGAAAAGCTCAAGGACCCGCGGTTCTACGAGCAGTTCCGCAAGATGGTCGAGCGCGACCTGGGGTCTGTGCACTACGTGACGCACCGTGGCGGGGAGATGCAGAAGATTGTGCGCGACGACATCCACAAGACCATGCTGCGCAAGCTCGCTTCCAAGCCCGAGATCGCCACCGCCCTCATCCCCGACTTCCCTATCGGGTGCAAGCGCCTCACCCCAGGCCCCGGCTACCTCGACTCGCTGGTCGCGGACAATGTCGATTTCGTCACTGACGACCTCGAGTGCTTTACCGAGAAGGGAATCCGCACCGTCACGGGCCAGGAATACGAGTTTGACGAGATTATCTGCGCGACCGGCTTTGACACGTCGAGCGTCCCCGGTTTCCCTATCTACGGCGAGGGCGGCGTCAACCTCCAGGACATGTTCCGCAACGAGGCAAAGACGTACCTCGGCACGACTATCGCGCACATGCCCAACTTTTTCTCTGTGCTCGGCACACAGACTGGCGTCGGCTCGGGCTCGCTGCTCATCATCATGGAAGAACAGTTTGCTTACGTCGCTAAGGCGCTCAACAAGTGTCGGCGGGAGGGATACAAGTCCATGGTCGTCAAGGAGTCGGCCGTCGACTCGTTCCTCAAGTACACGGACAACTACTTTGGCCGCACCGTGTTCACGGAAAACTGCAAGTCGTGGTACAAGAACGGCAAGACGGGCCCAGACGTCAAGATTCGTACCCTCTGGCCCGGATCGTCGCAGCACGCCGTCCTCGCGCTTGTCGAGCCGCGCTGGGAGGACTACGAGTACGAGCGCATGCCGGAGTACGACCACCCCATGGCGTGGCTCGGCGACGGCCACATCCCGTCCGACATTGATCCCGCGTTCTACTACGACCACCTCCGCCGCCGCGTCAACAACCTTTCCTTCTTCACCTAGGTGGTTTCTTGGGCTTTGAAGACGTTGTACAACTGTCGAGAATTTTGTTTTATGTGTTGCATTGTGTGTTTATGTTTTACAATTTTTTTGTTGTTTTCTTTAACTGACGCCTCTCGGAGGTGAGAGCCGCCAGCGGCCGCCTAAGCTCGCCCGGGCCACGTCGACCTCCAGTTCCAGTGTGGCGGCTAGGCGTCGTCGGCGCCCCCCGGAAGAGACCGTCGGCACGGATGGCGCACACCAGCGGCGCCGCCGTCCTAGGCACATCTCCCGGTCTGACTACCGACGCGCTGTCGCCGCCAGACCTTCACCTTTGGTCGCCGTTAGCGCCGAACTCACCATCCTCGGCGGCCTTTTCGTCGTCGCCGTCGTCCCTCTCCACGCCCTCCTCCTCCTCCTCCTTCTCCTCCTCCTCCTTCTCCTCCTTCTCCTCCTCCTCCTCCTCCCTCTTGATGTCCTTGGCCGAGGACTCCTTGTCCTCGGCCGTCTCGCCGCTGCCGCTGGCCTTGGGCGGCAGGTTGCACCGGGCGCGGAGCGCCGCCATCTGTTGGGCGCGGAACGCCGCTCTTGCGCGCCCGGCACGCGCCGCGACCTGCGCGCTCAGGTCCTCGGCGGCGACCACCGGCGCGAAGGGCGACGTCGTCGCCGTGGTCGTGGGGCGCAGCGCGGCGCCGGTGGCGGGGGGCACCGCCCTGCCCTTGCCCTTGTCCTTGTTGCCCGCGCCGGCGGGCGTTGAGCCGTTCGCCGGGGCAAGCGGCGAGACGGCCGCCGACGCGGGCTTGTCGTCGTCGGCGGGGCCGAGGGCGGGGGCGGTGGCGTTGGCCACGGTCGTCGTGCCCGGGGCGACCATGGCGGGGGGCGGGGCGGGGCGCGTCGTGGGGGCCGAGGGGGACGCCCGGCGGACCAGGAAGCTGGTCACGTCGGGCGTGTCGCCCTCCCACTTGGCGGCGGGGCGGCGCTCGACGGGGGCAGCCAGAGCTGCGGCGCCGGCGTCGAGGCGGTCGCCAACGTCCTGCGCCTTCTTGCGCAGGGTCGCCAGACGGCCCGCGCGCATGCGGTCCGCCATCTGGCGAGCAATGTCCGCCAGCTTGGGCGATGGCGGACGAGGAGCCCACTGGCGGCGGCCAGTGGGCAGGTTGAGCACCGGCGTGGTGGCGCCGGCGAGCTCGGGCTTGTCGTTGCCGCCGTCGAGGACGGCGGGCTTGTTGCCGCGCGAGGCGGCGTCCTTGTTGTTGCCCTCGGCGACAGGCTCGTCGTCGCCGGGGGTGTTGTTGTTGTTGTCGCCGTTGGCGACAGTGGTGTTGTCGCCATTGGCGACGGCCTTGGTGTCGCCCGCGGCGACGGTCTTGTCGTCGCTCGCGGCAACGGTGTTGTTCTTGCCCGTGTCGGTGTCGACAGCGGGCGTGGTGGTGGGCGGGGGCGAGGGGGAGCTGCTCCGGAGCCAGCGCGCAATGGGCGAGCGGCGGCCCTTCTTGTTCTTCTTGGCCGCCGCTTTGGCAGCGGCGGCTGGCGAGTGCGGCGGAGATGCCGGCTTGTTGTCCGTTTCCGCGGCGGTGCTCGCCGCGGAGTCCTTGGCCTCGTCGCCCTTGTCAGCGACGGCGGCGGCGTCGTCCTTGGGCTCGTCGTCCTTGGGCTCGTCGTCCTTGGCGGCGTCGTCCTTGTCGGCGACGGCGGCGGCGCCGTCCATGCCCGATGACGACGACGACGAGCTCGACGTCGAGGAGGCGGTCGAGGGCGAGGACGAGGGCGTGGGCGAGGGCGAGTGCGGCGGCGTGTGCACGGGCGAGTGCGGCGGCGACGGCGAGGGCACCGGCGAGGGCGAGTGCGGCGGCGACGACGGCGAGGGCACCAGCAACGGCGAGTGCTGCGGCGACGGCGAGGGGGTCGACGACGTCGACAACGTCGACGACGGGGGGCTGGCGGGGAGGACGACAGACCCCGGCTCGACCGGCGTCGAGGCTGCCGTCGACGAGATAGGCGTCGCCGGGGACGACACCGCGATAGCCTCGGCGGTGGGCGAGGCAGAGGCGGGCGAGGCAGCGGCGGGCGAGGCAGCGGCGGGCGAGGCAGCGGCGGGCGAGGCTGCGACCGCGGACTTGGGCGTCGGCGTCGACGGCGCCGTGGTCTTGGGCTCGGGCGTCGCCGGCGCCGAGTTGGTGGCCGCGGGGAGCGGCGTGTCGATCGGCCCATTGGCCGAGAAGGTGCGAGCGGGCGACGAAGGCGGGCTCGAGGGCGCCGAGGACAGTGGCGACGGCGACGGGCCGTCGAGCTTGTTAATGGCGCCTGGGCGGCGCTCGCCCAAACGGCAACGAGGGCGCTGGCCCACGGCCGGGAGCCAGTAGGTCGACGGCCCGTTTGTTGCTCTGCGGCGGGCCTTGCCGCCAGTCGCCAGCGTGGTGCACAGGACGGTGCGCTTGCGTCGCTTCCACTTGGTAAAGTAAGTAACTAGTTTGCATACATGAAATTAAGAAATGAAAAACAAACCTACACCAGTGGTCGTAATGGGGACGGCATGCGAAAAATAAATGGTCGTGCCCGCCGGGATGGCGTACATCTTAATGCCGTCGCCCTCGTAGGTGGGGTTGGTGGCCCATGACGGCTGGTCGGTCTGCACGGCGCGGTCCACATGCGTGACAACGTTGCGGGTGTTGTCGTTGGCCTCAGGGTAGAAGTCCTGTGGGTAGTTCCAGCCAGCGGGGACAGCGAGAAGGGGCGTCCAAGCCGGGCGAGGTCCGCGACGACGCGTCTGGACGACGGCGTCGAGGTCGAGGTTGTCGTTGGGCAGCGGAGGGTACGTGTGCTCGGGCGAGTTGACGGAGAGGATTGGCGAGTCGGGCGGGGTAGCGGGCGTGTCGGCGTCTACAAAGTCGCCAACGTATGAGCCACCCCACGTGGCGCCAATCGTCGAAGGGGCAAGGTCGACCTGCGTCGACATCCAGTTGGCAGGGTACTGGTCGCGGTTCTGCTTCCAGTTGCGGGGGGCGCCGTAGCCTTTGCCGTCTGGAGTGGGTTAGAGACCTCGAAGGGGCGGGGGTTGACGGGATACTCACTCCACACGGGCTCACCAAGGCCGCAGACTTCCGCGAGCTTGTCGGTCGCGGAGGTGATCTTGTGCTCGACCTTGGAGCGGAGCGTGTTGAGCTTGCGGCGGCGCTCCTCGCGAGAGGACTAGCGAGGGTTAGCTGGAAGTTTGGTTGAGGGTACTCACGCGCCACCAGTTGGTAAGACGAGGGCAGGTGGCGACATCGTCGTCAGCGCGCGTCTTGATCTTGTGGCCGGAGCCAGTGTTGTTGGTGTTGTTGTGGCCGGAGCCGGTGTTGTTGTTAAGAAGCTCGTGACGAGCGGCCGAAGCCTCCTCGTCGTCGTGCTGGGTGGTCTTGGTAAGACGTTTACTGCGGAGAGTGTCAGCTGCGTACAAGAAGGGGGGGAGTGACCGACAAACTCACAAAAGCATGTTTGCTTGTCGGTGAAGAGAAAGGGAAAGAGATGGGGACGGGGGGGTTAATATATCTCATCGTCAGACGCGTCTACAGTGAGTGGCGAGCGGCGCGTCGCGTCCGGCTGGTTAGAGGCAGCGGAGGAGAGGAAGTGGATGCGCAGCGGGTCGCGTCAGTGGATGAATGGGGTGCGAGGTGGGAAGTGTTCCAGATCTGACATAGTGTGAGGGGTTGGAGCGTGCGACGGCGTAAGGGTTGTCGCAGACTAGACCGTGGTGTCAGTTCGTGCTCGTGAGGGTCAGTCGTACGTGTCGTCCCGGGCGCCATGCATGCGCTGTGGAAACGTTGAAAAGCTCTGAGAATGCATTCAAGCGGGTTTGCCTTGGTCCTGTTTCATGATGACTCTAGGAGGCGGCGTTTGCCTGGGGAGAGCAGCACAATGTCTGGTGGTGGATGCTTTGAATGCAGCAACGTTGACAATGTTGCAAGATGTTGCATCGCGGTGTGTGCCTTAAAATCAGGCGCGTGAGCCTGGATGGTGGATTCAGGGTGGTGGACGATTGCATTCCACCACAAAAAGGGGCCCCAGGGTTGCAACGCCTCCTCCTTCAACAACTCTCTCTACTCTCCTCTCCTCTCCTCGTCCTCTACGTGTCCAAGTCCACGCAGTCTGAACTGCTGGCACCACCTCGTCCGGTTTCACCGCCCCCAAGCTGTCGGTGTTACGGCGTTGTCGACGAGGCATCGGGTTTACACGCGCGGGAACAGAGACTTCAACGTCCGAACACCCGACAGCGATACCCGAAGGCACACACGATTGTGCCTGTCAGAACTGCATACACGCAACTTTTACAACCCTCTCTACACCCGACGCTAAAGCTTGCCCTCGGCGTTTGCCCCAGCGGCCTGCTTGCCCGCCTCGGCGACGCCGTTGCCCTCGCCCGACTGCGCCACGGGGGCGCCATCAAACTCGAGGCCTTCAAACTTGCCGTCCGTGCGCCAGCCAGCAATGTAGTCAAAGAACGCGAGCGGGCCAGCAGGGTACCGCCCAAAGTTGAGCTTTTCGCGGCTGCCCTCGGCCTGTCCCTCGCTGTTGTAGTAACCGGGGGTGCAGTCGGGTCCGCCAATAATACCCTTTGGCGCGGAGAGGATAAGTTCCACCCACTTGTCCTGCGCCGCCAGCGCCGGCTCGACCGTCTTGGCGCCTAGCTCGTTTTGCTTGCGCAGGATCGCAGCGAGCGTGTATCCCTGGTCCGTGTAGTTTGAGGTCACGTTGGACGCCAGCGCGGCGCCCTGCATCAGCCCGACAATGTACAGGTTGGGGAAACCGTGCACGTGCATGCCGTGCAGCGAGCGCATGCCCTTGGACCACGCCTCGGTGAGCGTCGTGCCACCACGCCCGTACACCTCGAGCCCGGCCCTGAACGTGTACCCGGAACCAAACTCGAACCCAGTCGCGTACACAATGACGTCGACGGGGTAGTGCTGCCCGTTGGCCCAGACGCCGGTCGCGTCGACCCGCTCAACACCTTGCCCGTCCGTGTCAATCAGGTGGACGTTGGGACGGTTGAAGGTAAGCAGGTACTCGTCGTGGTAGCACGGCCGCTTGCAGAACTGGCGGTACCACGCCTTGAGCTTTTGTGCCGTCTCGGGGTTCTCGACGACCGTATCGCAGCGCGCGCGGATCTCCTGCATCACCTCGTCGTCGGACACGTAGTATGCGTTGAGGTAGTCGTCGTGGGTAATGTCCTTGAGCGTCTTGCCCTCGGCCATGGCGCGCTCCATCATGCGCGCGACTATGCGCTTTGCGTTGTCCGTCCACCCGTCCTGCACGAGGTCCTCGTCAGCGTGGCCCGTGCTCTGCAGCTGGGTA
The DNA here is from genome assembly GCA_002335565.1 of Cutaneotrichosporon arboriforme. Taxonomy (NCBI): domain Eukaryota; kingdom Fungi; phylum Basidiomycota; class Tremellomycetes; order Trichosporonales; family Trichosporonaceae; genus Cutaneotrichosporon; species Cutaneotrichosporon arboriforme. The sequence goes on along the minus strand of BEDW01000005.1, from coordinate 1,369,261 downwards.
AAGTTACGCAACCACGTCGGCTGCCACCCCTTCTCGCGCTCGCCGAACCACTCGGGGTCGATCGGGTGGTTGTGGCGTGGCGCGACCGCCGACGGGGTGCGCTGGAACACAAACAGCTCGCCCGAGTCACGCCCAAGCTGCGGTATACACTGGACGCCAGTCGCGCCCGTACCAATCACAGCCACACGCTTGTCCTTGAGCTTTTCCATCGGGGCGCCGTTCCAGTCGCCGCCCGAGGCGTCAAAGTCCCACCGAGCCGTGTGGAACGCCTTGCCCTTGAACTCCTCCATGCCAGGGATACCTGGCAGATGCGGCTTGTTCAGGGGCCCGGTACCCATCGCGACGCTCGAGGCGGTAAAGTCGTCGCCCTCGCGGGTCTTGACGCGCCAGCGCTTACCCTCCTCTTCCCAGGTAATTGACTCGAGGTGGGTGCTGAACAGGGCGTGCGGGTAGAGGTCGAACGTGCGGGCGATACGTTGTGCGTGCGCGAGGATCTCGGGGCCGCGGACGTACTTTGCGCTTGGCACCGTGCCCGTCTCCTCAAGGAGGGGCAGGTAGACCATGGCCGCTGTGTCGCACATGGCGCCGGGGAAGCGGTTCCAGTACCACACGCCGCCAAAGTCGCCGCCGCTCTCGAGAATGCGAAAGTCGGTAATCCCGGCCTGCTTGAGGCGCGAGCATACCGTGAGGCCAGCAAAGCCCCCGCCGAGGAACAGCAGCCCGACGTGGTCGCGCACCGGCTCGCGCGGTCCCACAGTAGTGTACGGATCGTGGTCTTCGGCGGGCACGATACCATCCAGTGGCCGCCATTGTCCCAGCCCGTCAGACCGGAGCCGTTTGTCCCGCTCCTCGCGGTACTTGGCGTGCAGCGCGTCGCGATCCTTCTGCTCGAGCGAGATTGTCATTACGGGGGAGTGTTCTACAGTCTGAGATAATGTCGAGTTGGGCTGTAACTCCCGGCTGTGCTTGGCGTATATGTATCATCGTTGGTTGTACTTTGTGGTGTTGATCTCCGGGCCCCGCCGGCAAACAATTGGCCGGGATTGTGTGGGGTGAGGCGGAGGTAGCCGACGCCCACACCGCTAAGCACGGGTTAGGCTTTGGAGTGGGCGGAACGCTCGCCGTCACGCGCCTGGCGCGGGCACGGCCTACACGGCGTTGCATGCCGTTCATACCGAGCCAGAACGGGTCGCGCAGACCGTGCCCGGGCCCGCAGCAACGGAGATCGAAGTGTAGTGCGTGCAAAGCCGGAGAGCGGTGTTGTTGGGAGCCCAGCTTGCCGAGAGTCATTGGACCACTATTGGGCCACCGAAGAGGCGGCGCTGTGGGTGGCTGCTGCATGCTAACATCCCAGACCGCCACGGCGCCGCCATGCTTAGCTGGGCATTTATCAGCCCCACCCACGATTAACTCAGACCTCAACAGGTACGCAGGCGTTCCTTGGCCATTATGCGTTTTCCCCCTCCTTGACCGCTATGAGGCCCTACTACTGCAGTCACTAAGTCGCCTGTGAAGCTCAAGTTCCTGACCGTGCTCAATAGACCCTCGTCATGCACGTTGCCCACAATATCTGAACATACATTACATGCAGCCTCACCGGGCTCATAACGTGGGCGCAGCCCGGTCGTAACAAGAGAAGCAATATACAATAGAGATAAACAGATGGAAGTGATCACGAACGCAGGAAGTTGGGAGGGTGTGGCAACCTGGGGGGCGCGTTACCTGGGTCTGAGCCAGGACGGCAACAACCTCATGCACTGATAGCAGACTGCAGCAAAGGGACAGCTTGAGACGGGCTGGCGCCCGTCTCGCGCCGAGACTAGACCATGTTGGCAGCGCGGCGGCTACACAGTTCCTGAAGTTCGCCAGTGACGCGGTCAATGTCCTCTGGATGGACGATGGCGACGCGGCCGGGCGTCGGCGTGTACTTTGAGTGCGCCGCCTGGGCGTGGGCATGGACGTGGGCGTGGTGGGTGTGGGCGTGGCTCGTGTGGGACGCTGCGGTAGTGGTGATCGAGCTGTGGGTGAGGTACGGCAGGGCCGAGGACGAGCTGCTCGCGCCACTCGAGCCCTGCCGCGACCGCGAACGTTGTTGCCCCCAAGGCATGTTCTCTAGCGGGCTGTGGCGCTGGGCCGTAGGCGGCATAGGGAACGCGAGCGACATGGGTGCTGGATGCGGCGGGGGCAGCGACGTCGGCACCGGCGCGTGGGATGGTGCAGTCGCCTGCGAGGTGGATGGCGGCGCGCGGAACGGACTCGGCGCCTCGGCTAGCGCCGTGCATGACCGGCTTGCGTACGGCGTCTTGAACGGCGCCTTGAGACTGGCGGTAAAGCCGGAAGTATACATTGACGAGCGGCGCTGGACACACAAGGGCTGGACGGGGGTGTACGGCGCGGGGGCGGAAGGGGCAGCCGCAGGCGCTGTGGTGAGAGGGACCGAAGGTGCGCGAGTCGAAGGCCGCTCCGGGCGCGTCGGGACACCGATGGCGTCAACAACGGCCTTGAGCGGCGCGTGGTCGGCGCCAGAGACCATGCGGTGCGCCAGGAGTACGCGCTCCGTTCCCTCAAAGACAAACTCGCCGCCGAGCTGGGAACGGTTACCGGCGCGCATCGACTGCATGCGCGCTGCGCCGAGGAGCATTGCGCCGGCGTGCTTGAGTCCGCTGGCAGAGTACTCGCTCTTTGCACTAGAGAGTGCGCGCGGCGCCAGGCCGAGCACGTCGTGCAGGCGTCGCGTCGGGTCGGTGTACACTGCAAACGGGCACTGGAGCTGTTGTCTGAAGCCCTTGATCATGCTTGCTGCGCCGAGACCAATGACGACGACGCGCGCGCGCGACCGTGCAAGTAGAGGCGGGGTGAGCTGGGCAATCAGCGCGCGCAGGTATGCTGCGCAGCTGGGCGACAGCCAGTGTCGGACAAACACCACGACGGTGCGTGTGTGTCCGGGCGCGTCGATCAGCTCGCCAAAGGGCACCGCCTGCCCGTCCTCCGACACGACGTCGAGCTCGGCCGCGTACATGACCTTGGCGAGAGACGGCATGTCGCCTGGCGCCGCATGGAGCTGGGTGCAGCTGCGCATGGCCTTGACTGCGCGCCGCCGAGCCTTGGCACCTGGGCTGTCGGGGTATGACGCCGTGACGAGGCTCTCGAGGGGCTTGTTGAACGCGGGAACGGACGCAGAGGCAGCCGCCCACGACGGCGAAAGGGCAAATGTACCTGAACTTGGTGTCTCGGGCCACTCGCCCGACGTCGTAGACAGCTCGGACGAATCCGAGCTTGAGCTGGTGCGGTTCATGCGCGACACAAAGGAAGTCGTCTGGGTGTAGCTGACGGAAGGATCGGTCGCACGACGGATCCCTCCTGCGGCGGGTACGCTGGTGGCCGCGTTGAAGGAACTCCGGCGCTGGGGCGGCCAGGACGGTTGGGCAGGCTTCAGCCTCGTGGGCATGTCGGGCGACGTCGGCTCCTCCGGCACGGACGTGAGGCGTTCCAGCTCGAGGCAGTGTTCCTTGACCTGGACGAGGAGCTCGAGGCTCTCAGTGAGGGTGTGCGGGAGCTGGCGGCCTAGCGTGTGGACGGGGCCGGCGTTGTTCCCGAGGCTGCCGTGCGCGCCGTGCCGCCGAGGAACGGGCGGGAGGGGCTGTGCGTGGATTGGCGGTGGGGGTTGGGCGCGTGGAGGGCGAGGCGGGGCGTTGGGCGGCGGAGAAACGAGCGATGGCGTCGACGACGAGAACTGGGCGCGGCCCAGGCCAATGGGCGGTGGTGGCAGAGGCCGATGAGGCAGGACGGACGGGAGGGGGGCAGGCGGAATGGGCGAGTCGCTGTCGCGCGATTCGCGCGAGTGCACCGAAGTGTACGAGTCGCGGGAATTGCGCGAGGCCCGCGACCCGCGCGAGTTGAACGAGTCGCGCGAATCCCGCGAGGCATGTGAGAGCGGCGGACCGCTCAGCGGCGACAGCGGTCCCAATGACAGTCCGTGGCCTGGCGGCCGCGTCCCGCAGCGGGGTACGGCAACGCCGACCTTTGCAGGCTGTACGAGGATTTCTGGCGACTCGGGAAGCGCAGGCGGAATGGTACATGGGTCGGCGGCCGAGCGCCACTTGAGCGGCCGCAGGGGCGAACCCCGGTCCGCGAGGTCTGTCATGGATGCGTGGGCGACGTGGCCGCGTACGACGCCAGGCTCGTAGGCGCTAATCCTTGCGTGTTCTGCGGAACTCGAAGACGACGACGCGTTCGACGGACACAGCATAAGAGAGTTGGCAGCAAACGAGTCGGAAGGAGACGTGAGCGAACCCGACATAGTCTCGACTTGGGCCTCGGGCGACTGTGGTGGACTCATGGGTGTGGCGTTCGTGTGTGCGAGGTGTGCGATGTGTGAAGAGGAGAGGGACGCGGTGGGCGTGAGTCGCGGCCGCCGTGGCGATCGCCGTGTCGTTGCTGGTATAAGACGTCGCTAGTTGTGTACGTGTGTGAGGTCAGTAGTGCAAGCGAGAAAGGAGGAGAAATGAGAAGAGAAGAGAGGGAGAGCGCAGCTGAGACGCCGCGACGATGTGTAGATACTTTAAGACAAGTAAAGCAATGGCATCTCGCGTCTTGAACAGCAGAGCCCTCAAAGTGACACCTGGGCCTGTGGGCGAGCGAGTTGAAATTGTTTTGCGAGATCTTGGTCTGCAACACTATTCAGTCTGATCGGAACAGGCAGAAGCGGTCAGGCGGTCAGGGGGAGGGGGCAGGAGGGGGTGGGGACGACGGAAGATCCGACGAGAGAGAGCAAGCGGGTTGTGTATGCATCGGGTGTGGAGAGCGACGGCCCGAGAGAGAGAGTGGGTGGTGTGCAAAGAGAGGCGTACGCCGTGGCGCTAACGACGAGTAAACAGGGTCAGTCGCTGCTTCAGGTGTTTCCAATGCCCACGTACCTGTGTACCTGTGTACCTCGCTGCGGCGACGAGCACGAGCATGAGCACAAGCATGCATCTCCTAGGTTGCTCGGATTCCAACCCCTGTCGATGAACTGTATGCGTTGCTGAGACACACGCCTCCAGCGGCAGAGGCGGCGGCAGAGGCGTCGGCGTCCGCTGTGCAGGTTAACTCAATAGGCCATTGCCGACTATTTGGTCCAACCCAATCAACGCCATTCAATCCGTTCCATGCTGTTGTTGTGTGCACGAGAGAGAGAGAGAGAGCGACAGGGCACACTACTGGCTCGTTCGGCAACAGGAAATCATTTGACAGCCAGAACAATGCAGATGAATAGGACTTCAAGGACCTCGCACGGCTGGCGTGCACCTAAATTGTTCACACCTCAATGGGAGTTACTCCTGAATGCAACCTCCTCCTTGGTTCATTTTTGGGCCCCCACCCACCACCAAGCTCTGTTGCAACCCTCTGCTCAGTGTGCATGTGTGTCATCGGTCCCACCAGCTCCGACACAATCTGCGCTGATGGCGTTGCGTTGCTGGCATGTGAGAGTCTCGCCGGCGCACTTGTTTGGCCGCGACTAATCTCTCGAGCTCGGCATGGCGTTGTTGGTCAGAAGACTAGGCAAAATGCACTCGCGGCGCCACTTCTTGAGATTCTCTTACATTCAATGAATCCAGTGGCGTCCCCACAGGCGAGGTATGCTCCCCCCACCCTGCTCTGCGCTCGACAGACAGAGCCGTTCGCCCCCTTTGACTCGTTTGTCGATTCCAGTCCTGAACCATGCTCCTGGGTCTATATCCTGGCCAACGCACACTGCAGATGGACTAGTCACTTGCGGTAGGCACCTCCCCACCTCTACCACAGCGTATATGCATACCCTCGCGTGGCGTCGTACTCTGCACCCCAGTTTCACCACCCAACGACGCCCCGCTTCCGACCCAATCGCCCCCCTCCCCTGTACACACCCACCGCCCGGGCGCTGGCTCAAGCTCACGCTGGAGACTGTTGTGCCTGCCCGGACCTGATAGACATACTTTAAGCGTTACATATGGAGTACTGTACAGCGCGGAGAACAGCAGTTACGACGTCGAGCTCGTTTGGTGGATGAAAAAAAGTCGCTCAATGGACGTATGCAGGTCAAAGGCCAATGAGGCACCCCCATTCTTCGTCGTCGTCGTCGTTGACGGCAGGGGGAGGACGGGCACGGGCACGAGTGGCACGCTTGGGTTTCTTCTCGGCCTCAGCCAGCTCGGCCTCGGACTCAAACTCTGCGCGCGGCCGTTTCGTACCACGCTGAGTGCGTATCGTGGCTGGACTGCGCTGCGTGCGAATGGGAGGAGTACTGAGCGGCGTGCGAGTGGGAGGACTGCGCTTCGGGCGAGTAGACGGGGTAGATGTCCGCGGTGTAACGGAAGTGGGCTGCTTCGGTGCCTGCGATTGCGATTGCGAAAGCGCAGACGGGGTCCCCACTTTCGAACGTGTCTGGCGCGGGGTACTAACGGCCGCCGCTGGCGACCATTTCGGCGTGACGGCTTCCGACTTTGCACGCGGCGTGACCACTTCCGATTTCGGCACAATCGCCAACGGTCGTGTGGTGATTATCTCTATGCAGTCGAGATACTGGCGTGGTTCGCATGGTACAAATGCCGGTACCTGCACATGCACATCCTCGTTGGCCACAACGGCATGCCGCGAACGTCTCCTGCGCAGGGCAGCAATGGTGCCAACCTTATCTGAATCGTCGCTCGCGTCGCCCGAAACCGAAACCTTGTTGTTCGCTACGCCCTTGGGCCCACCACGCGCGCCCACACCCCCGGTCGACTTTCGCCACACTGCTCGACGCGCAAACGTGCCCCGCACTGGCGGATCCGCTAGCGCCGCTGACACGCCACCGGCACTGGAAGACGACCCAGCTGCTGCAGCGACTGGCGGTGGTGGCGTGGGTGGCAGCGCCGATCGTGCCTCCAGCGACATTGATGCCGGCCCGATCGCGTCCGCGCTAGTGTCGGTCAAATCAGCCACCACCATTGGCTCGCCCAAAACCACCACAGAGGCAGTTTCGGACACCTCTGACGAGGCGGCCTGGCGCGATCGTGGCGCCCGACGCGTGCTAGCCTGGCGCGGCGAGTCGTTCCCACCACTATCCAATAGCTCTACAGCAGGAGCGTCGTCGCGCTCCACCGACGTGCCGTGTCCTGCTTCTCTCATGACAGCGTCTGTCGCCATGACGTCGACACTGTCCGTGCTAATGTCGTGCGGCGCATTATAGTCGTGAGAAGTCGCCGATTGGGGCTGCGCCACCTCGATCACACCAGACGCCGGTAGCGTATCGTTCGTCTTATCGTCATGTTCAGATGCGTTCAGCTCGATTGTTCCAGTGATAGGAGGAGATGGCTCGACTTCAATTGCTGTTGAGATATCCGCGCCGACCTCGATCGCAGTCGTGGTATCTGTGGCCCCAACACTCGCATTGGACTTGTCCGTCCGGAGTGCAATCGCGTCGGACGTGTCCGTTGACGGTCCCGCCGGCGCCGCAGTAGCCATGTTGACGTCGGCGCTCGGGTCCGTGGCAGCCGCGTCCATACCATTCTCATCGGGCATGTGCCTCCCGTCGAGGCCCATACCACCTCTCCCACGGCCTCTTGGACGCCCTCTCCCACGTCCTCTCCCTCGTGGTCGTCCACGGGTCTTGAAGAGGCTCGGGGGCGGCTGGAAATCGGGATCGGCGGCGGTATCGTCGTCAAAGCCGTCGGGGAGGATGATGTCTGGCGTGGGTGTGCGCGGCGGAGGTGTTGTAGGACGGGGTTCTGGTCCAAACACCGGTAGACCGTCCAGCATCGCGCCGGGCGGGGCGTCGGGCGTGTCAGCGGGCGTGGTCAGGTCTATCGCTGGCGCTCCCGCACGGGACGTCGCATCGCTGTCCACCACGATCGGTTCTGCCGCCGTGCCCTCTCCAGTTGCCGTCTGGGTCTTGCGCGGCCGGCCTTTCTTCTTTGGTTGGCTTGGCGGTGTCTCGACATGGTACCATTTTGACGCGGGCACGAGCATGTCGAGCGGCTCGAGGCCGAGCACCTCGCGCCGCCAGACTTCTAGCTGGAACAGAGCCGCAACGTCTAGTGTTCGCAGGTCCAGCCGCAGCTCGCGGTTACACCTTGCCGTGCCTCCTGGTGGTGGTGGGAAGGCTGGGGTGAAAGGAGACGGGGAACGGGGAGCGGATGGAACAGCGGCTGTCCCGGCAACGAATGCTTCGGCGTCCGGCGTGTTGTCGGCGGCTTCCTGGGTGGTCTCGGCGGATCCCTCGGCGTTTTCGACGACTCGCTCGGTGGTCTCGGCGGCTCCTTCAGTCTCGGCGACTACCTCTGCTTGTGCGACGTCGGCCGAAAACGTCGCATCAGCCGCAGTCACGCCCTCAGCGCTCGACTCGTCCGCCATTGGGACGTCGCCTGTGCCCTCCTCGTGGCGCAACCCATTCTCACCTGTCGCCGTCGTTGCCGTCACCCGGCTCCCATCGACCTCGACAAGCCCATGCACGTCGATACCCGCGACGTCCTCGCCGTTCGCGAGAGACATGGACACCGACGCAGCCGCGACCTCCCACGACGTCTGCGTTACGGACGAAGTACCTTGCGCTGGCTCGGAGACTTCGGTGCTCGTCGCGGGCTCGGCAGCTGTGGGCTGCGCGTGCGGGGTTGTTTCTGGCCCGTTTGCGGTCTCCTCGTTCGCCGCCGCTGAGGGAGAGGCCCCTGCGGCGCTGCTGACAAGCGCCGCCTCGCGTACAAGTACGAACCGCGTTTCGGTCACTGTCATCTCTATGTGAGAGGCAGACGGCGAGGGCGTCTCGTCAGCCACCGAGGAGGGTTGGCCGGGGGGTACCGACGGGTCGGGCGGTGTCAAGGCTTGCGGCGTGCCGTCGGCTATAGCGGCGCCGTCGGACTGGACTAGCAGGGCCGTTCCCTCGCTGGGAACTGGAGCTCCCTCGTTTCCATTTGTATCTTGCTCCATGGCCGAGGTCGCTGTTAGAATGGGCGCTCCGGGGGAAGGTGCGAAAGATTGCTCGCCCTCTCCATTCGCACTCGCAACTGGATGACTAGAGCCTCGTAATCCGTTCTGCGTGTCGCTCGGAGCACCCCCTTCTCGCAGAGCAGTCGACTGCCGTGTCGTCTCCAGGGCACCCGCGTTGATCTGGGTATGGCAGGATACACCCTCTTGTCCATATGGTCCATAGCTCACGGTCGCGACCGTTCCCGATCCGTCCACATTGATAGCGCCGGGGTCCTTCTCCTTCCCTTCCTTTCCCTTGGTGCCAACTCCCTCCGACCCCCGCTCACGCGGCTCGTCGTCGAGTATGACAGGACTCCCCCTCTCGCGTCGCCACAACCTCCAAAGTTCCTCATTATCTTCGGCCGGACTAGCCGCAGGGGGAAGTTCCGAGCTGTCGACAATACGAAAGTCGTAGCGGTGGTAACTCGTTGGCGTGCGGTATCGCTCGAGGATACCGGCGAGCTTGATGAGGTGGGATGGGTCGTTCAGGCCGGCAAGGAAGGTCGCCAGCGGCGCGAGCATGATCCCGCCTAGTTTTTCGGAACGGCGAAACGTCGCTGGTGGCGGCAGCGGCGGGGGCGCCTCGCCTGGCATCGTGATTGCCCCGTCTGCGCGATCCACGGCGAGCGAGTGAGTCGGGTGTCGGAGTTGAATTTGTTGTGAATGGAGGTTGGGAACAAGTAGGTGGAGGTTGCACAAACTCTGTTGGGTGGCGCTTCGACGTCATGTCAGGGGGAGGACGCCCCACTCTGAACTCTGACCGCGGGAGACCAGTTACCACGACCAGCCGTCCAACTACTATCCGTCGCGTCCATCGCGCACAAGCGTCACAGAATGTCACTACAAAGAAAGAGCCAAGTTGGGCATGGCCTGATGGCTAGCACCATGCATGACTACCTGGCAGGCGGCCGGGCTTCGCTTGGGCATGACAGGGCACTCTCGACAGTTGGTGAAATGCTCACTTCAGCACATTGAGTGTTACGGCATACCAGTTCGCAACATTGCGGACATTGTGCGCCAAGCATCACAGCTGGCACCCTTCCTTTGCAGTTTCTGGCACAGGGGTTTCATCTCCTTCTATCCTCGGCAGAGGTTTCGTGTTTGACGCGCTCATCACGGCATTTGACATGTCTGGCGCCCATTTTGCCGCGCTCAGCGCTCGCTTACACGCAGTCGTCGTCCGCGCCTGGGTCTGTGCTCGCTTCAAGCTCCTGACCCAGCGGTCCTCGTTTAGCCACTGAGTTGCGCCGCGCGCCGACCCATCGCAGACAGACTGGGTCTGATCGCCAGCCCGTTTAGGTCCAAGTAACGCTCTGCGTGCCCATCAAGGCCATTAATAAACCAGGACGCCTGGTCGACCGCCAGCCCGTGTCGTCTCCCGTCAGTCTTACTTCTCCTAGATCCTTATATTGCAATGTATGCTGCCTGCACATATGCATGGTCTGCCCACTCCTAGACGCCTCGTCGCTTGCTGGCACTGCCTGGCCCAGACCTGCGGATGTGCTCAACGGGTGCAAAACCGGGGTGCTCCCGAGCCCCTGGCCAGGCCTTCGATGATGCCTCTCGTAAACGGGCAGCGCATACCTGGAGGCGCCTCCGCGTACGCGCTTGCGCTCGTGGAATTCAGAGCCAAAAAACAGCACACCAGGACTCAGTTCGTCACGTATGGAGAGGTACACCTGACTGACATTGCGAGCGTGCTGGGCCAAAATGGCAGAGACGAGGTCAGGCCCCGTCAGGAGCACGTTGGGTGTGTTCCCGACACAAGTAATGTCCAGGAACACATGGAGCGCGACGTGAGCTTGAGGCGTGAGGCAAAGCGCACCAACGAAGGGGTTTGGACGCGCGGAAGCGCGCTATCTTCACCACCTCGACCGCACACGGCACATTGCCATACCTACCTGCCTACCTACCTACCTACTACTGGTCATTTAAAGACGGACTGCGATGTGACAGACCCAGCCTCTCCTCACTCCCAACTCTCCTCCTCGTCACTGTCAGCGACACGGGCGACACGACACTCTCCTTTACGGACACTACCAGCTCTGGCAGCGGTTTTACTGTCCTCGGCCTCATACACTCTGGCGCTGTGCGCAGAGACCTCGGAATCCCTCGATCGCTTACATCCGGCCCAGGCCAGACACACCCATAGGCAAGCCTCGAAGCCTCGAATTTCGACCGGCATCTCACCCCAAGGCTACACCAGGCCGGACCTGTAGAACAACAGCCGAACTTCCACGCGACGCAGACGCATTCCGCAGCCCCCAACCGCCTCCGCCACCCCCGCGCGCGCTGGACCTGACCACCCAGCACGGTACCCCGGAAAAGATCGCCATCGCCGTAATCCAGACGCACAAACAAGAGCCCGAGCCCGGGCGGCGTACCCCTAAAAATGGGCTTCCTTTCATTCTCTCGTCCTAGAGGCGACACAAACAACGTGGACGCAGGCAAAGGCAATAAGAAGGCTCGAGTGTCGTTGACCAACGACCCAAAACGCCCTCCTCGCCCCTCCTCATGCTTCATCCCCTCGGTAGTTGACGACTGGCTCGACGACTTGCCTCACAAGCTTTCTGCTCCCCGCCGACTGCAGCCCCTCTTTCGCCGCAACACCAACACCAAGAAGACCGACAAGCGCACTGTCCCCGGAACACACCCCGTCGGCACACCGCGCACAAAGATGACTGGCCGCCGGGCCGTCTCGACCACCACCACTCTTTCCGTTTCTGATTCCCCTGCGCTCCCGCCCGGTGCGGCAGCGCCGACTCTTGGCCACATTCTCGACTACAGCTTGGACAACAAGGAGTACTTTTCGCGCCCTTCCGTGGAGTTTGACTTTGACCTCGAGCTAGGTGCAGTAGACACCTATTCTCGCGACGCGCGTGTCCGCCGACCCAGGTTGCGTACGCAGAGTGTGGCGCTGGACACTGTCGCTTTTGGACGCAGCAACGTCAACAACAGGGTAAGCATTTTTTCTTTCTTTGGTTTTCCTTTTCAAAATGGGGATTAGAGTTTGAATACACTTTTCTGGGGTGGAGTGTATGGTGGGAGAAAGTTTATCCGCAAAGGGTAAGGGGCGTAAGAGGGCGCAAGAGGGCGCAACCCAGACCCTGAGACTAGTGCGGGCCTAACCACTGTTTTGGGTGGATTGGGCGGTGCCACCAAGAACGCCACTATTTTGGCTTGTCCTGGCTCGGACACCGTCGACGACGACGACGCCGACGACGCCAACGGTCATGAGAGGCGGTGACGAGGGCAGAGAGCACTGGCAATGGCAATGGGAACACTGATTCTCACCACCGCACTCGCTTTGCTTGCTCTTGTCATTGTCACTGTCTCTTCAATCTGTCTCTGCCTCTGTTTGTGCTGTGCGAACGTCATATCGCAGACACCGCCACCACATACCCACCACACACACGACGCCCGCAGCCACACACGGCTTGCGCGTGCACAATCCAGATCTTACCCAGGTCGAGCGAGTAGCGTTCCGTCCGCGCCGTCCGCTTGCGGATCACAACTGCTGCTTGGGCCTCTCTCCACTCTGTGGCACCCCTATCCACATTCACCTTGACTGTGCTGCTCGCTCGCTCCCTCGCTCTCGCTCGTCTTCAACATTGCTCACACCTATCAGCGCCCGTACTCGACCACATCCCAGACCATGTCCACCGCCCCCGTGGTGCCTCCACGCTCCGCCTTGCGTGGCAGCGCCGCGCCCTCGACATCCTCTAGCACGGCCACGTCGTCGTCGTCGTCGCTCGTCCCAGATGCCATGGAACAGCGCCCCTACGTCCTCGCCGTCGAGCCACCCACGGCAAACTTTGACGAGCACGTCGCGTTTACAGCCGAGCCCAAGGAGGAAGTCAAGCGCGACTCCTCTGCCACCGACGAGGTCATCTCGTTCCGCAAACAAGCTGCGCAACGCCGCAGCATGGAGCGGTTAGGATGGGGACACCCCAAGTCGCCCTCTGCCTCCAAGACGACGGTCATTGACGAGCGCGACCCATTCAAGGTCCGCGACAACAAGCCCGTCCGCAACAGCTCGAGCGGCGTTTACACCCGTGAGTCGAGCGAGATCTGTTCCCTCAGAGAACCAGCTGACCCATCGCAGCCGCCTCGTTCCCTGGTCCCAGTGCGTCGCCAACAACGCCGTTGTTCCCCGCCTCGCCTACTTCGCCCGCAACTTCATCGAGTGGCTTTACATCGCAGGTGGCCGTGCGCCCGCCAAATTCTGCGTCGCCTTCGTCCGCGTCCACGGGCGCCTACACCGCATACCCTGGGGGGATCTATGCCAGCGGGGTCTGTGCGCGCGCCATGTCGAGCTTCAAGCGCCTGTCCATGGCCGTGAATGCCTCGCCTAGCGCGCCCCTCCCGCCCATCGGCCGCCCCGTCAGCGCCGTGCAGTACCCGAGCACAGGCATGGTGTACACTCCGCCATCGCTGTCGACGCGCTCCTCCATGTCGCATGCGTCGTCCTCGCGTACCGGCACATCGCCGCCTAGCAGCGCCCACTCGGTCAGCCCGCCCGTGACGCCCACGACGCCGAGTTCGTACGTGACGCGCAACGGCGTCGTCCTCATCGACGCCGACCAGGACGACGACACCTCTGAACTCTCCCCTCCCCTCGCCTTGGATGAACCCACGCCAAAGCAGTCCCCATCGCTGGCGATGAAGGACCTCCAGATCAAGACGGTAGCCATTCCCGTCGCGGAGCGCACCGTCACGCCCTTATCCCCCACTGCGCCTAAGCGCGCCCGCCGCAAGCCAGTGCCCCGTCTTGAAGACGACGACCTTGTCAAGCGCCTCGAGGCTGTCGAGGTTTAACCTCTTCCCTCCTACCTTTGCTTGCCTCTTGCGTCTGCTTGTATGATGGCTCGCTCTGGAAGCCCCATCCATTTCTTTCAAACCTGTTGTACCAACTCCTCTAATAGCAACGGGTTCCGGTCGCTTTGTGGCTCCCCCATGCATGTAGTCTATCCTCTTTGCCAGCGGCTGTCGCGATCGTGCCTAGACATTTGTCAGGGGGTGGTGCAGAATACTGATGGCCATGCCCGGCATCTCCGGGATGCGTTGGGAGATTGATACAGGTGGTGACGCGTCTGTGCCAGGGAAAGGGGGCGTCTCTCTCCACGTCACCAAAATCATCATCTGGCCGCAGTGTCATAACACTTGGTTGGCATTTCCCCGGGCCTCCAACTTGTTGCAATCTACACATACACCATGCGGCTGTCTTTCTCGCTGTCTGCCGCCCTCCTGGGCCTCGCGTCCTTTGTGACCGCCTCCAACGTTGTCGACCTCGACGGCAAGAACTTTGACCAGGTGAGTGGCTGGGCGCTCCTCCACTACCTTCCATAGATAAATGCTCATCGCAGCTTGTCGGCAAGGACAAGGGTGCTCTTGTTGAGTTGTAAGTGGATCATCGAGTGTCCGCCTGTGCTAATCCCAGCTTTGCTCCGTGCGTATTACGATACCCCGCGAATGACTGCTAACATGTAGCTGGTGCGGCCATTGCAAGAACCGTGCGTCTTACTAAGCAGAGTTAGTGCTCACCCCAGTGGCTCCCACATACGAGCAGCTCGCGGACGCGTTCCCCTCGGACAAGGTCATCATCGCCAAGACGGACGCGGACGGTGAGGGCCGTGAGCTCGGCTCGCGCTTCGAGGTCAAGGGCTTCCCCAGTAAGCTGCCTCGCTTGTCCTAAGCTGACGCCAGCGCTCAAATGGTTCCCCGCCGGCTCGTCCGAGCCTGTCGACTACAACGGTGGCCGTGACCTTGACGCCCTTGTTGAGTTTGTAGCACAGCAGTCGGGCGTCAAGTCCAACATCAAGCCGCCTCCTCCCCCCGCCGCGATCGTCCTTGACGGCAGCAACTTTAAGGATGTCGTCGACGGTTCCAAGAATGTCCTCGTTGCCTTCACTGCGCCTTGGGTTGGTCCTCCATGCCTAGACTCCTACTGACACTCTTAGTGTGGCCACTGCAAGAACATGAAGCCCGCGTACGAGTCGGTTGCCCGCGCGTTCATCGACGAGGACGACGTCGTGGTCGCCCAGGTCAACGCCGACGACATGTCCAACAAGGAAGTTGCGCAGAAGTACGAGGTCCGTTCGTTCCCCACGATCAAGTTCTTCGCCAAGGGCGGCGACGTCGACGCGCCCGAGGCGTACTCTTCCGGCCGCAGCGAGCAGCAGTTTGTCGACTTCCTCAACGAAAAGGCCGGCACGCAGCGTACCACCTCGGGCCGCCTGAGCGACCTTGCTGGTAAGGTCGCCGAGCTCGACGAGCTCGCTTACAAGTACTACAACGAGGCGCCGTCGCGCGCCGAGGTCTTCACCGAGGTCGAGAAGTACGTCAAGAACCTCGCAAAGGACACGGACAACAAGGTCCGCAACGCCGCCGACTACTACGTCAAGGCCATGGAGCGCATCAAGGCCAAGGGCGACGCGTGGCTCACCAAGGAGCAGGCGCGGTGAGTTGTCCCATCCATGAGTCGGTACTGATGCCTAGCCTGGCCAACCTCCTCCAGTCGCCTTCGCTCGCCCCCTCCAAGCTCGACGAGATCAAAATCAAGGCCAACATTCTCGGGTCGTTCGTTACCAAGAAGGCCAATGAGGCCGTCGAGGGTGTCCAGGACTTTGCCTCCCTCAGCAAGGAGGAGATCGACCAGGCCGTTCTCAAGATGATGAACGAGAAGGACGAGCTCTAAAATATATCTTGTGTAGCCCCGGTGCATGCATCTGTGCGACCCACTCATTTTGTAATGCAAATACAATGTGGTTTCAAATTGAGTGGCTAATGTTTCCTAAGGCGAATAGGATTGCCACGTGGTGTGGCTTCCAGCTTGCGCGTCGCTGATGCGTTTCGTCACCACCAACAGGTTCACTCAACTTGTCAGACGTCGCTCCTCTTTCCACAACACCACTTTCCTCCCTCCCGCTTTATCGCACGATGACTTCCACTCCCACAAAGGAGAAGGAGCCCGTGACCGCCACGGCCGCCGACACCAAGGAGCTGGTCAAGGCCGAGCCTGCGCCACAAGTTCTCAACGTCGAGGATGGTGGGTTGTGCTCTCACCTGCGCATCTAACCCCGCAGAAATCCTCAACAACATTGTGCTTATTGGGCGCGCGGTGACGACTGCCGAGCCACGGTTTACAACCCGCGTGCTGAGGACGTTGACGCACCTGCGTAAAAAGCTCACCAAGCCCGCGCTCAAGGACGCCCTCGAGCGTGCTTTCCCCAAAGGCTGTACGTTGGCGTGATGAGCGTGCGTGGATGTGCTGACGCGGCAGCCAAGACGGGCCAGGCGCTCATCGCCTCGCCCATCTTTCAGCTCCTCCCCGACCCTCCCGCCAAGGGAGAAGCCATGGACGTGGACGAGGCGCCCGCTGCGCCTGCACCGGACGCCGCCAAGGACAGCAAGGACGGCAAGGATGGCAAAGAAGCCGAGGGCAAGGACGGCGAGAGCTCCAAGACGGTTACCCCCGCGCCGCCGAAGAAGTACACACCCCCCGTTGACAGTGCGACGCAGGACCTGATCCCCGAGGCGATCGTGTACTTGCGCCTGCTCCTGATCCTCGCCGCGCTCGACGCTGGCAAGCCCGCCGAGGCGGGCGAGTTTGCCAAGGAGACGACCGAGCTCATCCAGGCTGCGAACCGGCGCACGATGGACCAGATTTCCGCCAAGGTCTACTTTTACCTCGCGCGCGCGTACGAGCTGCAGGACCGCCTGTCCGAGCTGCGCTCTACGCTGCTCGCCGTCCGCCAGACCGCCCACCTCCGCAAGGACGAAAACCTCGAGATCACCGTCGTCAACCTCCTCCTCCGCTCGTACCTCCAGTCCAACCTCTACGACCAGGCAGACAAGCTCCTGTCCAAGATCGAGATGCCCACGTCGAGCAACACGGCCCAGACGGCGCGTTGGTACTTCTACACCGCGCGCCTGCGTGCCGTCCAGCTCAACTATGCCGGTGCCGCCGACTTGCTCCTTACGGCCATCCGCCGCGCGCCAAAGGACGAGGTCGCGCCTGGATTTGTTCAGATTGTGAGCTGACATGCGATGTCGTTTAGCTCACACCAGATTCACAAGTTCTACATTGTCACTGAGATGCTCACTGGGCGCATCCCAGACCGCGCCATGTTCCGCCGGCCCGTGCTGCAGCAGGCGCTCCTCCCTTACTTCCAGATTGTACAGGGTGAGCTCACTTCTTCCACGCGCTTGCTGACGGCTAGCTGTCCGCGTCGGCGACGTGACGGCGTTCCAGCGGGCGTTCACGACCCACGAGCAGGCGTTCCTTGCCGACTCTACCCACTTTTTGATTCTGCGCCTGCGACACTTTGTCATTCGCACCGCGCTGCGGACGATCACGCTGGCGTACTCGCGCATCTCGCTGCGCGACGTGTGTCTCAAGCTCGGGCTCGACTCGGAAGAGGACACCGAGTACATTGTCGCCAAGGCGATCAAGGACCGCGTCATTGACGCGACGATTGACCACAAGGGCGGCTTTATGCAGTCCAAGGTGAAAAAGGACATTTACGAGACCGACGAGCCCCAGCAGCAGATCGCCCAGCGCCTCAAGTACGCGCTCGCGATGCACAACGACGCGCTCCAGGGCATGCGCTTTGCGGGGAACCTTCACCGCAAGGAACTCGAGACGGCCGCCGACGCGCGCGAGCGTGACCGCGAAATCGCCCAGCTCATCCAGGAGACAGAGGACGACCTCGACCTGTGATCGGGTGTGTGGGGACAGTAGTTCTAGAGACAGTATGCATGGCAGGATGACAACAGCGGCTGCAATACGGGCGAGTTCTGACAAGATTGTGACTAGATGTTAGATTGATGGCGTGGCAGCACCACTGGCGCTGGCGCTAGCTGTCGCACTGCGCGCCGGCGTCGTGTTTCCCGACGCGAGGGCGGCTGCCTCGGCCGCTTCACGCTCGAGACGTTCACGCTCCTCGCGCTCCTCCATCTCGACGACCTCAATGTCGAGCGGGTACGTGAGGATGGCGGCGATGCCCGTGAGGAGGTTGAGCTGGACGCCTGATTCGTGCATCGACGAGAAGATGATGGCCTCTCCGCCGCGCGCACGCACCGCGTCCACCATTTCTACGTACTTGTTGCGCGTCTCGGGGTCGGCGGCGCGGAACAGGTCGTCAGAAATAAGCAGCGTGCCTACCGCGCCGCGGTCGACGGCAAGCGCGACGTGTCCTGGCCCGTACCATGCGCGCAGCTCGTCGTTGGCCAGCATCTTGTGGAACCTGTGCCGTCAGACCAGCCTCGCGGGCTCGACTCACTTGTCCAGCGCCAAACCCTCGCGCGCAAACTTTGCGCCCTGCAACATGCGCGCGACGCCCGGATCACGCAGCGCCTCGACGAGCGAGTGCACGTGCGGCGTGTTGCTGTGTACCTTGACCCACTTGGACCGGCTCGACAGCAGCGGCTTGTTGTTTGTCTCAACCGCCTGCTGGAAGATGTAGTCATACAGCTGTTGTCATCAGCACTACGTGTCGCCTGGTGAGGGCTCACCGTCTCCTTGGTGAAGCCTGGCGATGCAATGACAATCGCCTTGAGACTCTCGTAGGGTATCAAACGGAGAATGGCAGCGTACACCGTCTGGAGAAAGTTGGCCACTGCCTGTGCGCGTCAGTCAGCCGTCGCATAGCGTGAGTAGGGCCTACCTTGTCGTGTGCGCCGGTTCCTGAACGCTTTCGGGGCACAGGACAGTCGATACGCTGCCTCACAACGGTCATGTGTTCCGTGAGGAGACAGATAGCCGCCGTGCCCTCTCCGCAGACGACCGCGCCAATCTCGGCGCCGCGTCCGGGCCGGGTACTCTCCGTGATGCGGTCGAGTGCGACGCTATCCCATCCGCTCGCCTTGGTCAGGCGAAACTTGCGCCCGCGTTCGAGCTCGAGCGTGTGGTACGCGCCCACACGCACATAGTCGTTCGCCTCGGTCACCTGTCCCGAGATACTCATCACCGCACGCGCCTGCGCCTTGTCCCCGTTCGTCTCGCTCGACGCCGCCGCCGAGAACATTGTCTAACGGTCAGCGCAACCGCCCCGACAGCGCCGGCCGTGACCCACCTTCTTGACCAGAATCGTCAACGCAAGCTGCACACGGAAACTCGTCGTTGTCCCCGTCATACTCGTCGAGTGCACTTTACGGTCCGTCTTGGCACGCAGCTCGTCGCCCTCGGAGATCAGGTTATACACGTGCCACATGTCCTCCTCGTCCTCGGGGATGAGCTCGACCCAGCCCTGGGTGTCAGCGGTGAGAACGCAGGCGGGGTCATCACGGCGAGGAGTGGGAAGATAAATCGAGGCGAGCAGAGTCGCTGAGCACCCCTAGTAGGGCCCCCACAAGCGCATACGCCGCCTGCAGCGCCTGACGTAGCACCCACTCACCGAGCCATCTTTCTCAATCTGTTTCTTGACGAGTTTCATGGTATCGCATGTGTGTTTTATCGGAGTGGTGGAGAGAACGATGGCAATCAACTTTTGAAACGGCCATGACGTCGGGTTCAGGCGTTGTGGGCGCCGCCGCCGCTCTCAGCGAATCCCATCAGCTCAGTGGCAAATCAAACAACGGCTGCTTCACACCTCGAGTCCCGACAATGATGCAGTATATCTATGAGTCATGCATGGAACGTGCAGCAAACACGCGTTCTCGTCGTCTGGTCCGCTCGCCGCCTCTATGTAACCTGTACTCTGCCCTCCTCGGCGTGAGGGCGCCGCTTGGGCACGCCGCGTCTAGTCCCAGCTGAAATCTTCGCTGTCGTCGGATCGTCGTTCCTTGGTCGCAGCAAGTTTTGCGTTGGTAGCAACCTGGGGGCTTCTGCTCGCGCCAGTTGGGCCCGCCGATGACACGGGGAGGGCACTGGTGTTCTTGACGGGCGAGACGGAGGGCGAGGCGCGCGGCGATCGACGTCCGTTCACGTCGGATGGTGGCGGCGCCAGTTGCGCCCTCTGTGCCTGCTCGCGCGCAATCTCCGCTTCGGCCAGCGCGACCTCGTCCACGTCGTCGACGTCGACGGGCGTCGCGTTCGCTGACCGCGCAGCGACCAGCGCGTCTCGGGCCGCGTGCGCGTCCGCCGTCAGCGGTAAAGCGTGGTACGTGTTGGTCCGCAGGTGCGCCGCGTACGAATACAGCACAAGGCAGCAGTACAGCTTGGAGGGGTAAGCAAGACAAGATATCTCCGCGTGCGTCTCACCTTGAGCAGGAAGCCGAGGAAGATGACGCCAAGTGCGTACCCCTTCTCGTCTTCCCATATCTGCTTGGCCAGCCCCGCGCGCACCGTCTTGCTCGACTCGGTCTCGTCCAGGTCGCCAGGCTTGATCTCGTGGCGGCTCGCGGCGAGGTCAAAGATGTCCTTCTGCGCCTGCGAGTTGAGGTCACGCTGTCCGTCGTGCTTGTGGATGTACCAGTAGTTGTAGAAGAACGCGTAGTGGAACAGCTGCTGGATCACATGGTCGAGGAGGTACAGGTGCGCCACGAGCAACGACTTGTGCGCGAGTTCCTAACCGTCAGCCACGCCGGGCCGTACAGCGTCACTTACAGACTTGACCTGCTTCAGGCCCCACAGAAAGGCGAAGAGCGTCGCGACGGAATACGCGTAGAATGCAATCTGCACAAAGCTCCCGCCGACGAGGAGGGTTATGAGGCCGTAGACACCCGCGACCTTGTGAATAAGCTGGGAGGGGGTTAGTAGCCGCGCAGGGGAGGGGTTGTAGACGCACGCCAAAGAGGAGAATGAGCTCGCAGCCTGGGTGGTTAGTCCAAGTCCCAAGTATTGCGCGTGACGCGCAGACACGCGTCTCGCGGTGCGGTCAGTTGGGACTCACCAAGCTTGATGTCGAGAATGCCAAAGAACGAAGAGCACACGGCGCCGGGCTGGAACCGGCGCACGCTGAGCCGCATGCTGGATGTCGGTGCTCGGTGCTGCGGCGTCGGTGCGCAGACAGTGGCAAACGGCTGGAGCGAGTTGGTGGCCTGGTTGGTGCTCGAGGTCGAAGCGAGCGCGCAAGCACTCGCAGGTCATCGCCAAAGGCACTTGGACTCAAGTTGGCCAAGTTGGCCGAGCCGGCGCCGTCGCGTGGCAACAAGGGGGGAGTAGACAAAGAAGCGGAGTGCATTCAAAGTGCCACACTCGGAATTTCAGTTTCGCCCAAGGACCGAAACGACAGCAAACTGCAGCCGTATGACGTGTAATTTCTTATCACAGCTCCAGGCCCAACTTTTGAGATTCTCACCGTACAGCGAGCCCGTGGTGCTCACTACCACACGTCCTCCTCGACACCTGCTCGCCTGCCTTTTCTCTTCGTTCACCACCACCACACCCACCGACACCACCGACAACACCATGTCTGCGGCTGCCCAGATCTCCAAGAAGAGGAAGTTCGTCGCCGACGGCGTCTTCCAGGCCGAGCTCGGCGAGTTCTTGTGAGTTGGCCACAAACGAGAACCACGGCGCGCGCTGCCGGCACCGGGTTCAAAGTCTGCAGGAAACACAGCTAACCCCGCAGCATGCGCGAGCTCGCTGAGGAGGGCTACTCGGGCTGCGAGGTCCGCGTTACCCACGCCCGCACCGAGATCATCATCCGTGCGACCCACACCCAGGAGGTCCTCGGCCACCAGGGCCGCCGCATCCGTGAGCTCAAGGCGCTCGTCGAGAAGCGTTTCAAGTTCCCCGAGAACTCGCTCGAGCTCTACGCCGAGAAGGTCCAGTACCGTGGTCTCTCGGCCGTCGCCCAGGCCGAGTCGCTCCGCTACAAGCTCCTCGGTGGTCTTGCCATGCGCCGGTGAGTACAACGTCGAGCATTGGGTGTTGCCGTTCGGATCCGGCGTGCGACAACCCAACTCGAGAGTGTGTCTTTGCCCGTTTACTAACGTCTAGTGCCTGCTACGGTGTCCTCCGCTACGTTATGGAGTCTGGCGCCAAGGGTTGCGAGGTTGTTGTCTCGGGCAAGCTGCGTGCCGCCCGTGCCAAGTCGATGAAGTTCACCGACGGCCTCATGATCCACTCTGGTCAGCCCGCGCTCGACTTTGTCGACTACGCCGTCCGCCACGTCCTCCTCCGCCAGGGTGTGCTCGGCATCAAGGTCAAGATTCTGCGCCCCTACGACCCCGAGGGACGCATGGGCCCCTCCAAGCCCCTCCCGGACTCGGTCACCCTCGTCGAGCCCAAGCCCGAGGCCCCCATCGAGATCCGCTCCGAGCACAAGGAGCCCCAGGCCGTCCCCGTCCAGGCCCAGCAGGCTCAGGCCGCCCCTGCCGCCGAGGCCCAGCCCGCCGAGCAGGCCGCCTACTAAGCGTGCTGCCGTCTCCCGTCGCTCACGCTTGTATCATGATAGTTGGGATGGATCTTCCATGATCAGCGCGGATGTGGCGCAATGTGACGTCGCATGTTACTGACCATGCGACGTTACTGACTAGTAACGATTGGAAGAAGAGTTCTGTGCAGAGAAAGAGGGTGGTGCCCTTCTTGGTGACAAGCACACGGTGGATTGTGCCGTCAGTGCGCCGTGCTCTACCCAACGCTCAATGCTCAGCGTGCATGCATTACAACATAGTCTAGGCCTCCATCTCCTCGTCGCTGCCTGCCTCGTCGTCGTCGTCGTCCTCGCCCTCGCCCTCGACGGCCATGGCTGCGTTCGTCACTTCGCCGAGACCCATGCCAGCAAGCCGTCCAGGGCGCGAGGGCACGACGACATCGGGAGTCGCGCGCGCAACCCGGATCCACGGTAGCAGGTCGACGTGCGCCGACCGTAGGCGCTTGCCCGTTTCAAGCCACGTGTACATCAGGCGTGTTGCTTTCGGGTCCGTCAGGTCGGGAACCTCTGGGCGTTAGTGGGACGCGGAGAGTGTTCACTTTGGCGTCGGCAGCGCCGCCTGCGGGCGGCGCAAGCCCATCCTCGTCAGACTTACCAAATCCAGTCTCCCACTCTGCGTTCTCCGTCCGCCGCAGCTCCTCGAGGTCGACCAGTTCCTTAACTTTTGGTCGTCCCGGGCGGCGCTCGGCCGTGAGTTCCGCGATACGCTCGTCGTTGCGCGCGATGAACACATCGCTCACGAGCTCGCGCAGCTGCGGCAGCGTGAGTGCGGCGGGACTCTCCAGCGCCTGCAGAAAGAAGTTTGGCCTAAACACTAGGTTGTGAGTACCGCCTCCCCTGTTGTCAACGCACACTTCCCCGACGCGAGGTCTTTACGGTCGCGCGCGGCGCTCTTGAGCTTGGCGCGGCGGAGGTGCGCGCGGTTAATCTGCCCGGCTGGGAGGTCAGCTCCGCCCGTGCCCATTCACATCACCACGACGCACCCTTCCGCGAGCCGGGGTGTACCCCGTCCCTCCCCTTGATCTTCTTGAGCGTTGTCTTGCGATTATTCGGCATGGTGAAGAGGTGTTGGGTGGCAAGTCGCACTCGCAACTCCAAACTTTTGCCTGGACGTCAAGTGGAGGTCGCTGTGGCGGATGTACGTTTACCAAAGTTCCGCCAGACCCGATTTCTCGTCCACAAACTCTCTCGACCAACCCATGTTCACGCGCCTGGGTTCTGCCGCCGCGCGCAGCGCTCGCGCGCGTCCACGCGCAGCGTATGCGCTCTCCGTGATGAATGCGCGGAATAACCATGCGCCAGCGGCCGCGGGGCCGGCGAGCACCTCCCCGGCGACAGGTACCAGTGCCGGCTCGTCCACACCAACACCACGGCAAGCACGGGTAGCTGACGCGCGGACGCCACGACCGGCCATGGACGACGGCACGCGTGGCGTCAACTCTGTGAGTTTTGGCGCATCTGTACAGCTGACACCAGGCGGACTTCTTTGGCGGACCGAGCGGGACCGCGTCCCGCCTGCGCGCGGCGCTCAACGCCGCACTGCACCCTGGCGCCGGCGCCGCTGTGGATCCCGAGGCCGTGCTCGCCGCAGTGGGGGGGTACGTTGACGCTGGGGTAGATATCCCCATCGCGCACAGGAACAGCGTTTCGTCCATCCTGGCGAAACACTACGCCGCGACGCCAGTCGCCGAGGAACACCTCGTGCCCCTCGCCGACGCACTCGCGGCGATATGTCTCGACCCGCGGGCACTTGCCGCCACGACTGCCAAGAGCGGGAAAAACCACTACGCCGTGAGTGCGCGGTATGCGCGCTGGCTCGCGTCCGAGGCTGCGCGGGAGCCCGAGAGGGCCAAGACAGTGCTTGTCGCGCTCGAACGGCAGCTTGCAGCCCTTGGCGCGCGCGCGAGCGGCGGCGTACCCCTGCCACCGTCACAGGGCGCAGCGTGGGCCATGCTGCGCGCGCGTGCCACCCAGACGTCAGCAGGGGATGGAGTAGAGGTGTCCGAGCCTCTTGAGCTCTCCCTACGCCTTCCCTCCTTCGACGCCGTCGTCGCGCAAGCGACGAAATTGGGCGGGGACGCGGCCAGCGCCGATTTCGTCGCGGCAGCAACGGCGCTGTTCGGCGACGACGCCGCGGTACTGCCTACGACTTTGCGCTCGCTAGAGGGCCGGCTCGCGTTCCTGCGGGGAAACCACCGGGCCGCGCAGGTCCAGGCGCTGTGGGACGCGTTCGTGCCCGTGTTTGATGGCGGGGACGCGAGTCACGGTCTGATGCGTGACGACGGTGGCGCCGCGGCCCTCGGCGCGTTCTACACCGCCCTCGCGCCCCGCCCGAACGAGCTCGTCGCCGACCGCGAAGCGCTCGCGCCATACCTCGACGCCGTCAAGGCGCGCTTCCCGACCCCGACACCATTGCCAATCCTGCATGCGCTCCTGCGCGCGTCACGGCCCCCCGACCTTGGCCCAGACGCAGAAGTGTCCCCTGAGGCACCAAGCTTCGCACCGCAGCGTGACCGCGACAAGGTTCTCGCCTCAGCCAAGGCGACGTGGGACCGCGTCCGCGCCGAGGGCGTCACCCCCGACGTCCAGGCGTACCGAATCTACCTTGGCCTTCTGGGCCACCACGGCGAGTGGCTCGAGATGCTCAAGCTCTGGGACGACCTTATTGGCAACGACGCGGCGCGCGCCCTGTGGCAGGACGAGCTGCGACGCACCGCCGGCTCCGGCGGTGTAGGCGAGACAGAGCTGAACGGTGGGTAGCAAGTATGTTTCCTGTGGCTGATGACAGCGTGGCCGCCGACGGTCGTGCTCAACCAGGTCCTCTCCTCGGCCTTCATGATTGGCCGGCGCGCAGCCGAAGTCGCGATGGGCCTGTTCCATGTCGCGATCACGCCCGAGTCGCAGCTTGCTGTTGACGTCGTGACGGTCAACACGGTCCTGCGGTGGGCCGCGCATCTAGCCGATGTAGGCATGATCAACGAGGTGATCTCGACCGCGGGGAAGCTCAAGATCAAGCCGGACATTATCACGTACACTACGATCGTGCATGGTCTGTTGCGCGCGGACCGGCCCGACCTGGCGCGCGCGACGCTAGACGCGATGCGGTCGCGGGGTATCGAGCCTAACGACCGCATGGCGTCCATGCTCGTCGGCGACCTCGCCGCCGAGGGAACAGCCGACGGCCTTCGCCGCGCCGAGGACGTTATCCGCGACATGCGCGCTCGCGGGATACGTACCACCACCCCAATGTGGACGTCCCTCGTCGGCGGGTACTTTTCCGGCGGGTGGGACCTCGACGGTTGGGACGCTCTCGCGCGGATGCGCCAGCACGGCCACAAACTAAACGACAAGGGGTACAATATCGTGCTGCGGCAGGTGACGCGCGGCGCGGGGCCGCGCGCAGCGCCCGCCGCCACACACCAGCGTAAAGGGCGCCGCGGCGGCGGTACACCCCCTCCGTCAGTCGCGGACGCCGCGGACACGTCCGACTCGCCCGCCATCCGCCTCTTCCGCCGCATGGTCGCGGACGGTGTCGTGCCCAACGCAGACACGTACACCATCCTCCTCGACCCCCTCGTGGCGGCGCGCCGCGCGCGCGAGGTCGACGAGGTCCTCGCTGACATGGACAGGCGGCGCTTCACTACCCTCCGCCCCGCGCTCAACCGCATGATCCGCGAGGCGCGCCGCCTCGCGCGCCAGCGGCAGTCTCAGCGGTAAGCTCGACACTTGACCCTACTCCCCACTGTTGAACTCTCTCACGTGGGCAGCAACTCGACCTCGCATACCCACCTCCATCACTCATAGACAGCATTGCACCACGGCGAGCCAACTATGCATATATGCCTGGATGCTACATCTTTTACAGTGATCAGTAGTGTTTGTTTGAACGCGTCACGCCCGCAGGCCGAAGAACGCTCGTGTCCACCCGAGAACCTTGTACCGCTCGAACGCTGGGGTCAGTACGCGTCCAGAGGGGAGCTGCACGCCTGCGCGCAGCTTGGCGTGAGTGACCCACCCCAGAAGGCGAAGCGCCGTCCCCACCACTTGCCGAGGAACGGGAGGATGATGACACTGAGGACTGCCTCGATCTGGTGCATGCTTTCCTCCCACTCCTCCTGGATCATGGCGGCGTGGTCGTCCGAGTCAAACGACGTCGCCGAGGACGGGTACGACAGCGAGGTGGTCTCGCCGTCGTCGTCGTCGCTCCCGGCCTGGTCGCTGTCCGAGTCGACCTCGTCTGGCCGCTTTTCCGCGCCGCCAGTAGCGTGTGGCCAGTCGATCGGCATGGCAAATGGTGTGTGGTGGGGCGGGGGTTAGGTGTCGGAGTTGCTGGACCCGGCGGGCGTGCGTGACGTTACGACTCGTGACCACGGCTGCGCCGCTTGCGTCGTCGTCGACGGCTAGTGGGGTCGCGGGTAATCGGGCGCGATGAAAGGCGAGGCTGGCGCCTTGTAGACTGGATGGAGCTCACTGCGATGATGCAACGGCGGCGACGAGTGCAATTGTGTAGAGCAAGCAAGCAGGCAACGCAGCAAGCGAGGAGGGAGATTGAATGGAGACGACTGTCGAGTGTCGAATGGTTGGATAGGAACGGAACAGTGGGCCGTGCCTGAATTCCGATCCACCCAAGGAAGCAAACCTCATCAGCCCCTCACACCTCTCACACGCGCCGAACACCACCGACGACAACGCCGAACACGCCTCGGTCGTCAACACCACTACAACTCTCTCTTCCACTCCCCTCCTCTACCCCCTCACCTCCCCGCGGCGCATTACACATGGGTCTCGGCGCCTCCTAAACACTACTCCACTCCCCCCTCACTCCCCTCCCCCTCTCCAAACCTCCCACCTCGCCTCGCCTCACCTCACCTGACCTCTGTTGTCGCCCCACCCACCAACAACCCACACGCCGACTGCCCCCCCCCGCCGCGACGCTGCCCCGCCGCCGCCATGCCAACCGCACGGTACATGCCGAGCGGCGTGCGCGCGGCGCAGCACCCGTCGCATGCGCAAAAGGCGCCGCACAAGCGACGAGCGAGCGGGCAACCTGCAGCAGACGTGCTCCTCGCTGACCCAGTGCCTATCGAGGAGTTTCCTCCACCACCATGGCGGACAGTCCTCAACTCGCGCGCCGACCTCGGTGAGTAGTACCGCGACGCATGGCGACGACCTTGGCAATGGCGGCCTCGCGCCGGTTGCGCCAGAGTGCGCCATCGCGCCGGCCTGCCAGCACACACTCGCTAACATCGCAGGATACCCCGACTTCTACCCATCGCGACCTGGGTTCGGCCAACCCGAGGACGAGATGACCGATACATTTGTCAAGAACGGCTTCTCCTTCAAGCCCTCTGTCAATGTAACCGTAATTACGCCGAGGACGTGCGGCGCTAACTGTCCCAGGCGGAGAGCTTCTCTATGCATGGGCCGGTATACCAACAACTACAGACTGGCGGCCTTGACCGGCTGATGGATCTGGGGCGTGAGATCATTGCCCAGCGAAACGCCTCCATGCCAAGTTTTCAGTGAGCCGAGCGTCTCCTCGACTATGTTTCTGACGAGGGCAGAGAGCGCGCCTTTCGCATTCCCGTGCGTGTCACGTACAACGACACGAAGCGGTCACAGTTCATGGCCGACCTTGCCAACCCCGACATTCCACTTGTGCGCCTCATGCGCAACCCCGTGCCACACGGGTTCAAGGGCGTCGAGCTCCTTGAAACAATGTACTCGCCTCCACAACCTGCGGCTGCGCGCACCATGCCCGGCCAGCCTGCGGCCGTCAAGAAGCCGCCAGAACCTATCCCCGTCGACCGCGCCCTGTGGTTCATCCGTGTGCTCGGCGCCAACGAGATCAGCGCTCACCGCGGACGCGCACAGCCTGTATCCGTCTCCGCGCTGAGCCCAGCCGCCGCGACGCCTAGCTCCACAGCCACGTCTGGCCCCGCGCTCGTCCCTGTAAACAGCAACGACTGGTACACTGCCGAGTTTACCACGGCGATTACTACTTGGCTCCGCACCCAGCTCGGCCAGCTCGTGCTCCCGACCAAGCCTAAAGCTGGCATTCCCCCTCCGCCAAAGATCCCGACTGGTGTGCTCGGCGACGAGAAGAGCCGCGCGCGGTGGCTCGCAAAGTGGCAGTACTCGAACGAGCTTCTCCAGCTGTTGTACCGCAAGCGGCTCGTGTCGCCGCGCCAGCTCGCAGGGTGGCTCGCGGATTTCCTCGGGCACACCAACCTCGCCCAAGTCGGGTTTGTGACGCAGCTGATCCACGAGAACCTGAGCGATGTGGCAGAGCACACGAGCATTGCGCGACACTGCGTGCGCTCGGCGTGCGCCAAGATTGAAGAGATCCGCGCTTCCCCTGCTAAACTCACCATGATCAAGGTCGAGGAACAGCTCCTGTCCATCATCCGCGTGCTGTACGACGCCGACCCAGAGGTGTTTCTCTCGCCTACGACGTGGCTGCGTTATTCCACCCTCCTTGGGTCGATTGTCGACTCGAGCACGCCCGCGTGGAAGGACCTCGCGCAGCGCAACGACGCGCTGGTCTTCAAGCCTATCGCCGTCAACAGTGGCGCCAGTCCCCGTCGCCAGCAGATGGCCGAGATCCACATGCTCGACTCGATCGCGGCCGAGACGGACATGTCGGCGCTGTGCAAGGCGTTCTTCAGCGGCGCGTGCGCGCCGTCTAGCCCAAAGATCGACGTGCCCAAGCTTGAGGAGAAGGTGTTCATTCTCGTCAACTGGGCCATGGGCCTGTCCCAGCTGGGTATTCACCGGCCATATGCCGTTTACACGCTGCTGAAGAAGTGGCAGCAGTGGCACGAGGAGCAGCGGCCAAACGACCACTTTGACTTTTTCCCCACGCTGTACAAGTGGCTCGACACGTCCGTGTCCGCGCAGAAGCCAGAAAATGTCCTCGCCATCGGGATATCCTTTGGCGAGCTCACACGCCAGGGCCTGTTCTCGTACGGGCGATACCTCAACACGCTGATCGCGCGCGGGCACAGTGCGCGTTTCACGAACGGGAAGGGGCCAGCGTCGCACCACCTCGAGCTCCTCCGCGCCATGCCAATTTTCGTGCAGGCGCCCGACCTTCTCGAGCAGCGCCGCCTCGTGCTCTCGGGCGACGGCGAGAGCCGCGAGCGCGACCAGGCAGACGAGGACGCCGCGCTCGAGACGTACCGCCAGGAAATGAAGGAGTACGTTCCCGAGGTGTTTGGCCTGCGGCGTTACGGCAAGAGCGCCCAGCTGCGCGAGAGCATCGACTATCAGATCCCTTCGGCGATCAACATCACCCGCTTTGAGTTTGTCTTTAGCCGGTTCTGGCTGTTCGCCGCTGCGGTCCACCACTTCAAGCGCCAGGGCTCGCAACCGCCCATGAACGCCAGCACGTTTGCACGCATGATGAACGTGTTCATGCAGTGCCGGGGTTACTCGACCCTTGCAGATGTGAGCTCGCTCTCCTGACTGGTTTCCTAGCTAACTCCTAGCTCATTGTCAAAGGCATTACCGGCACGGAGGACCCCGAGATCCTGCTGATCATCCTCGACTCGATCAAGCGCGACGCCGACGTCTGGACGTCGATAGACCGGTGGAACCAGATCACGGCCGCGCTCGTTTCGCGCTTCCGCACGATGCAGCGCAAGGGCGAGTTTTGTGCCCCTCTCGTCGCCGTCCTGCACATGCTCGCACAGTACCACCGCGTCGAAGATCCGTCCGTTGACGCCGAGGTGCTCGCCGCGCTGCAGGAGCATAGACAGCAGTCGCCCCCGCCGCCGACGTACGCGGTCGACATGGACCAGAGCATGGAGAGCCTTCGGCAGACGATTGCCTCTGGAAGTGCCGAGCGCGCGGCTGCCCTCGCGCCCAAGATGTTCACGCGCCACGGCAAGTTTGACGCGTGGTCCGAAACGTGGTGGCAGAACGTCGTGCAGGCCGTGCAGTCGGCCGAGGCGGGCAAGGCCAACGGTGCGGTCAATGCTGCCGTGGCGCACGTGCACGACGTGGTGGAACAGGCCGGCGATGGCTCACTCCGCCCGGTCTTTGCAGCCTGGGTCGAGACTCTCACGCCTAGTTCCCGCGTCGACCTGTTTGGCCGCCGCAACGTTCCGCCTGTACCGCGCATGCTCCTCCTGCTCATTGTCAAGCGCCTGTTGGGCTCACAGACGTTACTTGAACGCGTTATTTTCCCGGAACTCAAACACACGGCGTCGCTCGTCTCCACCCCCCACCCACGTCTCTCGACCAAACGCGCGTTTGCCGTCGAGTGGGCCGTCACCCTCACGCAGCAGCTGCTCTTGTGCACAGCGCACAAGACGCTGCCGCCCGCAAGTCTGCGTGAGGCGTACATTGTGCAGACGGCTCGTGCAGCCGTGTTCCACGCGTCCAACGTGCACAACCTCATCAACCACCTGCCTGTGCTTGTGGTGCTGGAACGCTCCAAACTCGTGCCCGAGAAGACGCGGACGCAGATCAACGTCATCTTCTCTGGCCTCGCCGCGCTGCCGCAGTTCAAGACGGCCGCGTTCAGAAACCTCGACGTGCTCAAGGACGCGTTCCTGTCCAACGACTGGATCAAGCGCTCCACCGACTCGTCGCTCGAGACGGGCATGGTCGAGGGTCTCAAGCTCATGATGTCTGACAGCACGCGCGCAAAGGGCCCCGAGTCGTTACCGACCCTCGAGGGCGGTGGGAGATACAGTGCGTGGCGGTATACCCGCATCGTGCTGGAGATGCGCGTCGAGTTTAAGCGACTGTGCATGCGCATCTCCAACAATGAGGAGCCACACGAGGCGCGTGCACAGCTCGCTAGGATCGTACGCCAGTCGCTCGACCGCGAGGGCACCCCGGACGACATGGACCTGCTCGTCGAGGCGTTCCGCGGCGCCGACTCGGTCGTGGCCCAGGAGGTCCTCGCCGTCGGGCTCGAGCGCCTCGCGGTCATGCTCAGCAAGCTCCTCAGTGCAGATAACCAGTACCAGGTCGAGCACACGGCGACGGCCGTCGACCTCGTACTTAGAGTCATTAGCAGCGTCGGGCGCCAAGACCGCCTCGAATCGGGCGCGGCGTCGGCCCGCGACAGGCTCTTCAACCTCCTCACTGCCGCATTCCAGTCGCTCGAGCGCCAAATCACCACCGAGGACGACGTGCAGTTCCTCCCTGGTGCGACGCCGGTCGAGCCCGGCGACGTCCTCAACGTTGTGCTCAAACTGCTCCTCTTCGTCCTCTCCATTCCTTCGGCCGAGGTACATGTACCTGCCTCGCCCAAGCCCGACTTTGCCTCGCTCGTGGTAGCGATCCTTCACGTCGCTGTTGCACTGTGTGCCCGCTCACAGGGATACACCAACCTCGACGCGATGCGCGACCTGCTCATCTACCTCGTCGACTCTGTGCCGCCAAGTAGCCAGGCAGCGGTATACCATGCTCTGGTGTTTGAGGCGTCGACGCAGCCGGTGCAGGAGATGCTTGCGCGGTGCCCATCGTTTGCAAGCGCGCTGCCGCGTGCCGCGCCAGTGTTCCGAGCCATGGCGCTGAGCGGGTCGACAGGCGTGCTCGACGGAGACACGGGCGTAGCGCTCGACGACCGCCCGTGGGAGATGATTGAGCAGATGGTGTCCCAGCCCGTGGACAAGCACAGCGACTTGTTCCTCGACAGCAAGGGAATCAAGGACACGTCGTCGATCCCAATTGCGCTATTCAAACCTCAGCTGACGCGAGACGAGGTCCCGGACGCGGCGGTCGCCGATGACGGAGCCGAGCCGCATGCGTGGGACGCCAAGTCGTCTGAGCGCAGCTTAGGGAATGGCTTTGGCGGCGAGCCTGTCGCCGCGCGCCAGGTCGCAACGGTCCTGTACGCGCGCGGCGGGGACGGCGGCGCGGGCGACCAGCCAACGTTAGCGATGCCGCCTACGCCGGCGAAAGTGAAGCGCCTGAACCCGCGCACGAGCAGCACGCCGACGCCCAAGGGCTCCGGAACGAACAATGACCCGATAAGCGTCGATTCGGACGGGAGCGAGGACGGCGACGGCGCCGAGGAGGAGACGCCGCGCCCACCCGCTGCAAAGCGTCCGCGGACCGCGTCAAAGACCACGGCGGGGCGCGCGTCGACGGCAGGCAAGGCGCCCCGCAAAGCCTCTGGCGGCGCGACCGCACGTAAAGCCCCGGCTAAGAGCGTCCGCAGCGTATCGGGCAAGGACGTCAAGCGCCGCCGTAGCGGCCAGCAGGATTGATCAGAATATACAGTATGTGTTAGTCAGCGCACCAAGGCCGCGCACCGAGGCCGCTCACGCCGCGCCCGGTGTCTGTCTGTATGTCGTCGTTTGTATCCCTGTTGTACAACCCAGTAGTATGCATTTGGGTGGAGGCTTGGTGGGTGGGCAAACGTCGTCGTCCAGGCTGAGTAAGCAAGTAGGCGACAGTCTTGGCCAAGATCGCGTCAACCGCAGCGGGAACGGCGTGCACGGCGTCCTGCGTCGTCTTGAGCAGCACTCAATCCGTTTTACATTGCATTGCATTGCAGCTTGCTCTCGACACTGCTACTCCATAACACAAAACGCAAAGCCAACAAACAGTCCGCGCGACATTACTTTTTGCAGTTCCCACTCTCCGCTCTTGAACCCTGAAAAACAGCTGGGCTGGTACATTTTCACCATCACAACAATCTCCCGCACCGCCGTCCGTCGTCGTTGCTGAGCGTGTCGGAGTCGATCGCCTCTCGCCCCGTCTCTCGCAGTAACTCACTGTCGATCGCGCACGACCCCTTCACGGACGCACGCACGCGGGCACGAGCGTAGGCACCAACGGCACGCGCGCGAGCGCCAACGACCGACCCAGAATGGAGTCGGCGGCAACATTACCGACTGGTACTAGCGGGGGCGCGCCCCGGTCGCCACCTGCGCCGATCTCGGTCGCGTCCACGCCAGGGAGCACGAGTGCCGCGTCGACGGGTACGGGCACGGGCACGGGCACGGGTACGGGGGTAGTCTCGCGTGCGAGCTCGTCGGGCGCCGACGCCGCGCCACAGCCACAGCCGCGGCGGCGCGCACCCCTCGTCGCTGCGGCGGCGATGGCGGCGGCCAGAGCAAAGGGCGGTACCCCCGCGGGAACGATAGACCTCACGGACTTGTCGGACAGCGACGACCCTGTCGCGCTTGCGGGGCCGTCGAACGGGCGCACCCCGGCTGCGCAAGCTAACGGCGGCTTTCCTCGCCGACCACATCCCACGCACGGACCGTCCGGAGCGGCGGCTGCGGCGGCGCCGTCGTCGTCTTTGGCGGGGACAGCCCGCGTGTCGGGCTCTGTTGCAGGGGCGCACGACGCTCGTGCCCCCCTCGCTGCGCCCGCTGCGTCGTCACCCCGCCCATCCCTCCCCACGCACCCACCATCACTTGTCTCGAGCGCCGGCGAGCTTCATGACCCCGACATCTCCATCACCGCATCCACCGTCCCCGCACCGTCTCCCACCCTATTCCCCGGTTCTGCGACCACGCCCTTGTCCGGTCTCAGTGCATGCACACCATCGCCGTACCCCGCGCACGTCGCCACACCGAGCCTCGCGAACCCGAACGCGGGCCCATCGCGATCATCTCCCTTTGGCGCACCTCCTGGTGCCAGCGGCGGAGGGTTTCCCTTCCCTTCTGTTGGAGGCGGCGCTCCCCCCTTTGCCGCTAACAACGCCGCACTCGCCGCGTCGCTGAGTAACGCCAGTGCAGCGGCGCACGCAGCGGGCTTTGGCTCCATTGCCCGGTCACCTGGAGTAGCTGGACCAACAGGAAACGGATTCGCCACCGGGTGGCCGCCGCGCGCGAGCCCAGGTATCGTTACTGGTGACGGGTCGTCGTCTGCACCCATCGACGTCGACCGCGTCGCGGCAGACATGCCCTCTTCGTCGTCGCGGCACGCGCACGCGCACGGCGCACAGCCGCCTATCCCAGCGAGCAAGAAGACGGTGTGTATAGGCGCGTTCATGAGCCGCGCAATCATGCTCTACCCCAACCCGGCGGCCATCATCGGTACACTCCCCGCGCCGCCGAGCCGCGAGCGCTGGACGATTGTAAACTACAAGGGTGCTGAGATGATCCACGTCAAGCTCAAGGTGGGTTGGAGAGTAGGGGGAAGGAGGAGCTGACGGCAGTTACGCAGGGCTGGCGCCGCGCCCCGGCCAGACGAACCGTGGACGAGTGTGAGCAAGGACACGATCCAGGTCACGACGCTGCCGGGCGGGTCGTATATCGGCGACCTTGACACGATGGTCGCCGACGTGCTCATCCCCATGCTGCACCGCGGTCTCTGCCGTCTCGAGGGGTTCGCAATGCGACTGAGACCAGGAGGGGTGAGTCAACCGATACTTACCAAGGCAAGGTGTGCTGATTGACCGCAGCCCATGTTCGAGGTCCGCATCAACGTGCTCATGTTCACTCTTCCATCCAACATCCAGTACATTGCCGAGACGCTCGTTGCGCACAACCTGTTCTTGCTCGATCCTATGCCCCCTTACGACCCTGCGCGCCACAACGACTACCCAGAATACCACAACGCGCACGGCAGCGGAGATAGAGCGTACAAGATGTACCTCGCCTCGCAGCGCAACAGCGCCATGGCTGCTGGCTACCGTCCTACGGGCATGCTCACCTACAACGCGGCTCAGGACAAGGCGCGGCAGATCGAGGTGCAGCGCGAGCAGGTTGACGCCGTGTTCAAGAGCATAGACAGTGGTGTCGAGCTCGAGCAGTCTGACCCCGGGCCTTGGATCAAAACCGAGCTCTTCCCCCACCAGCGCAAGGCGCTCACGTTCTTGCTCCAGGCCGAGCAGGACTGGTCGAGTCTAAAGCAGGCGCGTAAAACCGCGGACAAGCTCCTGCGCAACGGCAAGAAGAGCAAGGGCGTTGAAGAAAACTCTGGCGCGTCCACGCCTGAGGGGAGCGCCGAGGTCAAGGAAGAAAAGCGCGACCTCAAGGGCGATGCGTCACGGTCGCTCTGGGAGAGCGAGCTCGATGAAAAGGGGCGCCCGCGGGTTTGGAAGAACAAGGTGACGGGCGACAAGCGCAAGGCGAGCAAGCGGCCGAAAGAGACCAAAGGGGCCATTCTCGCCGACGACATGGGTCTCGGCAAGACCCTCTCGGTTGTCTCGCTCATTGCCGCGACGCACTCGGCCGCGCGCGAGTGGAGCGAGAAGAAGCTCGAAAAGGTCGAGGCGCCCGAGAGCGAGGACGACAAGCCCAAGCTGCCCGCGTCAGCCATGACCACCAAAGTGTTCGGCATGCCTGAAGAAAGCGTGGCCGAGACGTCAAAGAGCAAGAAGCGCCGTCGCGGCGACGAGGAAGACGTTGCGACACGTGCGCGCCGCGCCCAGATCATCAAGCGCTCCAAAGCCACACTCCTCGTCTGCCCCATGTCGACCATCACCAACTGGGAAGACCAGATCAAGGAGCACTGGAACGGCCGCGTCGAGGTGATTGGCGGTACGGGTCCGCCTGTCAAGAACCGCGTCAACGATGGCTCGGGCGACGATGACTGGGACCTCCTCCGCGTTTACATCTACCACGGCACGTCGCGCAAAGCCGACCCGCGGTTCCTTGCCGAATTTGACATTGTCATCACGTCATACTCGACACTCGCGAACGAGTACTCCAAGCACTGCAACTCGTCTGGGGGTGCCGGCGACGGCGGCGACTCGACGCCGCTGGACACGGGCGCCAACACGGACGACGAGGCGAGCGGGCCGAGTTCCCGCGGCCCCGTCAAGTCCGAGACGCACGAGGAAATCAAAGCGTCCGACGTCGCCGAGGCGCTCAAGAAGAAGCAGGGTAAAGGGCGGACGGCTCGCGCGCGCGCGCCTGACGCTCTCAGTCCTCTCCAGACAATCGACTGGTTCCGCGTCGTGCTTGACGAGGCTCACAGTATCAAGTCGTCGTCGACGGTCGCGTGCAAGGCGTCGTGCAACCTCGAGGCAGACCGACGCATTGCGCTCACGGGCACGCCGATCCAGAACAAGATCGAGGACGTCTGGGCTCTGTTCAAGTTCCTCCGCTTGCACCCCGTAGACGACAAAGAGGTGTTCAACAAGTACATCCACAACCCGTGCCGTACAGGCGAGCAGATTGGCATTGCACGTCTGCAGCTGGTGATGCGGGCTTGCTGCCTGCGCCGCACAAAGGACACGATGCTCAACGGCAAGAGGATTCTGAGCCTACCGCCGCGGCGCGAGATGCAGACGTGGCTCGAGCTACGCCCAGACGAGCGCGCAATCTACGACGAGCGCCTCAAGGTGGCCAAGAGCGAGGTCGAGGAGCTCAAGGACAAGAAGCAGCTCACCAAGAACTATGCGCATGTCCTGCAGCAGCTGCTGCGCCTGCGCCAGACGTGCGACCACGTCGACCTGCCGAACAACGGTATCGTCGAGGAGGACTACGATGGCACGATTATGGACTACGAGGTCGCGCTGGCGGGGATCGAGAAGATGGGGCTGAGCCAGCAGCGCGCGCAGAGCGTCATGTGCACGCTCAAGGACATGCCCGAGGGCGCGCTGTGCAGCGAGTGCGGCGCAGACTTTGGACCCTCGTTCCCGTCGATCGACCTCGGCGGCGCCGTCGACTACCCGCCGTCGCGTGCCGAGTCGACCGACAAGAAGGGAAAGAGCCCGCGTCCCCTGCTCACAAAGTGCAGGCACATTCTGTGCGTGCAGTGCTTCAAGCGGAGCATGTTCCCGCGCTGGCCGCGCGGTATCGAAGGTCAGGTGCGCCAGTGCCCGACGTGCGACACGATGCTGCAGCTCAAGAGCGACGTGATCGAGGTTTGCCCGCCGAGCGAGATGGCCGACGAGATGCCGAAACGCACGTCGACGCGTAAAAAGTGGGAACGTAACCCCACCGAGGCGCCGAGCCTGTCGACGAAGATGGAATTCCTCCTCCGCGAACTCATGAAGCTGTCCAAGCGCAACAAGTACTCGCCCAACTACAACCCGTTCGGGGAACAGGGGGACGACGGCGACGGCGACGACGACGAGCCTGTCGAGGTGGACGAGGAGGGCGCGCCGCTGATCACCAAGTCGATCATCTTTTCGCAGTGGACGACAATGCTCGACCGTATCGAGGACATGCTCAACGAGGCCAACATCAAAAGCTGCCGGTTGGACGGGACAATGTCGCGCGAGGAGCGTGCGCGGCAGATTGAGCGGCTGCGGAGTGGGAAGAGCACAGAGGTCATGCTCGTCTCGACGCGCGCAGGCGGCGTGGGTCTCAACCTCACCGCAGCGAGCCGCGCGTACCTCGTCGATCCGTACTGGAACCCGTCGGTCGAGGCGCAGGCCATCGACCGTATCCACCGCATGGGCCAGAAACGGCCCGTCACGGCCATCAAACTCATGATCCAGGACTCGGTCGAGGAGAAGCTCAACGAGATCCAGAAGAAGAAGGCGGAACTCGCAAACCTCTCGCTTAAGAACATGTCCAGAGCTGAACTCATGGAGCAGAAGGTGGGTCAAATGCCGGCGAGAGCGGCGCTAACGGCAGGCCGAACAGCTCGCTAGTCTGTTCAACTAGACCCACACGCGGACAGTGTAGCGCCTGCTCCCATATCTCTGCCTACACACGTCGAAAATCCTGTCTATCACTTATTCTGTCATTACCGTTCCGTTTCCGCCATCCCACTCTGCATTCATCCCGCGCGCGACTCGCGCGCTTGTGTACATTGTTATTCACAGCATGCATTCATCCCTCCGGGGGGGCTAATACGAACCTGTACGTGTATCGAGGCCTACAAGCGACGAGATGTTGCGGCGGCAGTGATGGTGGGTGGTATCTTGCGGCGGCGGGGGTGTAGTGTATCGGGGATGTGGTGTGAGTGAAGGGTGCGTTTACTGACCAAAGGTCGCGACGCTGGTGGGACGGCCCTCGCCAGGCTCCTTGCGCAGTTTGGTGGCGGCCGCGCCGTCGTCGTCGCGGAGTTCTTCCGTGCTCGCGCCAGTCGTGGGGGTTACGCTGCCGTACTTGGGCTGCTGGGAGTGGATCGATTCGTAGCTGCGTTTCTGGGTGACACGGCGCGGCGGGGGGCGGAGCACAAACGCACGCAGCATGGGACCCTTGGACGCCTCGGTCGACTCGTTCTCGGCCTCGTCGTGGTCCGTCACGGGCGTAAAGTCGGTACTGGCGTCGTGCTCGACCACGGCCGGTGGCGGTGGCGGCGGCGCCTTGATCACTGGCGCGGACATGGCAGCCTTGGCCGTTCCCTGCGTGTCTGGCGTACCCGGGCGCGTCGTCGTCTTGGTCTCCTTCTCCTCCTCGGTCGACTCGCCCGCGTCGCTCCCTTTGGCAGTGGCGACACTCTGCGCCTCCTCCTGCTCCACCATGTGCTTGATCGGCGCAAGCGCAATCTCGAGCTGGCGTCAGCCCAGCCCTGACTAAGGGACATACCTTGGCCTGGATCATGGCTACGCGCTGCGAAATGTTCTCCATCTTGTTCCCAGAAGCTATCCGGTCCGTGTTGCTGACCTGGTCGCAGTCGAGGATAGAGCCGAGGCCACGGCGCACGGGGCCGTCGTGCAGCGCACCAATGACGCTCTTGGCCTTGTAGTCCTTGAGCGAGTCGAGGGAGAAGTTGGTCTGCGTCGAGTCGCGCGTGCCCGGGCGGTGCCGGCGCTTCGGCTGGCCCTCGGCACCAGGCGACACTGGAGGCGACTCGACCAGTGGTGAGCCCTCGCGCTCTCCGTCCTCGTCGTCTAAAATGGGCATGTTCTCAAGTGCGCTCGTGATCTGCATCTCGATGACGTCCATGATCTCGTTGCGTTCACGTTCGAGTTCCTGGATCCTGTGTGTGTCAGTCAACGTTACTCTGGCGACGCACGAGTGGTGCATGTCGGACAGCTGGCGCATCGCCTCGGCGCGCGCCGTCTCCGTCTGACTGAGCTTCTCCTGCAGCTCATTGTTGAGCTTGGTCTGCTCCGTGTTCACTGGCGTCAGCTGGTCCATGCGCCACCATAGCTTACAGTTAGAAAGGCGACGGGCCTCGCGCTGTTCGCGGTCTATCTTGGCCTTGAGGTCGTTGGACTCCTGGGTAAGACGCTCTGCGTACTTCTCAAACATTTCAAACTTCTGCTTCCAGTGCTCGCCCTCCTGGATAAGTTTCTGCAGGCGGCGCGTGATACGCGCAACCTTGAGCTCAAAGTCGTCGCGCTTCTCGACGTAGTGCAAAGCGCGCTTGCGCATCATCGCCTTGGCCAGCTGCTCATTGGCCGTAAGCTGTTCCTGGGCACGCGCATTGCCTGTCTTGGTGAGACGCTGGAACAGCGACGGCTTCTTGTGCTGTTGTCAGTTCAAGCGCTCCTTTCGCCGCAACGTACCCTGTCGGCGAGAATTCGGTCAAACACGGCAATGACGGCGCTCTCGTTCCACCACGACGGGGGCACCAGCCGCTCGCCCAGGTAGCGCGGGCGGATGGAGCCATGGTGCACACGGTTGATGTTACGAAATGAGCCCTTGGGGAAGGACACGCGGTACTCGAGCGGAACAGAGGGTTGGGTGGCTGGAGTCAGCTGCGAGCTTCGTGACATCAGCTCACGGAAATTGGGCCCAAGGGCATTGAGGAGTTTGTGGCGCGCTTTATCACGCTTGTTGCGTGGGGTGACGCCCATCGGAAGCGTCTTGCACGACAGAGTGTTCTGGTCCAGGTCCACGACAACGACCTCGTTCGGAGGGGTGATCACATAGCGGCACTCTGTGGCGAGGCCCTGTGTGGTCAGCTGTCGATCGAATGCTGCTATGCTCACAATAATGTACGGTCCTGGGTCTTCGATCATGAAAGTGACGTCGCGAATGTGGATATTCTGCAGAGCAATGCCGTCCCAGCCACGCAGCTCGACAATGTACTTGAGCGTCTCGACGGCCGAGCCGAGCATGGCAGGGTGACGGGAACAGAAGATGACACGGCCAGAGTTGGTGAGGGCTACCTCGACGCACGTCAGGATGTGGTCGAGGTCGAGAGCCTGGAACAGAGGCCACATCTGGAAGTCGACCTTGACCGTGCCTTTCTCAAAGTCGATGGCGCCGGGCATAACCGCCTCGAGTATAACCTCGTCGTCGTTGGGTGTGCCCACTGGCAGACGGAACAAGTCGCCAGCGCGAGGCGCGTCGCTGTTCAGGAGACTAAAGATCTGACGCATGTGCGCGCGGGCATCCTTGGAATAGCGGGCCCACTGGCGTTAGCTAAGTGGCAGCATGGATGTAGCTCACACTCAGGCGCAGGTAATCCTGCATGACGTCGTAGATGGGGTACCGCGACACTGTTGTCAGCTGGCATCATGACGGGCAGTCGTACCAAGGGTGAGGCTGTAAGGGAGCCAGAACACATCGGTTGACTCGCCGTAGGCCGCTGAGAGATCGCCATTAGAGTAGTCGGCATCATACGTCGAGGTGAAAGTCGTGTCGAGATCCGAGTCGCTCATGCCGGTTTCACTGGCAGTGTAGTCGGACTGGTTGCCCTTCTTTGACAGCGGCCAAGGGGCTTTACCCCTGCGGCGCTGCACATCCTTCTTTACGGCCTCGGACGCTGCCGACTCGTTGCGTATACGCTGAGTACGCTGCTTGAGGTCCTTAAGTTTGAGCGCACGGTCCTTGTCGGCATGAGACCAGACGGTAAGCGTCACGCCGTAGAAGACGAGATCAGACGAGTGAGTAGTGCCACGCAGGTGCTCCTGACCGGGAACAGGCGTCACGGACGGCTGTTCCGAGGACACGGCCATGTACGAGTCGTGCGGGAGACCAAACTTGTTGTTGCGGGACGCCTGAGCGGCGATCGCAGACAACGTGCTCTGGCGGGACACGTTGAAGGTGAAGGTGTGACAGGTCGTGGGTGGGGCTAACGTCGAATTGACCACTTCGACGTCCTTTGGGTGCGCAAACTTCATCGTGCGTGCCACAAGGCGCGAGGCGCCGTCGGGACCTGCGCCCGGGACCGTCTTACTCTGAATGTCACGCCGGATCGCACTGTTGCTCCGCTGCTGCGGCTTGCCGTTCTTGTTAAACTCCTCGCTCTTTTCACCCGAGAACGTGTTCCCCAGCATGTCGGGGCGCCAGAAGACGCCGAGCGAGTCCTCGAGCGGCTGCACGCCAATGGTCGCATCCTTGTCCGAGAGTGCCCACTGCGAGGGGTCCTTTCACTGGTCAGCCACAAGTAGGTGGGAAGGAAGGTGGCGGTCCGTGTGTTTCCAAGTCTGGCCACCGCAAACGACTCACCTTGCCCAATCCAGAAACCAAGTAGAGGGAGGCGAAACGCGGCTGAGGGTCGAGCGCGAGGACCTTTTGAGCCTTGACCTTGGCGCCGAGACTCATGGCGGAACGGTTGAGACGCTTGTCAAAGGAGCCAATGACTCCGAGGCTGTCCGAGTGGCTGGAAAGGGCGCCGAGGCGATCTGCGGCCTCGGAAGAGTCGTCGGGGATCGAGGAAGGAAGGGGGTTCTGCGACTTTGCAGCGGCGGCTATAGAGTCTTGGGCAAGCCCGCCACTACCGCCATTGATGACCTGGGTCATTGGCAGCAGGTCCAAGTCGGCCTGAGTTGGAAGTGGGGGGCGCGGGGAAGCTGTTCTGCGGATGGACGCCTGGCGGGAGCGAACGGAACGGCCGTCCTCTTCTGCCTCCTGGCGTTCAAGAGTGACGCTGCGCACGGAGCCTGGGCGGATT
The DNA here is from genome assembly GCA_002335565.1 of Cutaneotrichosporon arboriforme. Classification (NCBI taxonomy): domain Eukaryota; kingdom Fungi; phylum Basidiomycota; class Tremellomycetes; order Trichosporonales; family Trichosporonaceae; genus Cutaneotrichosporon; species Cutaneotrichosporon arboriforme. The sequence goes on along the minus strand of BEDW01000005.1, from coordinate 1,327,307 downwards.
ACGGGCTGCTGTCCGGCGGCGCCGTCGGGGGGGAGAGGAAAGACGCGAGCAAAGGGGTCGACACGGGAGAGGGAGGACGGCGAGCGCGAGCGTGCGCTGGGGGAGGAAGGTCGCGAGTCGGGAAAGCGGGCCGAGGTGGGAGTGGGAACGTCGAGAAAGGAGGCGGCGGACAGTGGCTGCGGGGTAGGAGAGTGCGGCGAGTGAGCGAGTCGGGGCGATGTGGGTGGTTTAGGGGAGGCCGAGTTGGGCGGAGTGTGCAGACGTGTAGTGTTGAGGTGCAGCGGCAGCGGCGATGAAGGCAACTCTGGTTTGTGTAAAGTGGGTGATTTGGGTTTGCGAAACATACGAAGCTACACCTAAAAGGCGGGGGGGACGGAGTACAGCAGTGTATCAAAGGGGGTGGGTGTGCAAAGCAATGCCTTGGCTGTGTGTGTGGGTGTGTGGTGATAGCTGTTGCTGCTGCGGTGTGACCGGGCAACAGGGGGATGGAAAAGAAAGACGGCGTGGGTGTTGTTGGAAAGACTTGGGTTTGTGAGGAATGCAACAAGGACAACAGCGACGAGCAACAAACCGGACACGAGTGAATGCGACACCGTCTTGTCACCGGGGTGTATGGGCGTACGGGGCGTACGGGCGTGCGGGCGTCAAGTGGCGCGCAGCGTGTGTGCCGTGGGCGTGGGCGGGTGTGTCTCGTGTTGAATGTGGGCGCTTCACTGCGCTCACCGCATCATCACCGCGCCACAGCGAGTCCGACACGTTCGGCCAGTGACAAAGGGGTCGTGAGGAATCCGAATCTGCCAAAGGAGGGCTCGGTGACTCTTAAGCTTGACGATGGAAGAGTGTGGGTGTGTCATGAACAGAGGACAACAACGAGTGACGGCGAGCCAAGAATGGTCAGTGTGCCCGAGCAATTCGAGCAAACCAAGCAAAGGGGTCAGTTGGTGACAATCCTTCCACTTGACCGTTCTGTCCACTGCCCAAGCACGCCACCGCGCCACTACGTCCCACAACTCACAACTGTCCAGGCAAGACGGCTATAGCATGCACCATGCGCGTCTGTGCCAGCTCTAAGGGGCCGGGTATCAACCGGGGCCCACAGCGACGAACAATGGTTTGCTCTCCAGTGGCGTCGATGCCGAGCCCCGCCACCCACGGTCCTGCAACAGGCGGTCGGTGCGTCGGTACATTGGACTACGGCTCGGCTCGTCACGGTGTCGGATCAGCCGTAGTCAGTCAAATCAGTGCGAAGGCGCAAAAAGGGGCATTGGGGGAACATGGGGTCAGTGTGTCGTCCTGTGTGTAGCAGACGGCATCGCTCCAGCCGCAGTTTCTCGGGGAAGAGGCGTTGAAGGGGTTACTCGCCCCCCGTCTCTCGGCTGCGCCGTTCCGCTGGCATGTTCTGAGGACACGCCCCGGCATGCCCAACCAAGGCGTGTGACTGCGGGTTGTGCGACACCGTGCGGCAAGTGGAGCCATGACGCTATGGGCACGGATGGGCGTCGAAGGCAGTCATTGCTGCCAGAGTTTGGGTGGGCAACAAATGAGGAGCCAGCGGGGCGACAGCGCAGCCGCGAACAGGGGCAGAGCACCCGCTCGAACCCGCTCGAAGGTCTGTGCGCCGGTCGTCGGTGCGAGAGTCTGGGCGCAGTTGTGTGGTCCGCATTGTCCAGGCCGTTGCGTGCCGTGCGCACGAGGATTGAATTTCCCTTTCTGCATGTTAAAGGATGTAGTTGTGTGTGTGTGGGCGTGTGTGTTGTCGAGATGGTGAGTGTTGTTGGCATTGCTCTTGTTCATCTGCTTGCCCTCGCCAACGGCAAACGGAAACGCCATTCATACCGTCGGGACCAAACTCTCATTAACATCTAAGCCCGTTTAGACTATATCCTAATACCGGAATACCACGAATGCTGTAATGACGCATTGGCGAATCCTCCGGCTTGGCTTGGGTCCGCGTCACTTCACAACATCAACGGAAAGAGTCCTTCGGCTCTGCGAGCGCCTGTACCCTCTTACTAACAACGCAGCGCGCTTTGACTATAGTATACATGATTACCACGCAACTAACAACTCCTCTCTTCAATCCTTTGGCGCCAGTCCCGCCTGGGGGGCAAGCATAGCGAATGGAGGTGGTGGTACGTCGGGATAGGTCTCCGTCTGCGGGGCAGGCGTCACAATTCGAGGTGCCGGCTGCTCCTTAGGAATTGCCGGCAGCTCCTTAGTTCTCGCCGGCACAGTTTGAGAAGTCAGTGGCGATGGGCCGGGTGGCGGTTGTCCCTCTCGGGGGTCGGAGCGGATACGCTCGCGACGGTCAATGTCCTGCTGTACGAGGAGTGCGCGGACCATGGCGCCTAGTTCGCGGTCACTGAGGGACTGCAGGCCGGCGCCGAGGATGGCTGGTTCGCCGTGCGTGGGCAACATTGGCGCGTACATTCCGGCCACTTCGCGTGGGGGCATTGAGCGCCGATGGCCGTTCCGCCGCGAGGAGCGCGGAAGAGACCCTGTCGCCTGGATGAAACGCAGGCGTTCTTCGAGGACGAGGCGCTCGTCCGGGGTGAGGCAGTCGTAGAGGGCAAGTTCTCGCCGGCGCCCAGCGCCTCGCGCTTGAGCTGCCGTGGGAGGCTTCTCTTGTGGCCGTGTTTTGGCGTACTCTGTCCGTGCCTTCTCGCACGCAGCGCAGCCACGCGCAAATATTGGCGCGGCGCCTTCGGGCAACGCAGCGTTCCGACGCTCGTGTTCCCAGTGCAGCAGGATCTCCGTCGCTGCCTCGGCGTTGTCGGCACGAACCGAGCTTGGTAGACCCGCTCGCTCATGCGCAGTGATCAGCGCGTCGCGCGAGGCTACGCGTGGGTAACCCATCTGTTCGAGGTGGAAGAGCGCCGCGCCGTCGACCTCGGGGAGACCACGGTTGCGGAGTTTCTTGATTGCGCCTGCCGCCGCCAAGTTTGGCAGCGCAGGAAGAGTCGGAAGCGTTAGGTTGATTGCTGCAGCGGCCGAGCTCAGATTCATTGTCGCTGATGTGATCGTTGAAGCGACAATGAAAGGATGAAGCGTCACTGGGAACCAGACGAACTCTCACAAGGCCGCTGCAAATGGCGGCTCACGGGATCGTGAGTTCGTTCACTTGGCGACGAGGAGTACAGTTCGCGAGGCACCTCAGCCCACCTCGCAACCAACGTTGTACTGGCGCTGAGCGCTAACGGCATTCTGGACAAGACAGACTGATCTTAGGCACGAACCTAGATCACCGCCTCAACAACTCGTTCAGTGACCGACGGTCATGCCGCATGGCTGCATATGATTCGCCCAAGTACTGTACAACACTGTGCCTGTGGACGCCTTCTAACTACTTGTACAGCTTGTCTGGGAACTCCTTGCGACCGTCGGGGTACTGCGCGAAGCGCGGCGAGTCAGGTCCATAATTCGGCTGGTCTGACGGCCACGAAAAGCCACCAAAGTGGGTTTTGCGGTACTCTGCAAAACCGTCAATGTTCTCTTGCTCAGTGTTCATGACAAAGGGGCCGCGGATAGCGACAGGCTCGTCAATGGGCACGGCCTGGAGGACGACAATACGCGCTGGCTGGTCACCGTTTTCGACAGCAACAGCACCGCTACCCGGCTCCTGCGCCACGCCGTGCCAGTGTGTCACCCACTCGTCGCCAAGCTTGACCTTGGCGTCATCGGCACCGCTGCCACAGCCGTGCACGTAGAGGGTGCGTTCAGTCTTGTCCGTGTTGGTAGCGGGGAGGGTGATCTTTGCTCCCGGCTCGAGCTCGACGAACCACACAGCGAGATCGCTCTCCTCCCGCGAAGCCCACGACGCGCGTGGTGGCTTCAATGGCTCGACGTCGTCGAATTTGCCCGCAATGACAGTCACTGTGGCGCCGTCGCGCTCGACGCGTGGGATGGCCTCGCGCCACATCATGACAAACTCGGGATCGGCGCCTTTATCCGCCGCAGCCATGTTGAGCCACAGCTGGTACACGTTTACCGGGTTTTCCGCGTCTGTGTTGACCAAAGGAAACATCTCCGAGTGCATCACGCCCTTGCCGGCCGTGACCCACTGCACGTCGCCAGCTGCGTAGCGCGCGCCGGCGTTCGTCGAGTCGGCATGGTCCATCACGCCCTGCTTGACAATCGTGATCGTCTCCATGCCCTTGTGCGGGTGCGCCGGAAAGCCAGGGATGTCACCGCCCATGTACATCGACCATCCTGAGGGGTTGTTGAAGTCGTTGCCGCGCACGCGGCCCTCAAGAAGCGCCGGGTCGGGCCCAAGCTTGCCGTTTCCCTTTGGGTACGCGTCAAAGTGGTTGTTGACGTAGAGGAATGGGCCCACGCCCTGCCACGTGTTGCCCTTGGGCGTGAGCTGGAACGTCTTGCCCAGCTGTTTGAGCAGCAGCTGCGTCGCGCGCATCGTGTTGTGCAGATTAGATAAAGCTTTAACGAGCTTGTGCTTGGAGGCGGCGTTTTGTATCACCTGCACACCTCGGCGATAGTGTTTGATGACGTCAGGGCGGTGACCAAGCAGTCTCAGTGGTGATATCCTGGTCCATTCCGACGGATCTACATCGCCGCGCGCTCGAGGAGCGAGAACAGCTTGTTCCATCGCCGAACCCGTGCGCTTCAAAGAGGTGCTTCGGGATAGCTGTACGATACGAGGAAAGGCGCGTGGACATTGTCCAATAAAATCGGTTGTTAATGGCATGCTCCCTGGACCCAAACGCGCCTGACTTTGACACCTCTTGGACGAAACGGAGCCCTGACTCTGGGGGTTCGTTGTTTCGTCCACAGGGTTGACCTAGTATCTGCTACGGGCATACAGAACGCTGCTCTTTACCTGTATAATCCTCAGTGCCTCGCGGGTAGCGCTGGTCAAGTGTTACAGAGGTCGATTACATCGCCGGGTCTTCTATTGGGCGCATTTCTATAAAGCAGTACACAGACAAGATAGAGAAACTGTCAAAGGTACCTAACTGAAGAGTCTGCGCTCTCCATCTTCCTCATAAAACTCAGGGCGCCGCAGCCAAACGTGCATCGCGCAGGCCGGATCTCGTGTTTGACTTGAGGCTTTGATGGCGGCGCACTGGTGGCGGACATGGATGGCGTCGGCCCGAGCTGGTGTGCAACTGGAGATGTCGTCTTCGCCTCGCTCATTTGGGGCTGTGCATCTGCTCTTGTCGTTCAGAACACGCTCAGCAACGGCAACTTACGCAACGTTGGCACCCTTCATGCCCTGCCAGGCAGATTGCTCTTTGGAGACGACAGCTGGTGTCAGATGGTTGCTAGGGCTGTTTGACTTACACATTGTTGTGTTGGTGTACCGGAGTATGCGGGCGTTGCAACGTGGTTGGTGTTGAATACAGACCTTTATATCTCAAGCTGGACGAAACGGCGACGAACGCGTGCTGGTCGGCGCGGTGCAGAGGCGACCGAGCCTTGAGACAATTGCTGTGTCTCCTGCCGCTCACGCATAATGCTACTATGTCAACACGTCCCTGCTCGCCGCCGCCGGTACGGCGTGTCGGTGCCCATGTGGGTCCAGGGGCAATCGTCCCGGCACCCCTCGGCGACGCTAATCCGTGCCTCACCGCACCGCCCTGTCCCGCGACGGCAAGCGGCGAATGGCCATACACACCTGAAGTACATGTCCGGAAGTCTAGGATGTTGTGAATGCAAATGTAGTTGCTCGGCGCACAACTCTAACGTCTAACAGCGCTAACAGCCCCTCGCCACCCTACGCGAAACATCCAGCCAGGGTAGACACCGCCGCTGGACTCCTGTTCGTCCGCCCGTGCTTCTTTGCCGCCGCCTGGCGCTTCGCCTCGGCCTTCATTGCCTCGCTGTCTGCCTCGCGTGAGAAGAATGTCTGTTCGGGAGCGGGCTCGGGGGTATCCGTGGTGGCCACGGCCTCTGCCTGTTCTTCGGGCCTTTGGTCAGCTCTAACCTCCAGCATCTCCTCACTGCTTCCGGAACCACTTTGTGAGACGATTCCAGAAAGATTCGGGTTCGCGTTCTGGTTCGGGGGGAGCACCTGGTGTGAGCTTGGCAGTCAGAGCGATTCGTACCCATAGTGAAGGTTGTGCGGCAATCGAGAGACAAGTGGTGTGTACACTGACAAGAGTATATGTATTTAGAGGAACAATTAAGGCGGTTGCCACTGGTCTAGAATGCCAAGACCACATGAGCTGCAGAGTAACGCGAGGTCAGATTGTGTGATGGACAGGGCGGTGCTCCCGACAGCCACGGTCAAAAATACATCATGTCGATCATTACAGGCCGTAATAGGACGAATATACACACACAGGCAAAAGTTATCTGATATCAAGATTGGTAAGGTTCGTGGATACTGTAGGCAGCGTCGCATGGACGGGGCCACGGTCACTTGCTGGACATGCTGCCGACAAGACCACCGCCAGAGGTGCCGGCCATCATGGCCGCCAAGATTGCGTCCTTCCAGTTGATCTTGTTGGCACGCTTGCGTCTCTCCTCCTCTGTGAGCTCAGGAACCGACGCATTGGCCACCCCAGGCTCAGCGGGGGCTGCTGTCGCTATATCTGTTGGAGGTACAGCCGGCGCAGGCTCAGCTGTAGATACGATCGCCTCGGTGCTCGACACTTGGCTGGCTCCCAACTCCTTGGCTCGTGCGTCAGTCTGTGTTCTGGGCCACGTCAACGGTGATCGGCAATGTCACCCACGACTTGCTAAAACGCCTCTTCATCCGTCGCCAGGCTGACTCGTGCTCGTCCACAACGGCTGGCGTGAGCAGGCGCTTATCGGACTTGTCATACGCATACTGGGTGGTTACGTAGAAACAACTTGGGTCTAGCTGTGAACTACAGTTCGACGATCTCTTAAACGACGAGACTATACCGTATCTGCACCTAGCTTCACCATAACCCGTCGACAAGTGCAACGCCTCGCGGGAGCGCTTGCGCCTGTCACGCCGTACGCCCGTCGCTATGCGTCCATGCTGTTCACATCTCAACGCTTGTCATCGCAAGGCAGAGGCTGTGTCGGCAACGGTTGGCAGGCACGGCCAGCGCGCACGTGACCATTCTGCTACCCTGCCACAAGAGACCGAGAGAGCCGACACAAGAGAGAGCCGACACAACCGATTGCCCGAAGCCATGCTCTCCCCGAACATCCAGCAAGAACAAAGAGCTGACGAGCGCAGCTGCGGCGCACCCACCCACAAGGGGAAACCATCAGGGGACTCTTGCGAAGTACAAGGTTGTGCGTCATTGATAGATAATATCTCGCTTGCCCTTTGTGGAGAGTGTTGTCGTGCACGAGTTGGGCTAAGAGATCCTAACAGCATCCACACTGGTGCCTGGCGTTACAGCCTCTGACCCTACCCATAAGACTAAAGCATGCTTGTACGACGCCTGAATGCTCTCTCTCGTCATCCACCTCGTCGCCCGTCATCCCCACGGCACACCCCGCACCGCCTGCATCGCCGCGTTATTATTAGGTCCTACAACTAACTTGCACCGTCTCCCAGTCAACAAGCAGCACAGCTGCACAGGTCCTCGTCCGCCGCCGCAAAAGGCCGCATGCCGCCGTCTGCCTCTTCGCTCTCAACATGCTCGGGGGTGTTACCAGGACGACGTGGGCAAGCGCATGCCGCCATTGGGACCAGCAGGCTCCTCGCCCTCAATCTCCTCGGCGTATGCCGGGTTGTACTGGTACACATGACCGCCTGGTTTGGCAGGGTACGCCATGTTGTCAAAGTTTCCGCAGGCGGACGAGTAGGGGCTCGAGTCGGTGTACGGGCTGCTGTTTGCGTGGGAGTGTGAGTCACCGCTCGAACCGCTGCTGGTGCCAGAGTGGTCGCCTTCGCCGTTCCACTTGTTTTGATGCGTGCCCTCGGCGACTTCGACGAGGGCGACGTCAGCTGCCGTGTTGGCTGGGACGTAGGTCGTGACATTGTAGCCCTCCATCGAGTCGGTGCGGGGGGCGAGGCGGCCAGATGTTGACGCCCGTGTCGTGCTGTGCAGCGTGCGACGGAAGCCACCCTGCTGCTCGGCCTGCCACGGCGATGGAGGCGGGCTCGACGACGATACAGCCGACTGAGGGGTATCCCGGGGAGGCGAGGGCGGAGGAGCTGCTACCTCGAGCTCGGGCTGTTTGCTGTGGCTGCCCTGTTCCGCCGCAGGAGCGTTGAAATTGTGGGCGGCGGTCTCGACGGGTTCGGCAGCTGCCTCGGATTCCGGTTCGGCGTAGGCGACGTTGTCAAACGTAACGTCCAACCGCGAGCCCGTGGGTGTTCCGAAGGGCAGGTCGAGTTTAGGTGGGAGCGCACTCACACGGCCCTTCGCCGACGAGCTCTTGCGCTTGAACACACGCTGCCACCATGGGCGGGCAATGGGGTCGATACCTGCATCTCTGTCAGCGTCCGTCGCGGATACTTGGTCGTCCAAAAGACGTACTCATGGCGTGGATGCTGTGAGCAAAGGAAAAAGTGTTATCCAACGATGAGCGCGATGCAAAGTGGCGAGATAAGAGTAATGCTACCCCGCTCGCTACCTGGTTTGTTTATGTGGAGAGGCGGGTCGCCAGGACATGACGAGAGGAGGGCAGAAGCATCCACTGTCCTGGACTGGCGACGCCCCTCGTCTCAAGGGGCGAGACAACAGCATCATCATCGACGTTCAACTGGGTTGCCCATCCTGGCAAGCGGCCAGTATGGGGGCGTTGACCGGAGCAGCACCTGGCATTCTGCCTCGGATTATTAACCATGTCGTCCAACAGCTTTAGACCATGAGACATGGCGGTGGCTGTAACCCCCGTGGCGCCTGAGCTTGTTGGCATGACTGCATATGCATCTCAGGTGGTCGACAGGCGGCTTGACAGGGTGAGGCGTGCCTGGCCATGCAAGTGGTAACTGTCGGATGGGTCTAGCCCCCTGTTCTCCCCATGGGGAGGTCCTCGAGGTATGCTCCGACGTAATCCCCTCCCAAACGAGGCATTGGCCATGTTGGACATCGTCATGCTCAGAGTTGGTTGCTGGCCTTGTTCTTCTAGTCTGTGGATAGCAGAATGCAAGCGTCACCGCCGATTATCACGGCCAAATCGCTGTAGCCATACCCTCTCCGGGTTGAACTAAGACGTAGTTGTCGTGCCGCCGTCGCATGCGTCGACTTATCATCATGTCGGAAGCCGCAATTTGCGCACGACCTGGTGCTAGGCGTCGATAGACATTCATAGAACTCGTACTGTACAGCTATAAGATAAAACGAGGCATTCTGGTACACAGGCCTCCCCTGCGTCACGACAACAGTCAGCCCCAGTCCAACGAGGCAGGGGAACTGGCAAGCCTGGGTTCCTGTTATTTCGCGGCGCGGGGAGGCTGTCCACTGCGACTCGTAGTTTGCGAGCGCGTGCGACTGGTTGAGGTACTTTTAGCAGAAGTAGCAGTCGGATGGGGTTTGACGACTGCCACACCAGTGCTTGAAGTTGAGCGCGGCGGTTGTGCTGTGCCACTCTGCGTTCCTTGAACGTTGCTTTCAGCTGCTTTGCGAGCATCCCTCGCCCTGTCGCTCCATGTCTTGAGCATGCCGGCCGCCACACCGCACCCACGAGTAGGCGTGGTCTTTGGGCTTGAAGGGGAAGTGATCTGGCGCGATGGAGGGGCATTGTTGCTTCCAATGCGCTTTTTTCCCTTGTCTGCATTGGCACGGCCAAGGGATGCCACCCTAGACGTGGTGCTGCCTGGTTTACTCTGTGATGCACTTTGGGAGCGTGTCCTCGGAGATCCTCTACTGCCGCAGATGGTGTCTTTGGCCCGAGTGACCACGTCTGTGTCAGGCCGGGAGGTTACAGAGCTGGGTGGTGACGGAGCGTCACTTCGGTGAAAAGACATTGCAGCGGCGTTGGGAAGTACAGTAAAGTTGCCGCTTCACAAGCTGGAGAGTCACAAGCTGGAGAGTTGTGGCCGTGAGAAGCCAGCATCTATATATTAGTAAGGGTATAATGTAGCCTGATGCTCCAACGGCAGTCTCCACGTACAGTCCGAAGGTGTTCATCACAAACAGGCTATCCATCACAAACCGGCTATCCATCACAAACAGGCTATTCATCACAATCAGGCCATGCTGCTGTGTCGGGCTCTTATTTTGCCTCTCTCTTCCAGTAACGGCTGAGGAACTTGGGCTCGGTCGTGGGAGGAATGTCAACTTGCGGCGGCGGGCGGGGGTTTTCATGGGGCTGGGCTCCGGAAATTGGAAAGCTGACAGACGCTGGGTACGTCGGCGACGATCGGCCACTTTGCCTGTGCATGCTGTGGAAAGGACCACTTTGAGGAGGGCTTGCGGAGCGTAGTGAAAGCGGCTTAACTGTGGTCGTGCTGTTTCCTGGCTTCTCCCGGAGGTTTGGCTGAGACGCTCCCCTACCGCCCAAAGGCGTGCTCAGTAAGCGCTGCTTTTCTGCCAGGTACCCCTGCGGTGGGTTGGGATTTTGCTGGTACGGCGGTGGCGGCCCTTGAGGGCTCGGTTGAAAATCCTTGACCTTGGCCCAAAAGTCAGGAGACATCCTATACAGTTGCTCCTGCCTCGACGTTCTCCTCGGGGCCGAGTTACGCATGTGATTTTTACCAATTGACATGCAGCGTTGGCGGCGGGGAAGGCACAATCGTTTCAAGGTGTCGCCGATTCAAGTAGTGCAACGGAGACACGCCTGATTAGTTTTATTAGCTACACACCTGCTTCTGAGTGTGGCCTGGGCCAATGAAGGGCATTCGCATCACAGTCCCTCCGGCATCAACAAATTCCGTCAAGTTATCAAGTGTACAGATTGCAGTTGTGAATGTCCTTTGCAGCCTTGACAGACTTGGGCATCTGAGTCAAGAACGCGCCGGTTGGCCTTTACGCCTTGCGCTTCCACAAGCCACTGGCCGCTACGGTACAGTATGCAGCACAATAAACACATCCATCAGCAGGCGCATCACTTCAGCGGGGGCGTTAGCGGGGCATCAGCGAAGACATGACCGGCGCATCAGTGAACTATAATCCACCGTCTGCCACACCAAAAAGCGTTTATTGACAAGTTTGTGTCACGTTCCAGAACAGAGCACGCAAGAAAGAGCTTTGTGCAGTAATGTTCAAAGGCACTGTCACTTGCTGTAACAACAGCACAAGCTGCTGGCTGGCACCCAGCTCGCAAACGAAAGTTGCAGAAGCCAACCCTCTTGGACCATTTCTTCGGCCCTCTTGCACGGAGAATAGAAGGCATAAAATCTAGCCGTGGGAGAACTCTAGGTATGCGAGAAGCAAGAATGCCAGCTCAAAGTACAGAGAGGAGAGCTGGGAGGTTGGGAATCGTAGAGGCAGAGCGGAGGCTCCGGCGACGCTTGTCTTGGACTTTTATCCCGGGGTCCCCTCTCCCAGTACGGTAACTGCTACGCCCCACTACATATGTGTACTGCACACGCTTATGCCTGTACATCACTGCAAGGTGGCTCAACAGAATTCATCAAAGTATGTGATGGTGGAGCTGGGCAGATGCCTCACACACAGTACAGCAGGGGATCAATGGGGACATGATGCATCTGCCAAGGACTCTCTAACGCCGTTGCCAAGACCCCTCCTGTTTCTTCTCTTTGTCAGTCCCATTGGATTGTGTTGAAGCCCCAGAGTACTGAGAGTCGGCAGTGGATGTGCGCGATTTGTGTGGCACGAAAAGGGATTTGGGTAGTGTAACGTACTTTGTCTCTGGACTGTCTTGACCCTTGTTCTCACTGAACTGGTTGGAAGAGCTGTATTCAGCCATTGTTAAGGCGTTGGATTGTGAGAGTTAGTTGAAGGTGGAGAATGTCGGAGTACGTGCAAAGCTTGAGTATTTATACTATGCCCCATGTCCGAAAGAAGTGGTCATGGAGGAGAAAAGTTCTAGCCGACGACATGAAGCTTCGGAGATCCGAAACTGAAACCAAAATCGCACCGCCTTCACCGGGAATGTTTACCTTACCTTTACCCGGCGCTGCCTCCGATGATACGACCTTTTTGCAGTCTATTGTACCTTCCTGATACCTATGTAAGCTTGTGCCAAACTGTGTGTAGTCGTACCTTCCTGGTTAGCTGATGAGTTTTACAACATGAATGTGCTGTACCCACCTCCCATGATCTGGTCCAAAGGCTCAGGGACACCCGGGAACGTCACATACGGTCGTGGGAGGTTTGTCGGCATCCTGGCTGAAGCCTTCCCATACAGACGCTTGGGTGGACTTGTCGGTTGCCCCTTGATCCGCGCTCCCGTAACGGCTTGATTCCGGTAGCGTGTAGGGGTGGGAGGATTGTTCTTTGGTTTCACTCATTTCGAGCTTTGGAGGCGACTTAGAGCTATAACGCAAGTGTGAAGTCGCCAGGCTTTGATTTGTTGGGTTGTGTGGCGTCCAAGTGGCGGTCTCTTGAAAGTGGGATGCCATTGTCGGGGCATCCAGACATAGCTCTCTTTATGCTGTTCAGTACCGAGTGTCAGTACAATGCCCGGGTGCTTTCCCAACGGCGGCACTGCCTCGTACAGTACATACATGCAATGCATAAGATAACTGTCGATTACTGCAGCAAAGGTACCGTACCGGTACTGTAGACCGCTTCTTTCCAGCGCTCTGTCGGTGCGGAGTTCTTTGGCTGACGTCTGCCGTGTTTACCAGCTGTGCACCTGCTTCTCCGCCATCAGTGAGCGGGAATTTGTTTCTCCGCCTCCGTCCAGTGATCGCCCTTATTGCCGCCAAACCCCTCACGTTCTGTTTGTGATGGGCGGTGTTGTGAAATCCACGGGTCTGGTTTAAGAATCAAGTGATGAGTTCAACATGAGCAGCACACACGGCAAAGTCGGGGCCATTGCGTTCCTCATCATTTGAGTTTCGAGGTGGGTCCTGGACATTGAAAGCAGCAAGGCAATGATCAGTCGCGGTGCGTTGGATCTGGGCCTGTTGCGAAGCTTGATTGAGCCTGGAGCTCTTCGCACAGAGTAGTAACCTTACTCGTCGGGGACACAGGAAAGCAAAGGTGACAACCAATGTTCAATCGCGTGTGACAGACGCATTCGGTCCTGTGGAAGCGTTCTGCCAATAGCCGCGACTTGAGAGGCCCTTGCACGAAGGTGCTGTCAGTGGCAAGTGTGGCGTTCATTTACCTGGATACTACAGTACAGTACATAAAGAGCAGCTTTTTACAGTAGTCGCAACGTTGCCACCATTTTTCTGCCATCCACGCCTTGTCAGTACGATGTCGAACTACACAAACCCCAGTTCCAACAACCACTTGGCTGTCCCGCAACGGCCCTACGTACTTGACCCCAACAATCCGGGGCCTTATAAAATGTTGAATCCCCCGCAAAGGCCTGACAGCCTTGACCCCAACAACCACGGGCCCTATGCGAGTGGGACATCTCAGAACTTCCAATAACTCCGGGTAGTAAGTCAAAGTTGAAACGGTCCTAGCAAAGTTCAGGAAAGGGCTCGCAAAGGAAGGGGACGTACAGTAGGTGTCTAGCGCTCATTCAAGACGGAGCCTCTTTATCATGCTATGCACCTCATTGTCGCAGAAGAAGTAGTGGCCATAGCCAGTCTGCTTTATCCCAGCCAGCCTGCAGTTGTGTGACGCCTGTGCAGCTCTGGAAACGGCGGTGAAACAGAGTAGCAGCCGGAGCGTTTGTTCTGACCTTTTTAAACCGCCCATACTGTACAGAATTACTGCTCGTTACACCTGCACAGCAAACGCATTTGACTGTCTCAAACCTGTGCACTTCAGAATCCTTTTATAGATAATGCGGCACAAAGGGCCTGCAAGACGTTTGGTAAGCTGGCACTTTGTTACCAAGCTGTCAAATGCGTCAAGACTGTTCATAGTGGTTAAGTACAGTACAATACATCTGCAGCGTGTATTCCTCAGAAGGGTTTGTCCATTGGACGGGGTTTATCTCCTGGCCCACTTCTTGACTTGACTAAACAATCCTTTTTTGGGTTCTTCTTGCGGCGGTTCGCTTATGGGAAGGGGGAATGTCCTTGTAGAAAAATAATATCGTCGTTTGTCAAGAGGCTCCGTGAACCCTATTAACCTTTTTGAGGCCTTTGCGGCGACGCCCTCGCCTTCTCTCGGGCCGTTCGAAGTGGATTGTGGGAATCCTTGTTTGCCAGGCATGACAGTAATGAAGACTGTGCTGTCAGTGGGCGGGTCTTTGGTGGCAACGCTTAGGAGTGTGTTCTTACGGGCCGGGACGAAGGCTGAGGCGTTCGAGGCTTTGAAAATCGTGGGCGCGTAGCCCAAACCGCACGCACCCTTTATATTCAGCACTGTGGATTGTCGGCTTCTCGGTGTGTGCGGCCCTTCGCTGGCCCTACGGAATAATGATACAAATGCTAAAGCCATCAATAAGTCAGGACGCGCAGATTCGGACTCCGTCCATCTTGTACTGTAGACGGGGCGGGAATTGACAAAAGAAGGACGTCCGCTGTCTGTGCACGTGGTCCTATCGGAGAGCCGCTCGGTCTTAATGCCTTGTACTGGTTTGTACTGTACCAATGCCCTGGGTTGGCGCGCACCATCAAAACCCAGCCCTAATGCACTGCATGCAGCATACAGTAAAGCATCAGTGCACAGCCTGGTTACCCCCCTCCCCATGTTTCTACACGTGTGTCCCCCCAATCTCGTTCTCTCCCGACGCAATTTGTGGGCCTGGGTTTTCCCCTCTTTCTCTTCCTAAGCTCTTGGACACACCTCCCCTGCCCTTTCGGCATCGTCTTCTGATACATCCCTTTGCTTTCCGAGCTTCCTTATTTCTTCTTCCTTTTGTAAAGTACGCCCTAGACGGCCATGGTTGCAACAGCCCTGCTGAAAACAATGAGGTGCTGAAGGTACCACCACTCAATCTCCGTTAATCCTGTCCTAGAACAAGCGCACTGCAAACTGCATTGTGACGTGCTGAACTGTGTATTCCTAACCGAGAAATCCCGAGCAGTACAGAATCACCAAGTCATTCCACAATCAGGACAAAGCACAGGACTGAAGCATCCTCGGTGTTTGTCGTTACGAGTGTAAACCTACGCAAAGTGGCAGCAGGCAACAACGACATAGTTATTGGGATCGTTGCGATCAGCGTCCCTCCGAGGAGGGTCCCTTCTTGAGCCCGCCTCCGTTGCTTGGGCCCTCCCTTGCCGTGTGTTGCGGTTACGACCATTTCCTTGTGTATTTCTCACGGTGCGCTCACTAGACGACGAGGACGGCGACAACGGTCGGGGCCACATAGACGGCGACAACGGTCGGGGCCACAACTGCCCCGTACGCCCGGCAGGCGCCGACGAGCCGCTCGTTGTGGACTGTGGGACGTTGACTGTCAGTGTTAGTATCCTGGGGGTACTGCAAATGTAGAGAGGACGATCGTACCTGGGTTTTGCCCGGATTGTCGGAGCAGGCGGAATGCGTCGGCCGCCGTTAGTCTCACAGGAGGGGGGGACCTGGGCGCCGGGCAGTCGTATGGGTTACAACAACCACAATCCTCCGAACGATGACTGCCGGCCCGGCTCGGTGGCCGGTACGACGGCGGCGAACCCGGTCGGCTGGGAACGATCGGTGTCCCCGCCGCCTGCGAACGATGACTGCTCCCTACGCTATGCTGCCTGGTCAGCGCCACCGAACGCTGACTGCTCGCAACACTAGGTACGGTAGGAGTCTTGGATCTTGCCGTTACAAACGACCTTGCGCTCGAGCTTTTGGTCAGCCTCACCAAGGTCGCACGACAAGGTCACAGTCAGTGCTTACCCGACCGAAGACATTGAGGGAGTCTTCCGAAGCGCTGCCGTTAGGTGACTCCAAAGAGATAAACGCACAAGTCGTTGACGAACTGGTGACTGATTTGCTTCTCCTGCTCATTGTGAGTGGGTCTGGCTGCTGGGGTGTAGAGCTGCAGTACTGTTCCGAGGGCAGAGGGGTGGCGAGCGCTGAACCCTGCCTTTATAGTCTGCTGGCCTTTGTGAGAAAGCACACATTACCGAGTCGATTACCGATACAATACCAATAGATCAGTAGTTATTTGGCGCAGTGACTCAAGGGAACGACTAGTGAATGGGGAAGCTCATTGTTGCAATCACACCCATCACTACGTCGAGAAGCCAGGTGCTGCCAATTAAGAAGGCATGAGGGAGCAGCTCATTTCTAGAGGCTGTCCCCCTGGGCTGCTCAATTGTTCATGCAGTTCTTATGGTGATCGATCGAGGTTGCTGTTTCGTTTACTGATGGCGTCCTGCCGTGCACTATGGACGGCCATAGTCCAGTGATGATGGTTAGGATTCATGCCGTCGGTTCTGGGCTTGCCAGTTTTTGGTCGGTGTGTCGCGGAGCAACAACTCTACTGTACTCTATGTACAGCCTATCATCCCCCGGTTACAGGCGTGCTTAGTGGTGAGGGAAATCGTTAGCAGCCGCATCACTTCGTGAGAGAGCAAGGCTCTGCCCATCGGTCCTCATTCCTCACCAAGGCCGTGAGTGCCTATTGTTTCTTCTGCTCTGGTCCTGTCAATCCCATTGGGCAATGTGCACCCTGTAGACGCCTTCAATGTGATGTCTTCGTGACGACCTTGGAGAAGGCTCAAGTTGGCATTTGGCCACACATCACAAAATGCGTCATGTTCGGTACAACTGGTGAGTTGTACCCCTGGCATCTCGGGTAGATCAAATACGAGCGTCCCAGAAACTTAGTACCTACGAGCGCGCGCGCTGATAGGGTTGAGGCGCGCTGGACCGCGCGGACCGACGGGCACGCGGATTTCCGACGGTTCACGGAGCGTGCTGGGCGGCGGGGTCGGCGTAGGCGGAATGATGGCGACGAGGGGGATGTTGAGGGGTGTCACGGGGCGCGCCGGCGCCGTCTTGAACCAATTGCTGCTTCATTAGCGCCGCACGCGCGACCTTATCCAGGTGAGCTCACGTTGACCAGCGGGGACGCTTCAGCCAGCGCTTGTACCAACGCGAACTCATCCTCGCTCAGTGGTGTAAGGCGATGTGGTGGCGGAGACAACGGGGCGTGAAGTGAATGGCTTGCGCATGTACTTATCCTCTCCTCCATCGGCACACGGCGCCGTCATTGTGCGGTGCAAGTGCGAGGTGTGGGTGTGTGTGGGTCGGCCCACAATGGTCAACACCGCCGGTAGGCCAACAAAGGTCAACACCGCCACAGGCCAAGGTGGCACACACGCCGATATGTATACACACACGGCCAGTCACAACACAACAGCATGGCCACGGCCGCACTGCGTCGCTGCGACAATACCACAACGGTACTCTGGCGCGACTGACTTCCGCCGGCGCGGCAGAGCCGGTTGCAACAACCGCCCCAGGCACTCAGACAGGCTTCACATACCGCCGTTATCCCTCAGGCGTGAGCTTATCGCAACCGAGATAGCCGTGTCGGCGAGCCGTGCTCGCCCATATGCATGCTTGCGTGCGTGAGGGGGGTATGTCAGTGATTGCAAGCCTGTGGCCATGCAAGTCCGAACCACATCGGAATACTTATACATTACTCTACATGCCCCGCGACCCTGGGCGGGCGCCCCGCGCGCCAGGGCAAGAACTAGGGCGATGGTGGGAATCTAAGGTCGCGCGGGTCGCCCACGAGCGCTCGCCACCGCGCACAGCCAAGAACGGTCGACGGCCATCGCTCAGTGTTGCCCCGCCGTGCCCGCTACGGCCTGGTGTCGGTGGTCGGCGTAGTGGTGGGCGGCGTAGTGTGGATGGTGTGCGTGCGTGTGGGCGTGGGAAGGACCGCGGGCCTGGGTGTGGTGGGCGTGCCCAAAGTCGCCGTCAATGTGCCCGTGCTGGCTGCTGCTTTGGCTGCTGTACTGCGCCGAGTACTGTGCGCTGTGCTGGCTGTTGTGGTGCTGATGGTGCACGGCGCGGGGTACGGCGTCAGAGCGGACGTTGTTGTTGGCGTCCTCCCCATGGCCGTCCTTGGATCGCGTCTTCTTGCGCAGCCGCTTCTCCACTACCACCGTCGGAATCTCGAGCTCGTCGTCGCTGTCGTCAGCGAGGTGTTCCCCCTCATGCCTTACTTTACGTCTGGAGGCCGCGACGCCAGGAACGACCGCTTCCACCATGGAACCTTGCGCTGGCCGTCCATCGCGAGGTACGTGTGTGGGTGTGAGTAGAGTTGCGTTGGGATCACAATAAGGTCGAGTATGTTATGAGAGCAGGTGCAAGTGTGTGTAGTAGTAGTGTACTCTGAAGACAAAAGAACCTGTTGTAGGAGTAGTAATGGTGAGAACAAAGTGAGGAGCGTTAAGTGCTGTCACACCCCATCCAGTCCCATGCATTGTTATTGACGCTGACGTTGACTTGGCGTCGAGTGCGGCGCAGGCATGTGGTGCGCCAGACACACGGTGGTGTCGTTAATGGCGCACGCAGTCTCCTGCAATGCGTGCAGCCCCGCGCACACCACGGTGGGTCGACGGGAATGTCTCAGATCATCTAGGAGAGAGATTAAACTGCGCCTTGCACACCTCGTCGACCTCGCGATCTTGCGGCGTCGCGCTCGATCACTCGGTCCACGACTCCCAGTCATTATTGCATCGGTGGCGCCGGGGGTCCTGTGGTGCCTCCGCAATTGTCGGAACCTCCCTGAGGGGGATGGTGCCGACCTCGGATGGCGCCCGACTCGGTGCCATGGCTGGCACTCGCGATCGGCCGGCGTCGCACTCCTCGGTTAGCTCCCACCAGCTTCCACCCGGCGGTCCACATGCACATGCATGCATGAATCCTACGAGCTACGAGAGAGTAGTGAGGCTGGTGGTGGTCGCGGGGGAGGAGGGCAATTAAAGCCCAAAATAGAGTTTTGCATCGCGGGGTGGTGGTGAATTGGGGGTTTACGGGAATCGGGGGCGACAGTGTGCGTAGGGGCGGAAACGAGAGTAGACAAAGTCGAGATGGCACATTGAGGGCGGCGCGGCGCGGCGTCGGCCGCGCGCCGTGCTTGTAGTGTCGTGTCGAGAAGTGTGAGCGTTCGTAGGCTGTGGCAGTGGCATCGCGACGCGACGCGAGACCTAGCCACCACCTCCGTTACCGCCGCCGCCGCCGCCGCCGC
This sequence comes from Cutaneotrichosporon arboriforme, assembly GCA_002335565.1. Taxonomy (NCBI): domain Eukaryota; kingdom Fungi; phylum Basidiomycota; class Tremellomycetes; order Trichosporonales; family Trichosporonaceae; genus Cutaneotrichosporon; species Cutaneotrichosporon arboriforme. The sequence continues at coordinate 1,308,239 of BEDW01000005.1, read as the reverse complement.
CACCGTTACCACCACCGCCACCTCCGTTACCACCTCCGTTACCACCTCCGTTACCACCTCCGTTACCACCTCCGTTACCACCGCCGCCGCCGTCGCCGCCGCCTCCGTGGCCGCCGCCATCTCCGCTGGGGCCAGTACCGTCGCCAGGGGAGGTACTAGGTCCACACGCCTGCGTGGTGTTGTCGCCAACAACGAAACCGGGCGCCACGACCGGCGCAGGGGGTACGATACCGCTCGTCGCCGTGGCCGTCGGCGCACGCGTGTGCGGACCGGGGACGACGTTTCCGCTCGTCGCCGTTGGAGCCGCGGGGGGCGGGGGCAGCGCGGGCGTAGGCGTTCCCCCCGCGGCCGACGATGACGAGCCCGACGACGCCGTGGGGGTCTTGTACGTGTGCGCCTGCGCCGGCGGAGCGAGCCCGCCGCCGCCGTCGCCGTCCTTTACGTTCGGCTCGGCGCTTCCTGACGCCTCACCCACCGGCGCGTCGTCCCCACCCTCAGCCTCGGCCTTCTTCTTCTTCTTCTTCAGGATACGCCGGTACCACGGTACCTTTGGTGCGGGGTCTAGGACGTCAGCTGCGCGCGTGCCGGGGCCTTACACATGCCCGTTTCCTTTGGGTTTCCCGGCATGCTATGCCTCTTGCAGACTGGTGCAGGGAGGAAGGGTCGAGAATGGAGAGAGCGTACTGGCGCAAGTGTCAGTGGGTTGTGAGCACGCTGCGAAAGTGAGAAATCCCCTCCTCCCACTCGCGCTCGCCTTTCAGTTCTCACGGGCACAGACCGTGTGCGCCCCGCATGACGCTGCGCATGGGCCAAGCCGTGCTGCGCGTACGTGTGACGCCGTACAGTACATCTCGCAGTGTGCATGCAGTTGTGGCGTCGCGTCTACTACTCCTGGTACATCCACTCGACCTCGTCGATCGGCGCGTGCTCACGCTCAATCTCGTCGCGTGTTTCGGGGTTGATCGGCATTGGGCCGGGCAGCTCGACGTCCTCCTCGAACACGTCGCCAAGGTCGTCTGTTGGACCAAGACCCATGACTGGTCGCAGGGGCGAGCCGCCCGAACTCGATCTCCGCCGGTCACTAGGACTTCGTGGCAGCAGCTTGAGCGTCGGTGACATGTGCTACGCGTCAACACACCACCGCCAAAGTAACCCACCTCCCATGTATTCTCGTCCTTGCTCGCGCGGCGTTTCCGCTCCTGCATCGCGTCAAACATGCTGCGGCCCTCTTCCTCTGCTTCGAGGCGCGCGTCGTCGCCTAGTTCGCCGACCGTCACGACGCTTTCCGAGTCGGAGATGGCATCTTCGTCTGTGGCCCCGCGCGCCCGCATGAGTTCACCTAGGCGGATCCACGCGGCGTCGTCACGCTCGGCGGGGCCGGGCGCACCAGCAGGCACTTCGGGGCGCACGTCGCCATACTCGTCCCAGTCGGCTTCGCGCGTACCGTCGCCAAACACCTCGCGCAGCACGTCCTCGTACTCGTGCATCCAGAACTCGATCATGCCGTCGGGGTTGTACGGCAGCTCGGCCATGGACCTGTTTGGCGGGAACAGGTCGAGCTCGGCCGACGAGAGCGACCCCAGGCGCGACCGTCGCCGCTGGCTGCCCACCATCCCCTGTTCGTCAAACACCGCCGCGCTCGTAGAGTCGGTCCGCCTGTGCGACGGCTCGATCATCGCCCCAGGGGCAAGGTGCGCACGGTAGTGTCGCTTGTTGTAGAACGCAATGAGCGAGCGCAGGGCGAGTTCTTGTGGCTTGCCGACGAGCGCGTCCTCCGCTTCGAGGTCGGCTTCCACGCCAACAAGCCAGTCGTTACGCAGCTCTGGACGGCAGTTGAGGTAAATGCTCGTAATAATCTTCATGTTGGCTGAGGGTGAGCAACGCTTCTGCCAATCAATCAACCCACTTGATCGCCACTTCCTGCCGCAGTATGGCATGTGCGACTTGATGAGCTTGAGGACCTGGAGCTGGAGCATGGGCTGGTTGACACGGAGTACGCGCTTGAGGATCGACGAGCTCTTGTACTGGCACATGAGGAGGATACGATGCGTGCGGTGCTTGGTGATCTTCTGGAGAATCTTGACGAGGTTGATCGCCGAGAAAAAGTTGCGCCAAGAGTAGTCGGTGATCAGCTCGACTTCCTCGCCGTCGATGACCTCTGTCTCGTGGTGGTGCGTGTCTTCGGTGCCCTCGACACCTGGCTGCGTCGCCGGTTTGACCGGGCTCGCTTTCAACAACACCTCGTCCTCTCGCCGCTGCGGGTCGCGGGACGAGTTGAGCTGCAGGTACTTGAAGAACCCGCACTCGGGCATCTCGTTCTTGGTCAGCACTGTTGCTGATATCTCTTGCAGATTGAAGATCTTGAGCACGAGCACCAGGCAGTTCGAGTCAAGGAGCAGCGACGTGAGGTGGTGGAATTTGAGAATGTCTAGTGTTAGCGCTGCCGATGTGGAGGGCTTACGAGATGCTTTGAACCACTTGAGGAGGAGAAGGATAATTGCGGAGACGGCCTTGGAAGTGATCTCTCGATGCCGTGTAATGTCTACCTCCTCTTTCGTCGGCGGTGCGCGCTCTTCAGTGGCTGGGGTCAGCTAAGCTCGTGTATGCAGCTCACGAGGATGGTCGCCTGTTGGCGAGGCCATCTCCTGGCCCATGCTAGGATGGCTCAGGTGCGTCGGCTGGTTACCTGTACCCGTCACCGTCGCCAGGAGCAGCTTGAGCAGCACGATGACAGTATTCTGCATCATTGGCAGCATTGAGCGCTGGTGTCAGCTCTTTCCTTGGACTTAAGCCCACATAGAGGACCTCGACGCGGTACAGCCGCCTCGCGGCGGCCCTCTTCTCCCTCGCTAGCTTGACGCCTTCGTGGTCGCCCTTGGACTCCGCACGCCGCTCCTCCTCTTCATACTGCCAGTCGCGCTGCATCGCAGCTTCGGCAGCCTCGTCCTCGTCATCGTCGAGGTGCAGCGACGAGAAACCAATTAGGCCAGCTTGGCCCAGCCCACGCTCTTCGCGGAGACACTCCTCGCGAGCCTCCCAAAGCTGGTACAGGCCGAGAGAGACGAACAAATGCGAGTTGTAGAGCTTGTCCGCCTCCTCGATCGCATACGGCACCAGACTCGTCGGCGGGCCCTGCGTCGTCTGCGAGTACGGGAACACAAACGGCCGCGTTGGGTCAGTCTGGAACTGCAGCTTCTTTGGCCGCTGCTGCGGTGTCTGGGGCGGCGTCGGTGCCGGCGTGCCCGGCTGTGGCAGGGACGGGTTGCCTGTCGGGTTGAACGGCGCAGAGTTGCTCTCGGGGATCTCGGTCGAGTGGTAGTTTGGCCGCGCGGGCAAAGGCTTGATGCTCTCGGCCAGAACGTCTGGCGGTACTGGTGTGCTCGGCGGCACGTTCTGTCCTGGGTCAAAGGTAGGATACTTTGTCGCCGTGTCCCTTCGCCAGTTTGCAATGTCTATTGGGGTAGTCTTGGCAAAATCTGCAGTAAGCACAGAGAGCGGCGCGGTCGACGCACCCTTCTTCTCCTTTCCCAAGCCTGCGAGCTCGCGCGACAGCGCCTTGGTCTTGGACGCCTCGCGCATACCGCCCAGACACGCCAGGAGTGTCTTCCACAACAGAAGCAGCACCTTCTTGACAGGATATCCTTTAGGCACCATCCGATCTTTCAGGCCGGCAACCATGCCAACGAGCATGAGCGGCAGCGGGGGATCCAGAGCCACTGTCGTGTTAGTCAACTCCCCGCGAGCAACTACTCACTCAGCTCGTCGCCAAACGTGTCGTCGCCGCGGAACACCTCGACGACAAAGTACAGCATGGCGAGGACGTCCATGAGCTCGGACGAGTGGACGTCGTACGGGTCAATAGGCACGAGGCTGGACGACCCCGACCGCTCGCGCATCTGCGCCGCCGGCTGCCGGTCAAGAATGCTGCTGTCAGCCAGCGTCAAAGGGTGTGAGCTCACTCGGTCGCGTCGTACCGCCGCGCCGCGTCCCGCAGACCATACACCAGTGTCGACACGCCGTCAACCGACCGGATAAGCTTGGCGTTCTCAATAATCCAGTGTAACTGCATCTCCGGCGACGTCGTTTCTGCAAAGTTGCCTGGGAGTCAACGGCAAGCACGACTTCTTGTACGCACCCTGGAGGAGGTATAACAACCGGCCCTGCGCCGCGCGTCGCGTCTCGTTCACAGGACTTTCGAGATACTCGAGCTGCATCTCGACGTACGCGCGTCGTTTCTGGAGACTCGCACTCGTCCACTCTGCCGTCAGCCTTGCCCCTCCCCTCCCGGACCCACCGCCGTCAAACGACCCCTCAAAGCGGGACGCGTTCTGCGCGACGTGGCCCATCTCAATGTACGGGTAAAACTCGTCGAGCTCGTTCATGAGGGTATCTGTGTCGTCGTAGCGGTAATCGAACTGCTGCGGCTGGCGTCGTCAGCCCAAGTTCCTCTTCCCTTCCTCACCTTCTGCTTGGACATGGCCGCCGCCTGCGCTCTAAGTTGCCCAAAAGTGACACTATCCGTCGCGTCCGCCTCGCCGTCACGCGGCATCCCGTCCGCTGCGGGGGACACGCGGCCTGCCCCCAGCGGCCCCGATCCCTCGCCGCCCGACCGCGGACGCGTCATGTTGCCCGCTTGTGGGTTCGGCGGCGCAGGCTGCCCCTGCGGCGGCTGTGTCTGCGCAGCAGGCTTTTCCGGCTGCTTGAGAAACCCCCCGATCCACCGGTGCGTCGAGGCCATGTGTGCGGCCGTGGGACGTGCGCGGCCTGTGTGCTGGCGAAAACAAGTATGCAAGTGTGCGACTCGACTGAACGACAGTCGCGCAAAGCAGCCAAGCCATGACGCTGCGCTCTCTCGCACTGGCGCGAGCTCGCGCGCTCGCGCACATGTCCGTCGCCTCACGTGGATTTGATCCCGTCCACTCTCCGCTCGGCTTATGACGGAGGAGCGTCGGCCAAAAGTCGGAACCCAGGTTTCAACATGCCAAGGCGTGTACAACGGCGAGCTCGCTGTTGACATTGTCGCACACCAACACAGAAACATGGGCTGGTTCTCGTCCACTCCCGCCCCCGAGGCATCTGCCTCGGCCTCAGCGTCTGCCTCGGCCTCAGCGTCTGCCTCGACCTCGACGTCCACTGCCACGCCCGGTCCCTCTGCTCCATCCCAACAGGCCGCGCCACAACTTCCCCCCGACCACCCGCCAGTCCCCGCTGGCGCGGACAAATGTCCCGTCGACGACTCTGCGCGCGCCGTGTGGCTGCAAGCCGCCGAGACGACCGAGCATCCCATGAAGGGTGCTCCCGGCGCTGCGTCACCTGAGAGCTCGTCCTCAGGCCCCAAGCTCGGCACCGAGCGTGAAGTCTCGTCTATACCGCGCTCGGCCAAGTCGACATACGAGCACAAGGAGGAACAAGCTGCGCTTCCTGCCGCCGGGGAGGAGGAGACTGGGAACTGGGTGTATCCCTCTGAACAGCAGTTCTTCAACGCCATGATGCGCAAGAACCACAACCCCCGCGCGCGCGACATGCGCACAATCGTACCTATCCACAACGCAGTTAACGAGCGCGCGTGGGAGGAGGTCCTCATGTGGGAGGCCGGTAAGGGCGGCGACCGCTGCGGCGGAATTCGCCTGAGCTCGTTTGTTGGGCGGCCAAAGGACCGTTCGCCCAAGGCCTGGGTCAAGACTGTGTTCGGGTAAGCACCAACGCCGGCGCAAAGGGTTTGGTTACTTACACGCCTAGATACACCCCACCGTTTGACCGGCACGACTGGATCGTCGATCGTTGCGGTACGCAGATCCGCTACGTGATCGACTTTTACACGGGCAAGCAAGATCCGACGCGCCCCGGCGCACCGTCGTTCTACCTCGACGTCAGGCCTGCCCTCGACGACTGGGACCACGTCAAGACGCGCTTCTCGCGCTTCTGGGGCTAGATTGTTTGTATGCATCACATCTCACAGGCGGTGCATGTGTTCAGACCCGAGTCTCGCCTCGCCTTCGTCCTGCAGGGGTTTGAGGCGTTTAAGAGTGTCATGAGGCTCGGCGTTGGCGTCAGTAGTAGTAATTTCACTCAACTAGAGTTATTCAGAGTGGGGCATCATCCCATTGGCCGCGTTATTTACAGCCTCTGACGAGTTTTCTGGTTGTCACCATTACCGTGCCTTGTCGTGTGACCTTGCCAGAGGTATAGAAATATTAAAAATATTTGCTTCCGCTAATATTAAGAATACCTCCTTGGGTGTAATAGTCACGTGATGTTGGATAGACCCTGAGTGCGGGCGAGTTTTTGAAAGACGGGTGGGGTGAGTGGTCAGGAAAAACACACCGCTCATACTCTGGCCGCCGTTCTCAGCAACGGCGTCGCAAGACGACAAGCTTACCGCCCCCTCTCTCCTCATCACCACATCTTCTGACAGGTCCAACAGGAAATACGCCAGCGACTCGGAAGAGAGAGGAGGGTGCTGCTTCTGCTGCTGCTGCCATGGCCCACACGATCAACTCGCCGGTGCCGCCGTCGCCACTCATCTTGGCAGAACCAGACACATCGCCTGGGCCCTTTGAGGGGCCTGAAAAGTTGCTCGAGGTGAGCAAAGGCCGCAAAGCCGACAACGAGGCTGGCTCAAGCCGGCCTTGTCTAGTGGAGGAGGATGAATTGCTGACATTTAGGTATGGTTTGCACCGACGCCCGACGAGCTCGTCACGCATACGCCCGCCACGGCCAACGGCGATAGCGCCAACGGCCATGGCGCCGGTGATGGCTCGAGCGCATTCCGCACGCGCGATGGCATCGCGTCCAGCGGCGAACCCTTCAAGGGCCTTCGGACCGTGCCCCGCCACGTGTGGGAGGAGATGCTCGACATTGTAAAGTGCAAGGTCCTTTCTGTCGTCGAGGGCGATGAGATTGACGCGTACCTCCTTAGGTAGGTTCACATATGGTGGTCGTGCGAGCTGACAACCAGCGAGTCGTCGCTCTTTGTCGCACCTCACGTCGTCATCCTAAAGACGTGCGGCACCACGCTTAACCTCCTCGGCCTGTACCGCATCCTCGAGATTGCGCGCGAGTACTGCGGGTTCACCAGTGTCTGGCGGTGAGTGTCGTGATAAGTGTTGTGTGCGGGCGTGTCTCGGCCGCTGACGATAGATGCTTCTACTCGCGCAAGTCGTTCTTCTTCCCCGAGAGACAGCAGGGCCCGCACCGCGACTGGAGCGAGGAGGTCAAGTTCCTTGACAATGTCTTTGGTGGGTTTCGCTTTGTAACAATCCTAACTCTAGGCCACAATGGCTCCGCGTACATGGTCGGACCGATCAACCGTGACCACTGGCTGCTGTACATCACGTCTCCGAACCCGGTAGGCCTTGCACCGGTAGGCGATGTCGAACGCCCTCGCGCACTGCCGCCACCATGCGCTGGTGCGCCGGACCAGACTCTCGAGATCCTCATGTCGCACCTCACGCCCGCTGGCGCCGCTCCCTTCTTCCTCCCTGAGCTACCCGAGGGCGAGACGGCCGAGTCGCGTTCGGGCCACGAGCTGGGCGCCGGCATTTCGGCGCAGCTAGGCATCGACCAGCTGTTCCCCGCGCACGAGACGACCCTTGACGCGTTTGGCTTTGAGCCGTGCGGGTACTCTGCCAACGCCGTCGTCGGCTCTGGTCTCAACTGCGGAAAGGGCGACGGCGGCTACTTCACGATCCACGTAACGCCCGAGGACGGCTTCTCGTACGCGTCGTTTGAGTGCAACGTCCCGCTGCCGGCGCAGGCCAACGACGCCAGCGGACGCCCCGACATGAAATCGCTTATCCGCCGCGTCGTCAACATTTTCCAGCCCAACCGCCTCACCATCACCCTCTTCGTGTCCACCGGCGACGACTGTCCCCTCAGCGCCGCGCCTGCCACTGTCACGGAGAGTATCGGCGCCGACCTCTTCGGCGGGGAGTTCTCCCGCAAGGACCGTATCCTCTACTCGTTTGAAGGGTACGACCTCGCCTTCAGCTTTTTCGAGCGTAAGGGCTGGGCGCCCCCGGCGTCGCCGAGTGTCGGCAGCACGGCAACCCTTGCGCCGAGCCCTACTGCCCAAAAGACGGTCCTACCGCCGCCATGACATTGATCGCCATGGAGAAGAACCGTCACACCCGCTGCGCACGCGCAGCCGTCCCAACCACACCAACAAGGCTGCCGACAATCAAGCCGGTGGCTAGCGCATGTCTGAAAATGGCCCAGCACGGGTCCGCAACGATGTATGAGAACAGGGAGGGGGAGGTACGATACCCATAGACGCCCCGAGGGGACAGACCGCGTCCACGGCACCCCCACGTCGAGACGCCCCGAAGGGGTAGATAATCGCGCTCGCTCCGGCGGCGCATCGGTTGGAATGTATGCTTTGAAACGGACCGCCGGGCGCACTAATACAATGTTGCATCTGCTATGGACGGTATCCCAAGGGTATATCGAGGAGAGAGAAGAGGGTATGCCCTTGCTACGCGCTTTCCGTCGCTCCAAGCGTCGTCTGTCGCCAAGCTTTACGTCTATCCCAGCCCACCCCATGGCCCGCGCAGGCGGCGTGCAAGCTGCATGTCCTTGACCATGAGCGTGACGCGCTTTGCGTGGATGGCGCAGAGGTTGGAATCTTCAAAGAGGTGGACGAGGAACGCCTCGGCCGCCTCCTGGAGCGCGAGGATGGCGCTCGACTGCCAGCGCAGCTCGCCAGCGTTAATCGACGTGAGGTTGATGGCAATCTCGCGGACCTACGCGTGTCAACACTAAACGCGCGCGGGGGTAGGTAAGTTGACGTGACGTACCACTCGCGAGAAAGGGAGTTTGCGCAACAACAGCTCGGTGCTCTTCTGGTACTTGCGGATCTCACGCAGCGCTAACGTGCCCGGTCGATATCGCCTGCGCTGCGGCGCGCGTTGCGGGGGTGCTGCCGTCAGCCACTACACTGCACATACCCAGACACCGCCCGCCGACACCTACCTCTTGCCTGTATCGCCTTTCCGCCCGTACTCCGCCGCGCTGTCTGTTTCGCATTGCGTGGCCCGCCAGGCGCGACGGCGGGGTTGGCGATCGTGCGCGCCATGCAGAAAGGTGGGGGTTAGGGCTTTGAAGGGGCGAGGGAGAGAGGGGAGGGGGGGTGGACCGAGAGGCGCGAGAAGGAGACGCTGGGAAGGGTGTTGTCGCGAGGAATTCGGCGCGCGCTCGCGACGCGCGCGTATCTAGGCACAGAACACGGTCTTGCGCGCGCGATATGCGTGCGTGGATGGCGTCTCTGCGGCGGCGACAACGAGGATAATAGTGGTGGTGGTGGTGAACGGAGTGAGTGGTGTTGGACGGCTGTGATGGATGGCAAAGTGGAAAACCAGGCTCGTAGGGTGAGATGGCTGGTCGTCCATTCCACACACACACGGCCGTCCCTGAATTGTGCATGTCCACAAACGCGACGACTTTCTACACCAGTTGCTATGCATACACACGCCTGCCTATTCAATCTTCTTGGCGACCTGGTCGAGGATGTCGCGCGTCGACGCGCCGACGTTGGCGAGGTCCTTTGACACCGCCTGCCACACTGGGCCATGGTGCGGCGCCGCCGCCTCGGCCTTGGCCATGACCGCCTCCTGCCGCTCTGCCTCGCCGTACTCGCGCTCAAACTTGAGCCACCAGCCCCACGCGTCTCCCCAGTCCGGGTTGGCCGTGATGGCGTTCTGCATCCACTGTCGCGTCTTCTCGACCTTGCGCTCGAGCCAGAACAGCCGCGCGACGGCAATGATCACCGCAGGGTGCTCGCCCGCCTTCTTGAGTGCGTCGACCGAGCGGCCCTTGCGCTGCTGTGGGTTCTCCATAAAGATCGCCATGGACCAGAGAAGTGGCGACGTCGGGCATTCCTGCATCGCTAGGGCCGTTAGCACCGAAGACCTTAATGCGATCGACTTACCCCTCGACAAGACCGCCTTGGCCTGCTGCTGACCTCCAGCGCGTTCCTCCATCTTGATACTCTCAGCCCAAAGCTCGTCGTTCTTGGGGTTGTGCAAGCGCGCCTTCTCAAGCAGCGAGCGCGCCTTGATGACAACGCCAGAACGCTCCTCGAGACGCGCGGCGAGGATCCAGAGCGGGACGGACTTGGGACACGAGCGGCAGCCTTGGGCGTACGCTGCACGCGCCCCGGCCACATCGCCTTTTTGCTCCAGTACCTGCCCGCGAATCATGTGCAGCTTGTCAAACTTGGGGAAGCGGTTGATTGCCTCCTCGAGGGTCTTGAGCGCGTCGTCGAGCTTGCCGAGCTGGCGTTCGAGAACAGCCGACTTCATCCACACGCGCTCCGTGTTGGCTTGCGACCGGGCCTTTTCGAGGATCTGCAGCGCGGCGTCTGTCTCGTTGGTCTCGGCAGCAATCTTTGCCGCGGCGAGGAAAATCGACTCCGAGTCCTCGTTCTGCTCAAACGCCTTGCTGAGGATTTGCTGTGCGCCCACAACGTCGCCGCCCAGCCACTTCTCCTTGGCCGCCATGAGCCACAGGACCTCGGCGTGCGGGCAGTGCTCGGCGCCCTGCATGAGAATGTCGTTGACGGCGTCGGGCGTGCCGTGTGCTTTTTCAAATTCGGCCGCCTTGCGCCACACGCCAGGCGACTGGGGAAAGTTTTCGATGAGGACGACGAAGATCGCGCGCGCGACCTCGTAAAACCCGCCCTTCTCGGCACGCTCCGCGTCCTCGAGCCACACCGCGCGCCGGTCTTCCTCCTCGACGTCGATGTGGATCGTCGCCTTGGCAATCGCCTGTGCAGTCAATGGACTGCCGTCTTGCTCGCACTTCTCCGCCTCCTGGAGCCACTGTTCGCGCGAGAGCACCGCCTGGTGCTTGCCCAGCGACGACACGGCGTTCTTCATGAGCTTGTCGACCTGCGCCGCCAGCTTCTTGCGCGTCTCGGGGTCGTCCTCGACCTTGACTTCGGCGACGGCCGACGGCGTCTGCTCGGCCACGCGGCCGGCGGCAATCCAGATTTCGTGCGAGGTGGGGATACGCTGGCGCGCAGAGTTGAGGACCTGCTTGGCCTTGGCGGGGGTCTCGAGACGCGCGAGAGTGAGCCACAGCTCGACAGACGTAGGGATGACTTCGACCGCGCGTGTGAGCAGGACACGCGCGTTCTCTGGGTCGTCTTCGAGGTTGACAACCTCCTTCCAGAGCCGCACAGAATTGGGGATAAACTCGAGGGCTTTGCGGAGGACGCGGCGTTTTGCATTAGGATCAGCCTCGAGCGACGCAGCCTTCATCCAGATCTTGACCGACTGGGGCACATGCTCGACGGCGCGCGCGAGGATGCGCTTTGCGTTCTCCGGCGTGTTAAGCTCGGCAGCGTGGAACCACACGTCCTCGCTCTTGGGGCACTTTTCGCAGCCCTCGGCGATAATCTTGCGCGCTGCGACCATCTTTTTCGCGTGCACCTCGAGCGATGCAGCGGCAATCCAGCCTGGAGGGTGCTTGGGGTTACTCTGGATGAGGTTCTGGAGCAGCTGTCGCGCCTGCTTGATGTCGCCGATCTGCGCGTCCGAGTGCAAGACCTGGCTGTTGAGTGCGGTCATGTATCCGCGCGGGTCAATGCTCGTTGACGAGCCGCTCGTGGCGTCGGCAGACGCCTGGTCGAGCTTGAGCGACAACACCTTGTCACGCGCGGTACCGATCGAGACAAAGTCGGTCATAGTCCCGTCCGCCGCGGGGGTCTGGAGACCCGCCGTGTCCTGGTTATCCAGATCACCCGCGAGCTCGTTCCGCGCCATCTGGCCAGCAATCACCGAGTCGCTCACGACATACGACCGTCCGTTCTGGTTCTCCTCCATGCGGAGGTTATGTTTCCTGCGCTTGCCGGTGAGGTTTCCGGCGTCGGGGATCGCGGCCCAGTCGCTGTCGTTGAGCTCGGACAGGCCGCGTTTCAAGTCGGCAAACTGCGTCTGCAGCTTGGGGTTGTTGGCGCGTTCCTTTGCGGCGGCCTCAGCCTCGGCCGCCTCCCGTTTCCGCTTGCGGCGCTGCGACATGCGCTCGTCTACCGCTTCGTAGATCTTGTCCGCCTCTTCGTCGTCCGCCTCGTACACCGTCCCCGCAAACAGATTACGTTCGTTCTCTGGGTCCTGGAACTGGTCTGGATCCGGGATCTCCTCCCCGCGCTTCGCCATCGCGTCCCGCACAGTCTCCTCGGACGGGCCCTCGCGCGCAGGACCAATGTCCGACCGTGTCGTGAATCCCGACGCGCCACGGCCCAGACCCGCGACGTAGGACGCCGGTGCTTTCATCTTAAAGTAAACATCACTCCAGCCTTTGTGGGCCACCAAACTTACATTGAGGAAAGCATACCGGTGCTCCTTGGGGATCGACCTGACCGTGCCGATGTGCGACATGTTGGGCAACTCGTTGTGTGGTCAAGGTGAATGGAAGGGGCGAACTGCGCTGCTGCCTTGGCGTAACTCTCCACAGCAATGCGGAAGACCTTTTTCTAAGCGTGTCGAAGCAGTGTGCAGTCGTCCACGCCTCCCTGCGCGTGAGAATGAGAGTTGCAAGAGTTCAAGCTAGTTGTTGATCCAGTCGTTGGCATTTCAACATCGCTGGGTGGCAATTTAAACCGGGCGGGTGGAATAAGGGGCTAAAAGTCGGGCGACACCACGACATGACCAAGCATCATCGCGATGTGCTACTTGGCACTATCTACTTCCTCTACTTTACTCGCTGCTTCACCAGAGAAACACTAGCGGCATGGCTGAGGCGCTCGAGACGCCCGTGTCCCGCCGCCTGGCGTCGGTCAAGAACATTATCATCGTGTTGTCTGGAAAGGGTGGGTGGAGTCGCCGGATGCCAGGGGCTAACGCCTAGGTGGTGTGGGCAAGTCGTCTTCTGCGGTGCAGCTGGCGCTGGCGCTGCTAAAGCAGAGTCCAACGACGCGTGTGGGGCTGCTAGACCTAGATCTTACGGGTCCCTCCCTGCCACGCATGGTGGGGCTCGACGTGCCCGAGGCGACGGTGCACCAGTCGTCTGCTGGGTGGGTACCTGTCTACGTTGACCGGGAGCGGCGGCTCGGCGTGATGAGTATCGGGTTCTTGCTCAAGAACCGGGGCGACTCTGTCGTGTGGCGCGGTCCCAAGAAGGACGGCATGATCCGCCAGTTCTTGTCAGAGGTGCGCTGGGGCGACCTCGACTACCTCGTCATCGACACGCCGCCGGGCACGTCCGACGAGCACATTTCGCTCCTCACACACCTGCACCCCCTGTTCACGCCTACGCCCGACCGCCCCACGACGCCGAGCGCAGTCATGATCACCACGCCGCAGCAGACGGCCGTAAACGACACGCTCAAGTCGATCAGCTTTACTCGCAAACTCGCCCTCCCCGTCCTTGGCCTCGTCGAGAACATGGCAGGGTACGTGTGTCCCTGCTGCGGCGACATTAGCGACTGTTTCGGCCGCGGCGGCGGGGAGAAGATGGCGAAAGAGCAGGGCGTCGGATTCCTCGGTCGCGTGCCTATCGACACGGCCCTCGTCAAGCTCCTCGACGCGGTCTCCAAGGGCGAAATCCCAGGTGCCGACGTTGCAAAGCCTGATACCAAGGATGGCAGCGATGACGCTGAGAACACCAAGACAGACGGCGAGTTCCCCCTGCTGGAAAAGTACGACGAGACGACGTCTGCAAAGGTCTGGGGCGAGATTGCCGCAAAGATCGTCAACGATGTCGACCAGCGCCGCACCGAGATTACCAACAAGCTCGCCCAATCATAGTTCTAGAGTTGTCTGTTGTATGCATAGTTTTCGCCGCTGCCGCTTCCTTCTGCATCTGCTTTGCAACAGCAGCTGAATGATTTTGGAGATGTGACGGCTATCTTGTGACGAAGAGTGGTCGGATCATGGGGAGGGTCGAAACACACCCACAACGCTTGCGCTCAAGGACGACTGTCAGCCGAGCCCAGTGCTTCGCCCACACTCTCCGCTCCTGTCGTGCCTGTCAGCGACCTCGTTAGTGATTTAGTGGGTCTCGTTGGCCACCCCGCCGAACCCGCCAAACCAGCCGCACACTTTGGTATTTGTCACATACGTGCACATGAAGGTCTATTGGTACACGTCCCTGGTATCTGGCGTCAGCTTGGCAGCACGCTAGCAAAGCTCACATAAAGCACTAGAAGGCCGCGCTCTATGCCTTGGGCCCCTTGCCTCCTGGGATGAGCTGGGGTTAGTTGGGCTTCAATCGCTAACGACAAACCATGGCAATGTTGTTGCCATTCAGCAGCGTCTGGCCAATCTCCGACTCGACAATACCTTTTGGCGTGACCTCGCTGCCCGTCAGCACGCCCAAACTCGTCTAGGTCGACGCACTACTCCTTCACGTCCTTCAACACCATGTCTGCGATTAGCCATTGGGGAACCTACGTTGCAGGTCGCGGTACTCACTGACGTAGTCGTCAAAGCCCATGAGCGTGCCGGTGAACTCGCGCTCGTTCTTCATAATCACCCAAATGGGCGAGCCAATGCACCTGTCCACCAGCTCGAACGGGAGGATCGTGCTTGCCATGGTGGTGCGTTTGTGGACGACGATGCAGGATGGTGTTCTGATCGTTCAGAGTGGTTGTGGACAAGTCGAGGGTCGCGAAAGCAAGGTGGACAGGGTCACGTGATGTTATGGTGGAAATTAGGCCTGTGTGCGAAGGCGCCTCACAATACTCGCGGGCCTGTCTGTCTCTCCACTGATCTCGAATGCGCAAGAACCTGGATCTAGGCGGACCCGTTGACGGCCGCACCGGCATGCACCGGTGCATCGGCCCGACCAAGAACCATCACCAGTACGGGGCAGATCGCTCATGACCAGTATGGGGCAGATCGCGACGCACACGCAAGCCTGAACCATGTTGAGGTACGTAGACCAACGACCCGTACTGCGTGCCACGGCTCCCCGCGGCGCCGCGGCGTTCTACCTCCCTCGCCCATGCTCGCCGCAGGGTTCTATAGAACAAAGGAGTCTCTGTTGTGAATTCGGCTCTGTGCGCATGTGTGGGTGTGTGTGTGCACAGTCGCCAACGCCGCCACTACGACCGCCACCACCACCACCACCACCGGAACCACGCGCACAGGCGCCAGTGGCGCGCTGAAAGGTACAGACTGGCCGTGTCCACCCGAGACGGTACCATGCCGACTCGGAATTGGTCCGCGCCGCCCCACTCTGAAGTTTAAGGGGTGGAGAGAGGGAGATTGTCGTCATTGTCGATCTGTGCCGTGCTGCGCGACTGCGTACTGCGATCTGCGGCCGCATGCGTACGCACACGACTAACCCCAGCTAAACAAGCAGCGATCGCAAAGGGGTGCGATCGCTTTGCTTAGCTCGCGTACCTGGGAACAAGAAGGGGACAGTGCAAAACACGATGAGAGGACCTCTGTTCCATGTTGTGGTGAATGAAGCACGACGACCATAGTTTTAGGGAGGGCAGTTGCGAATTGCGTAGCATGACGCCAGTATGGCCAGTATGCCATATGCCAGGCTGGTTAGTCACCTCTTTTCCTCAACTCCTCTAACTCCTCTGCCCAAGTCACCATGTTCCTGGCGTTGGGTAAGAGGTAATCAAGTGGCCAAGTGGGGGAGGAGGTACATTTTTGGCCTTATTACGCCGACCAGGAGAACCGGTTGGACGTGAGGGATCGAGAGGCAATCTGTCTATGACGCGAAGTGACACTTCCGCTGCCAGACTAGATGTGCAGCTGACGGGAGACGTGCGAGGGGTTCCGATTGTGACCCTGCTTCAGCTCCAGATCGAGTAAGCTGAGACAGCGTGGAACCCATGTCAGAACTCCCTCGGCGTCCTCTGGCGGCGCGCGTCGACACCATCTGCGATCCTTCAACCCTGCAGGTCTCACAGTGAATCCCCAATTTGTCCGGTGGAGTCTGCTGTCATGATGAGGCATGGGAGAAGTATGAACGGCCGTAGTAGGGTGTTGTGGGATCGGAGTGTGGGGATGACGCAGAGGTGGTCAACAACCTCGGCTGTGTGCGTCTGCCAAACTGCCTCCGAGTACCGCTCAGGTGCTCAAAGTTGATTAACCTTGCGTACCTCAATGGTCGGGGTGCGTGCCTACAGCACCCCGAGGCACAAGGGCAGCACTAGGTTGACTAGTAGCGCTAGTTAGTCGCGGACAAAACGGATGTGCAGCGCGTGTAGGTCTAGTACACGCTACAAAGAGTTGGCCTAAGCGTTGGTGGCGGCGATGAGCATGATCCGCAGAGTAGTGACGAGTGTCGTCGCCTGTGATCGCCGGATCGCCGGGCCGTTGAAGTCGTATTCATTATTGACTGCCAGGATCGGCTTCCCGCCCGAAAGCGTGGCGGCGGTCTCACGTTTGCTTTCAGTACGTGGCGCATCCAGCGCGGTGGCGCAGGGAGAGAAGCTTTACTGGTATTTGTACAACTATGTACGCGGGTGTGAGCGCGTAACGAATGGCTCCCACAGTCAACATGCATGCCGACGCCGCGACGCCCTCAATTCCGTCTTCTTGATCTGATCTGCAATTCGCGCTGGCGTTCCTCACACAGCCTCCCCTTTGCATCCCCGTCGCTATTTAGAGCTGACGGCTTTGCCGCTCTCCCGCTGACGCCACTCCGGCCCCACTAATGCTCAATTCCACCGGTCCCCGCCACGGCATGGAACTGGGTCTGCGTGTGCATGCACAGTTGGTCTTGTTTCCCTTAGCGGCCCCTTTGGGTTGACGCCTGCGCAGCTGCATTCTTCGCAAGCGCTGCTACTGCTCTCTTGCCGCCGAGAACTCCGGTCTCCATGTGTGTTGTGGATATGTGTCCAGCTGACGGGCACACGGCGCTATGTATCCCGGAATACCAGATACGCGCGGCAGCAAACTAGTGTCGGGCAGTGTGCAGTGTGTGTTCAGACGCTATACCTGATCGAGATCTGGTGGGCTACGGTGACGCAGTGGACAGGACATGTCGGACACCTTGGCGCGCCCCAGCGTGGATATGGCATGGAGATAGTGTCTGCGCGTTTGCTAAGGGAGTAATGCAGAGCCGCCCGGTGCCGAGGACAACCAGCCCCGGCAAGGGCTGCCAACAAATGCCGCACACTCACGAGCAGTGAGTGAGGAGCTGAGAGATTCCAACTCGGCTTGCTTCTTGTCTCGCTCGACCGAGAGAGGCCACTTCCCTGAAGCCCCAAGCCAAAGACGAAAGACGCCACAACGGTCGCCACCAAAAAAAAATCAACTGCTGTCCCTGCCTTTCCTGCCCAAGGTTGCTGCCGTTTTGGCCATAAGCTGGCTCTAGTTTTGACGCGCTTCTGTCCTGTAGCTCCTGCCAAGACGCTCCGCTGACGTCGTTTTGTATAGCAAGTTTGCTACATATGCTACGCCGCTTGCGACATTTGTCCGGGGGTTGGATGCTGGCGTCACTAACCCGGCGTCACACGCAGTGGACCCACGACGCCTACGACATCGGCTGGTCGAGAGGACGGCAAGGGTGTGATTGCATGGATCCCACGTCAGGGATTACGGACCAGCAGACTACATTGGATGCTCGGGGCAAGCTTATCCCAATTGCTCAATGGCAGGCTAGCTACGAGGCGCGAGGCGTGAAGCAAGCTCAAAAGTCTGTCGGCTGACCGAGGCGGGACCCAGGCTGTGAAATGCGCGTGACTAACTCATGCCGAGAGGATCCGGTGGCCCGCGTGCTCCGGCCACCCGCATCATGGACACGGCCGCAACCCACGGCGATGGCCGCTGCCCGAACGTGCACATCAGCCAGCTTGGACAAGCGAATTCCTTCGTTGCATGTCTCGACTTCGGTGTATGTATTTGCCCGGAGGGAGGGGGCCATGAAAGGACATGGTCTGTGAAAGCTGTAGTTGCACCCTGCAAAGACGCACACCAGTTCCGGCAAACCTACTTGCTTGCCGTTGGCCAAGCCGGCGTCAGCCAGGAGAGCTTGATTTGGCGGCTTGGCTAGACACACTTCCGCGCAACCATGAAGGATAAGTAGTGTGCAATCGAAGCTCGATCTTTCAAGGTTTGAGCCATGAACCGTTTTGTGCTCAGTACAGCCAAGCGTCACCTTTAGCACCATACTTCGCCGCTCTCGCCGGCTTTTACCTTGTTTGCTAGGAGCCAGTAGTAGTTGAAGCCGCTTATGAGCTGTCCTGAACGACAAACATCCGCCTCTCGGGCGTATCTTCCACCTATATGTTTATGTGATACTATGCGGTCTTTGGCGGGTGTCGGGCCGGCGACAACCCCGGTCCCAGCGTTTGTTGTTGGAGATGTAAATCGGCGAGCCCAGACTACTCCCGCACATCCCCGGAGCACAAACCCATTACAGTAGCTGTTACCGGCTACGGTGGTGACACTCCCGAGTATGTATTTCTGCCTATTCTGTAGCACAAGTAACGAACATGTAGATCCAAGACCACCGCGGCAGCGTTGGTGCACAGACAAAGGAAGCGATGTTTTAGATTTGAGGCGAGACGACTGATCGACAAGAGTTAGAACGGCTGTTCGCTGTTGCTTCGCTTCGAGAGGAGATGTGCTGTGCTCAGAGAGGGGCGGAGTAACATTGTTGCGAGTGAGCAAACCCGGCATTGACCGCTTCGAGACGGCGACAAGAGGGTGTGTGCTGCAAACGATCGTCATTCCAGTTGGATCTGGACACAAGTAGTCCTCTGCTCATACGCCCTAAAAACGGAGCCAAAACTGCTCATCGTCACCCCTGCGGTCCCCCCCAGGCCCTTGTTCCTCTCTACGACCCCCCTCTTCCTCGGCCTGTCTTCCCTCTACCTTCCCTCTACCTTCCCTCTCTACCTTCCCTTTGGGCTTTTTCCCCTTTTGCCCCTTGCTATACCGCCCTTTGCAGTCAGTCAGTCTTCCCTCACTCCCCACCGTACACACCGTACACCGTACACCGTACACCATACACCATACACTCACAGTGCACATCCTCCTCCCACCCACACGACAATCTCATATACGCCCACACTCACTGTACGCGCACTGTGTCAATCTCACTCGCTTGCAGTTGCCCGCCGCGCCCTCACTCCGCCGCGTGTGTCCGCCCAGTAGCGTACCGGTGTACGAGTGTGCAGCAAGAGTCACCGACACCCACCCACTCCCTTCCTTCTTCTCTCCTTCCCTCCTTCCTTCCCTCCCTTCCTCTCTCCCTTTCGGCACCCCCACCCATCACACAACTACCACACTCACCTTCCCCCAAGCCACCTTCCCTCCTCGTCCCCCTCGTCCCCCTCGGCCCCCCTCCCCCCTGCTTTCATTTTACCACTACACTCTGTCCGACTGTGTCCGACTAGACTCTGTTACTCTTCTCTCCAACGGTCGCCGAACAACACATCATCTCCGACACTCACCATCGCCGTCCACACGTCCACAACCAACACCAACACCTCTTCAGTCGACGATAATCCCCTCCGCTTCCTACCCTTACCCACTACTCGCCGCTCTCTCTCTCTCCCACAGCCAAAAAAGCGCGCGCAACCAACCGTCACACTCAAAACTCACCGCATAGGGACCACACACGTCCTTCTCCCCACGATAGCTCGGTAAGTCTTTTTGCGCGCATCCCTCCAATCATGTCGTGTGCGTGTGTGCGTCGGCGGACAGGCGTACAGGTCCGTCGTCTGAGAGCAAGAGTCGCTCGAGTCTGTCACAATCCGAGGATCCGAGAGGCCAAGTGATCTGCGCCGT
This sequence comes from Cutaneotrichosporon arboriforme, assembly GCA_002335565.1. Classification (NCBI taxonomy): domain Eukaryota; kingdom Fungi; phylum Basidiomycota; class Tremellomycetes; order Trichosporonales; family Trichosporonaceae; genus Cutaneotrichosporon; species Cutaneotrichosporon arboriforme. The sequence continues at coordinate 1,288,539 of BEDW01000005.1, read as the reverse complement.
TCCTCGGGGATGAGAAGGGGATTAGCCGGGTGTAAGAGTGGGGTACCACGTAGGATCGTCGTTGTTCCACCCGGCGAGCGCGCGATCGTCACATGCGTCGGGCCCCTCTCTTGTCGCTCTCTCACGGGCTCACGGACGGCACACGGCCTCACGGCGGCCTTGTCCTTTCATGGATGGCGCCCCCCCATATGCACGGCCCCGATCCCGAAACCCTGCCGCGCACTGAGCCCCTTGTGCCTCTCAGCTCTCAGACAGACACCAAGCCCATCACTTTTGATGTCCCTTTTGAAACCATCACCTGTGCACTTTGCTTTGTTGCTGGGCTCAGCCAGTAGTGTGTTGAGGGGCCGTGAGGGCCGTGACCCATGGCCATGGCCATGGCTGTGGCCAACGTTCACAGCGCTGGACAACTAGCCACACACAGACCTCCAATCGATCCCTCGACTCGTCCCGGCCGCCATTACCACTAGTCACTTCGGGTGGGCAGCAGCCATCACCGAGCTGTGGCGAGCGGGTTGGTGATACCCGGGGCGACAATGGGTAATGTTCAAAGTGCATGCCGGCCGGCAATGCGCCCTGCCTCGCCTTGTGTGGACAACCACGCAGGCGAAGCAGCGCCGTCTCAGCCCCGGCACAACGCACCTAACACGCACATTGGCCGATCCCTCACGCTGTCGTCTTCGGCCGTTCTCACTGTAACATGATGGTCTGGTGCTGACACTACATTGCTCTCCGTTCCACACGACCCCACTCTCAACTCTCACTCGCCCTGTCTCTCTCTCTCGCCCGCCCGTAACGCCCGTCGGTTCCTCTTTTGTGTGTGTTACCACATTCCGACGTCGATCTCGTCTGCATCCGATCTGTGCGCTTTGCCTCTCGCTCTCGCTCTCTCTCTTTCTCTCACCTCACGCCAACACCGACACACACACACACACGCACACACACACACACTCAACCCCACTCGACGCCCTATTTCACACATTCTTGTTGTCCACATCGGTGGTAACCACTTGCCCGTGCCCGGTGCGCATCACGTCTTGACACATTGCCACCAACAACGACCCGAATCCCGGCTGGCACATTCCAGTGGGCGACACCGTTTGGACACTGTGCTGCCGATGACCGCTCCGAACGCTAAGCTGCCCACGCAAGCGTCAATGCAAGCAGTCCCATCGCCTCCCGTCCACCACCCAAAATCCATCCCCTCGTTCTCCTCGTCCCCCAACTCGCTCCCCCCTCCGGGTGCCCGCGCCCCAATGCTCCGTCGGCCGTCGCGCTTCGACCCCATGGAGACAACGCCAGAGGGGGATGGCAACGAAGAACTCGGGCCCCGACACCCGCTGCGCCGCATCCGCGAGGATCCTCAGTCCCCAACGCTGCACACACGTAGCGAACGCAACGACAGCGTCAGTCTTCCGGGCATCAAGGCGCTGCTCAACGCAGCCGATCAGCCTCCCCTCGTGTCCCCATTTGGTGGCTCCTTTTTCCAGTCACCAAGTATCAAGTCGGCACAGTCGACCTCCTCGTTGCTGGATTCGCCCACCTCGCGCACCTCGCGCTTCTCGTCGTTGACCTCGTCGGCAGCCGAGAGCCAAGGCCACGGATGGTGGGCACCAGAAGAGCGTTCTGGCAGTGTCACCGGCGGAGCTTCTCGATCGTCTTCGTTCAGCGCGCGTGGCGGCACCAACGGCGAACCCGACTTCAAACGCCGCCGTTCCGATCTTCCACCTATCCCACCCGACGCTGATGAAACGGCGCGTCTCAAGTGGCAGGCGCAGAGCCGCAATGCGTCTTTCCCAGCAGCCCACTCTCCCGGCAGCGGCAGCGGCGGCGGACTCCGTGCCATGCTGTATCCTCCACCAGCTCCGTCATCACACCTGTCGCGAGGCTCCATCAGCGGCACCCCGCTCGCTTCGCCATTGTCCGATTCGCAGTTTGACCCCATGCAGTCGGCACGCAGCTCGCCTATGACGGGCCCGCTTGCTCGGTCGTTTGCAGATCTCCATGCCTCGGAGCGCAGCCCGCGGTCAGAGACACAGACCCCGTCGCGGCCATTGTCTCCGACCTCGACAGCCGCCGATCGACGCCCATCGCTGTACGCACGGTCGACCTCTGGCCTTGGCGGCAGCCGTGAGCACTTGCCCCCAACGTCGCAGCCATCAGGAGAGCCTGGCCAACGAATGTCCCAAACCCGCCCACCGTCGCCAGAACCAACCAGCAATGGACCTCGCCGCTCGTCGCTCGCCGAGCTCATCATGGTCAAGAGTGGCGACAACGTCAACCTCGGCCAGCGCCGGAACTACTTTGATCCCCACGAGTCGCACGCCGACCGCGATGCGCCCCCATATGTGCCCCGCCGGGAATCGACCGAGTCAATCTTCTCGTCGACGTCTGGAACATTTAACGGACGCCCGACACATGCCGAGCCAGAACAGATGCCATCTGCGCAGGACCGCAGGAACGGTGGTGGCGTCGGCGGCCCGCTGACGCTCGAGGAGCGTCGCCCGTCGTATGGCCCCGTGTCCGAGGACGAGCCCGAGGCCAAGGGCGACCCAGGCATGCGTGGGATGGAGGTGCTCGCCGAGTCTGCACGTCGTGTTGCCGACGCAGAGCGCAAGGACAGCATGGAAGAGGACCAGCCTCGCGGCGGAGCTAGTGCTTCGGCCGGCACCAGTCCAGCCAAGGCTACCGGCTCGAGTGGACCCAAGTATCCGTGCCAGTACTGCAAGAAGGCGTTTACCCGCCCCAGTTCGCTGAGGATACACACCTACAGTCGTGAGTAGTTTTAAGTGTGCCGAGGGTATCGCTGACATTAGACACTGGTGAGAGGCCATATGTATGCGCCGACCCGACCTGCCGCCGGCGCTTCTCGGTGCAGTCGAACCTAAAGCGCCACGCAAAGGTGCACCACCAGAACAACCAGCAGCCGCAGAACGCTGCGCAGATGGCCAACACGCACCAGCGGGCGGCGCCAGCCCCGCACCCGATGCACATGGGACGCATGCCGCAGCCACCGCATCCGGGACCGTATTTCTCACCTCATCCACATGGGCCGCCCCCTCATCCGCACATGGTCCACCCATCGCATCACCCGCCGCCGGGCTACGGCCCTCCACCGCCCGGCTACATGGGCGGCCCACAGCCGCACCCAATGCACATGGGACCTCCGGGCCACTACCGCGGCGGCGGTGGGCCGATGCGGCCGGGTGAGGGGCCGATGCCCTACCACGTGGACCAACGGAGACGATCATCGCACGACGTCGGTCCTGGGAGCGGGCGCGACGGGCGTGGCCACGGCGGCCCTGGCGGCGCCGGTGACGACTGGGTGACGGACGAAGAGGCGGACGAGCTGGACGAGGACGAAAACTAGCTGGCTGCACAACGAGCATCGATGACTGTCATGTTACGCTATTTGGATTATGTAGAGTGTAGGAGCTGGTACCATTGTCTGGGATGATGCAACGTACCGTCGTGTGTAGATGTGTGTGGGCGATCTGGACGCTGATCGCGAGTGGCAGGGTGCCTGTCAACAAACAACAGAGGCCATTATTTACAATCAAGGATTATGAGACTCTACAGTGAAGGTGGATGAACCCATGTTCGGCAACATGCCACGCTATGTATGCGTCATGCATGGAAATGGGACTTGGTTTCTGTGGAGAGTCTGCCTGTTAGCTCTCTGTCTCATTGACCTCATTTCAAAGCATTGTTGTACTGGCAAGTACTATGCATGTGAACATGGTGGCGATTTGAAGTCCGGAAGTGGTTCAAAGTGAAGTTCCGGACCTATACGGTGAGATTAGCGGCGTGAACCTCGTCTGTAAATGCAAATTATTGACTGTCAGTATTGGGCTCCTTATTTTTGTGACGATGGAGATTAATCGGGGATGGAGTGCATGTCCGCAACAGGAGCGTGCGTGGGCCACCGCAGCAGCCATGGGTCGAGCGATGGCCCAGGCGACTTTAGCTAGGGTGCGGGGACAAAAGGCCACCCCGTGTGGTGATAGACGATAACAGCGGTACGGTGCGCCAAGTCGCACAGTGACGATGGGACGATTCTTCAGTGGGGAAATTATTATACCCTGGGCTTGAAAAAAAAAACGGGTGGCGTTCCTGGGAGCGTGGCGGCAGGAGAGCGCATGAGCGCAGAAGAGCAGAGACACCCCGGAGTGGACAGCGGGAAAAACTCTTTTGTGTAGACAGGGTACGTCCGAGCCCAGATGGCACGACCAGGACGCGCTCGTCGTGGGCCGACAGCTAGGACGCGCGCGTGTCAAATCAACATCGGCCCATAGTCAGCCCGGGGAGAGCCGTTGCCATCTCGCTTTAACATCTTGCCTACCTACACCTTGCTTGCTGGCTTTCTTGCTTGCTAACTCCCCCCCTTCACACACCGGTCGCAATGGAGCAGCTTGCACAGATGCTCCCCGCGTGGGTCGACGACCTCTCCCTCGGAGCCAAGGTCGCCGCGCTCGCCGTCGGACTGCCCCTCCTCCTCGTCGTACTCAACGTCCTCCGCCAGGTCGTAAGTTGTGTCCATGCGCCGTGCGCCGTGCTCATGCTGTCCAGGTCCTCCCCACCGACACGACCCAGCCCCCCGTCGTCTTCCACTACATCCCCTGGTTCGGCTCGGCAGCGTACTATGGCATGGACCCGTACAAGTTCCTCTTCGAGTGCCGCGAAAAGGTAAGTTAAATGTTGCACGAAGTGCAACATTTGTGCGACGACTGTTGTGGCGGCGGTAGGAGGGCGCAGTGTGGCACAACTTCTACTGGTGGCCATTGCTACCAACCAACGACTCGCCTCATGCACCATGCCGCTGTCGCCTCTCCCTAGTGCAACAGTTATACTACTGCTGCCATGAAGGGAGTTAGCACAGGCGCTGCTGGTAGCATGGGGTTGCTTAAGCGCCGCAACTTGCTGGCCTCACTCCCATGCCCCGCCATGCCCGCTTCTCCGCAATGCGGTAATGGTGTCATGGCTGCTGTGGCAGCAGTGGAGAGGGCGCGGCGTGCCAGAGCAGCTCTGTGTGCTGTCGAGCTCGCCAGTCACCCATGCCATGACCCCTCGACTTCTTTTGCGACGAGAAGAAGAGGGTGTGGGGTTTCGCCCCGCCTTGCCTCGCTGCGCTCGACTCGTCGTGGCTCGGCTGACACACAGTACGGCGACGTCTTTACGTTCATCCTCCTCGGTCGCCGCATGACGGTCGCGCTCGGCCCCAAGGGCAACAACCTCTCGCTCGGCGGCAAGGTGTCGCACGTGTCCGCCGAGGACGCGTACACGCACCTGACCACGCCCGTGTTCGGCAAGGGTGTCGTGTACGACTGCCCGAACGACATGCTCATGCAGCAGAAGAAGTTTGCAAGTGACCCATGCATGACACCTGCTGACGTTTAGATCAAGCACGGCCTGACGACCGAGGCGCTGCAGAGCTACGCCGACCTGATGGCCAAGGAGTGCCGGATGTTCTTTGACGACGAGCTCAAGCTTACGCCGGCGCACCCTGGCCCCGCCAAGGTCGACCTGCTCAAGATCATGCAGGAGCTGATCGTACTCACTGCCTCGCGCTCGCTGCAGGGTAAGGAGGTCCGCGAAAACCTCAACCTCCGCTTTGCCAAGCTCCTCGAGGACCTCGACAAGGGTTTCACCCCGCTCAACTTCATGTTCCCCAACCTCCCCCTCCCCTCTTACCGTCGCCGCGACCGCGCGCAGAAGGAGATGAGCGACTTCTACATGAGCATTATGGCCAAGCGCCGCACGGGCGAGTACGACCACGAGCACGACATGATTTCCGCCCTCCAGGGTTCGGTTTACCGCAACGGCACACCACTTTCCGACCGCGACATCGCGCACATGGTAAGCGCTCTTCACGACGTAGCATGCTGACAGGGGAGCTCATAGCGCTGTTAATGGCTGGTGACCTAGAGAGGCAGAGAAGCCACTGACATGCAGGCCAGCACACTTCGTCGGCGACGTCGTCGTGGTTGTTGCTTCACCTCGCGCACGACAAGGACATGTACAACCAGCTGTACCAGGAGCAGGTGGAGATGTTCGGCAACCCGGACGGCACGTTCCGCGACATGACCTTTGAGGACGTCAAGAAGATGCCTATCATGGACTCGTGCATTCGCGAGACGTTGCGTCTTCACGCGCCGATCCACTCGATCATGCGCAAGGTGTTGCAGGATATTGCCGTTCCGCCGTCCCTCGCGGCTCCGGGCGAAAACAAGACTTACGTCATCCCCAAGGGCCACTTTATCGTCGCAGCGCCCGGTGTGTCCCAGATGGACCCCAAGATCTGGGACGACGCGGCCGCGTGGAAGCCGCTTCGCTGGCTCGACGAGGGTGGCGTCGCGCGTAACGCCAACGAGCAGTACATGGCCGGCGAGAAGGTCGACTACGGTTTCGGCTCGGTCTCAAAGGGGACAGAGTCGCCGTACCAGCCCTTCGGCGCAGGACGGCATCGCTGCGTCGGCGAGCAGTACGCCTACCTCCAGGTAAGTAGGCCTTGGTCGAGGTGGTATGGCGAGGTGGAGGTGACGAGCTTGTATGGGGTGTGGCGCAGCCACACCCCCACACTACTGCCACCTTCACTCTCCAGTTCCTACGCCCTGCCTCCTAGTTTTGGGTACTAATCCCAGCTCTCCATCATCGTCGGCGAGATTGTTCGCAACTTCACACTCAAGCCCGCTCAGAAGGAGTTCCCCAAGACCAACTTCCAGACGATGATTGTCCTCCCTCTCGAGGCCAACGTTATCATGGAGCGCCGCCACTAACTGTCTTCTGCGGACTCTGGATACAACGGATTTACGATACCATATGGTGATAGAGCTAGTCGATGCATACTGCATACAGAAACTTTGTCCACAGATGTACTGTACCTCTTAACTGTCCCTTATGGATTACCTCCACCGGAGATGACGCAATGCCGATCCCGGCACAGATAATTAGCCCTCGCACCGCTTCCCGCATCCCTCTACCTCACACTTCGCCTCAGAACTACAACAGCACTCAGCATGGGAGAGAGCTGTCAGCCGAGCGGTCCTGGCGACGTTATCGGGGCGCTGACAACCGGGTATCAATGCTGGTTCACCAGCGAGGGGGACGGGGCGCCGATGACCGGGTGGTGGCACTGGGCACCAGACCGTGACGGCAAGATGTGCGCGTCCAACTGCGGCACGGTGTCGTGGCCCGACATGCGTCCGTACCAGAAGGCATACGACACGGCGTTTGCCCCCTGTCCCGACGGCACGCCTGCACGCCTGTTTAGCTCGTACGACGCGTCGACGGTCAACATGCACTTCCAGATGATGAAGTTTGCGGCGATCGACACGGCCGCGCTACAGCGCTTCAACCCGTGCGGCGGCGAGGGTCCCATTCGCGACGCGGTCACGCCGCTCGTGCACGACGCGGCGACGGCGGCCGGCGTCAAGTGGTACTGCATGTACGACGTGGGCGGGTGGACAAACATGCGTACCGAGCTCAAGAACGACTGGGCGACCAAGATGGGCAAGTACGCTTCCCAGCCGGCGTACGCGCGCCAGAACGGGAAACCCGTCGTGTCGATCTGGGGGTTTGGGTTCAACGACGGCAACCACACGTTCAGTCCCGAAGAGTGCCTCGACGTCATCCACTGGCTGCAGAACGAGGCCGGGTGCTACGTTATCGGCGGCGTGCCGACGTGGTGGCGGCGTAACAGCCAGGACTCGCTCGACAACATGGCGGAAGTGTACCGCGCGTTCGACTGTATCTCGCCGTGGATGATCGGGCGCGCGGGCAAGATGCGCGACCTCGACTACTTTCTCAAAGAAGCGAACAAGCCCGACGCCGAGGACTTGCACTCGCGGGGCCAGGACTACCAGCCGTGCATCATGCCGGGTGACCTGTCGCAGCGCCAGCGCCGCCACGGCGATTTCTACTGGCACCACTTCTACAACCTCTCGCAGCTCGGTCAGCGCGGCGTCGGGCTCTACATCTCCATGTTTGACGAGTACAACGAGGGCAACCAGATTGCGCCGACGGCCGAGACGGCGGCACAGCAGCCTGGCGACTTCAAGCACGCAGCCCTCGACGAGGACGGCGTGCCGTGTACGTCCGACTATTACCTGCGTCTCACGCGCGACGGCGGTGAAATGTTCAAGGGACGTACCCCTCTGCGTGCTCTGCGCCCAACGGAGCCGTGGCCAGGGTACGGTCCGCACCATCTCCCGCGCAAAGTGTCGATCAAGGCGCTGCGCTGCGGCAAGTTTATGTGCGCCGAGGGCAGCGGCGGTAAAGTCGTGAGTAACCGCGACGGCGCCGGCCCGTGGGAGGAGTGGGTGCTCGAGTACGCGCCCGACGGGTCGGGGCGTGTGGCGATCCGCGCACACACAGGCAAGTACCTCAGCACCAACGACGAGGACGGCACCGTGACCGCGTCGGCGGACCAGGCCGGCGCCAAAGAGACGTTTGAGGTCGAGCCAAGAGACAACATGGCATCGGCTATCAAGGCTCATAATGGCAAGTACCTCCAGGGTTCGGACGGCAACAACGACAACCTCAAGGCGGACGTGGAGAATGTCGGATGGTGGGAGACGTGGGAGGTTGAGGACATTTAGATTGCGTGTGAGGACATTTAGCATCGCGTGCGTCCGCGCAGCGGGTCATCGTCAGTTAGAGCAGTTAGATTGCCATGTACACGGGTATCAAGGTGTCAGCAGGGCTTGGTGAGTCGTCTCCACGGTTTGACCACAAGTGTCCTCCGTGGACAAGATGACGACAGAGATTGGCGAGTTCCGGGTCCACTGCGCGAGGAGCGAGACAGAGATCAAGCTTCTCGAGAAGGGGACAGCGAGAGCGCGTCGAGCGGACCTGCAACGTCGTTACTCGAACCGAGTTCCGGCTGCATGTCCTCGACGACCTCCAGTGTTTGACCACAAGTACTGTATTCTCCGGGCATTGAGGATTGATCAGGAGGTCTCCCCCAGAACCAGTCCCCCGCTGTGTTCACGGATGCCAGCGTTCCCGTTGCCACTACACAAAGACGGTTTGATGCCTGGATACGTGCGTCATGTTCAAGCGTTGAGTGTCGCCAAGATGACGACAGAGGCTGTGATGTACCTGGCGCAGCATGAAACCCCTCGCCTGCCAGCTGATCACATTGGACGTTTAGCACACAGCAGCGAAACGATTGAAACGGCCGCCCTCGCCGAGCAACACAGGCTGGTCAGGCGGACCACTCAGTTCCCACCGCTTCAACAACATGGCGCTACTCCGGCCGCCCGCGGCCGAAACGATCCCCAGCTCGGGCACGACCGCACACAGCCGCGACAACCCTCCCCATGCAGACACTTGAGACGTGGCGTGTCGGCGCCGCGGCACACTTGGTTGTGGTGTGACAATGGCGGAGTGAGGCGTGTGAGGCGCAGTCGCGGCGCATACCCCGCTGCGCCGCGCGGCGGCCTTTGTGGCATGAAACGGTCATCCATGCGGGGGCTTTGGGAAATCCACAACACTACAAACACACACATGCGCTCTTTTGACACGACTGACGCTTCTGAACGGTCTCCACGAAAGAACCCCGACCTCACGAGTCGACTGACATGCCCGTGCTGACTTGTCACGTCACCGTGCCCGCCGCGTTCTACACTGTTCTCTCGCCAAGAAGCTTCCAAGACGACGTGTCACTGATTGTTGTGCAGGGCCCCAGCTGCCCCGTCTGCCGCCACCGCCACCGCTCGGACCGCGCTCACTGTCCTCCTCCTCGCTGCCCTAGGCCAACCCCACCTCCGATGATGGCCGCTGGACCCGGCACCACCCCACGGCAACGTCGCCTCGTCCCTTGCCACACACACACACACACACCGCTCCGCCCGCATTACTCATTGTCCGTGGCGTTGTTCGCGTTTCAGGTCTGGGCGCGCGTCCGCGCATCGTCCATTGGCGCCATTTGGCTGCGTGTCAGCTGATGCCCCCGCGGGCACAAACGTCCATTCCACCCTCGACACTCTCACACACACACACCCTCGTCCTCGTCGCCCGACCGCAGCCGATGGGGCACTGGTGTAGCACGTCTGGCGTTTCGACCGCGCAGACAGGCTGACCAATGGCCCCCACGCACCACGCGGGCGCGTTGATCCCTGGTTCCAACGACGTGGTGCGTCTGTCCTTCAAGCTCCAAGTCGAACAGATCCAGCGCACGGGGCGCCTGTTTCCTTTGACAACGCCTCTGCACCACCCTCCCCCTCGACAACCCGACCAACACGCCACGACACCATACAACGACTCCCACTGAGCCCCTCGCGGCCCCTCGCACACTCACATCGTCCTTTGCACCACAACTCGACGTCGCAACGCTTCTTTCGCCTTGCACTTTGTCCATCAACCAATCCGTCTCGGACGACGACACACACTCTACACTCTCACCACCTCCGACGCACTACATCTGCGTCGACACTCGCGGCGGCTCGGCGCATCGTCCGCTGTTGTACTCTCCCCTTTGTAACCAACTCACTCTACCTCGACCACCACCCGTGCCGCCGCTAGGACTTACAATGTCCACCGCACAGTCGACCCAGTCGTCGCACTTGATGAAGACTACCCGGCGGGGTAAGCCTTTCGTCAAGGCAAGTAGAGATGGCGAGGTGAGAGCTGACCAGCAGGACACGCACGACCTCTTCGCAACGTTGATCGTCTCGCTCCGCCTCGAACCCCACCGCTCATTCTTCAAGACGTACCCGAATAGCTTCACTACGTGAGTTGGGTGCACGGGCCGCCGAACAAAGGTGTTTCCGTGTGTGTCGCGGCAGACGGCCGCCTCAGAGTAGGCCCTCGCGGCCTGCAGCGATGAGGGCAATATCGACACCGCTCACGCCTGCTTTGCCAGCGCTCGCGGCTAGAACCCGCTGACACACAGTGACGAAGCATGTGCCAACCTCTCCTCGCTCAAGTTCTCGCAGTCGAACCGCTCCGCGGACCCGAAAGACCCGTCACGAATCATAACCACCACCACAACGACGACATTCACCATGTCGCGCGAGATGGCGCGCGGCGTCGGGCAGCACTTTATGGACGCACACCTGATCGAAGCAGCGACGGACATGTCGTCGCGTGTCTTCAAGGATCGCTCCGTGTTCATGCTCACGCCCAAGGGCCTGCACATTCTTGAGCGTTTCATCACCAAGAACGGCATTGCCGCCGACCACCTCTTGCGCGTGTTCGCCACACAGCCCATCTGCATGAAACTGCTCCACCTCGAACGCCGAACACAGGACGACGAGATTCTCGTCACCAAGGGCGTGATCGAGGTGCTTTTCCGCCGCTTTGTCGGCCGCGAGCCCAACGTTTCCCGCCTCAGCGACGACGAGCTCGTTGCCCAATACCACTCCCGGCCGCACGCACGCGCACCCCCCATGCCCCCCGGAGAAGAATGTGACCGTACCCTCGGTATCATTGTCCGCCGCCTTCCCCCGCCAGTGAACGACAAGTCGCGCGGCGAAGAGTACCACTTCTCTGCGCTTCTCGCCATCGACTGGATGTGCGACTTTACCACCATTGTCGGTATGGAGGAGGCCGCCGAGGTCCTCGGCCAGTTCGTGCGCTACGGCTTCCTCGTCCTGGTCTCCGACAAGGGAAAGGTCAAGGAGGGCAACGTTGTGGTCAAGGTGTTTGCCGGTGGTGCTGGTGGTGGTACCGGCGCTGCTCTGGTATGTCTAACAACTTTTTTGACTTGTCCGTGGCAATGCTTACACCTAGCCTGTTGCCGAGTTCCGCGCGACCGACAGGGCCATCTACGCGATCACCAAAGAGGGAATCAAGGTGGCGCGTTGGGACCAGCAGCGGAGCGTGCCGCGCGAGGCAACGACGACTCGTGCCGCCACTGAGACGCTGCCCGACAACAACAATGGCGTCGTCAACGCGGTCAAGGCGCTGGCTTCAACTACCGACGTGACGCTGATGCGGCGCACAAGCGTGTCGGACCGGATGCGGGCCGAGTTCCTTGCGGACGGCGCAGACGACAAGCAGGTCAAGGACAGCCACACTGCGCGCCTCAAGCAGATTCTCGAGGAGCCCGCCCTGCGGTCCCTGTTCCGCGAGTTTCTCCGCGCCAACTTTTGCGAAGAGAACCTCAGTTTCTGGCTCGACGTGCAGGATTTCAAGCGTCGTTTCAGCACCTCCTCGTCGGCGGCTGCCGCGCCAGGCGCGCTCCCCACCCAGCGCGGACAGGGTCTTCAGGCCATGGAGAAGCACCAGCAGGACCTCATCTCGATGGCCTTTGTCATCTACAACAGTAAGCCCATGCGCTGGAGCTGTAGTTGACAATTTAGCGTACCTTGCTCCGGCGTCGCCGTGCGAGCTCAACATCGACCACCAGCTGCGCGGCGAGCTCATCGCCTACATGAACGAGATACTCGAGGAGCGCAATGCGGAGAAGACGGACGCTGTGGCAGGCAGCAGCGCGCTGCACGCCAGCCAGCTCCAGAACATGGTTTTCCTGTACGAGCGTATCCAGACGCACATCTTCCGTCTCATGGCCACCGACTCTGTGCCAAAGGTAAGCTACCCCTTACAATGGCCAAACTGACCCTCCAGTTCGTCAAGACGGAACGCTTCCTCAGCCTCATGCGCTCCGTGTTTCAGTACAACGAGGGCGGCGAAGAGGAGGAGGCGTCGGCCGCCGCAAACGCCCAGTCGGAGAAGGCAAAGATGGCCGAAAAGGGCCGCACGTACCTGACCGTCTCCAACGTGAGCTCGCGCGCCGAGTCGCCTTGAACTGACTCCCCAGGCCGCAAACGAGAAACACACGGCAGGAACGACCGTGTAAACGCGGCCCCGCCGCACACACGATAACCATACCCCTCGCTCACGAACCCATTGGAGTTGTCCGTCTACTATTCCCTTTATGATTTCGCGGGGAGGCGCCGCCGCCGCGCCCAGCCTTGCAAACACGCGTCCATAGTCAAGATCAAGATCAAGAGTTGTTCTGTATATATAGAGCGATGCCGGCACTAACATCCACTGCATCTACATAGTCTATATGCACGGCGTATATATTGGATCTGAGGCGCGCTAGGGGTGTGGTGGAATGTCAAACTCAAAGTTGTCGGGGCGGCGGTACTCGCCCAGCATGACCTCCTGGTCCATGCTGACGTTGAAGAGCATCTGATAGTAGACGTCGTTGAGCTTTGTGGTTTTGCACTGGGAGTTAGCCGGTTGTCGAGCGTAAGGTGGTGGACTCACGAAACGGCCAGTCGCCTCAACGAGGAACGAGTTACGCTCCCGCAGCTCGGCGGCGCGCAGCGGATCCGTGCCCTCGATACGCTGCGCGAGGTGGTGGAACGCGCGGCCGACGACGAACCAGATAATCGGCGCAAGCATGTCGTAGCCTTGGAGGTCGTGGTCGCCTGCGTCGTACGCGGCCTGCAGCGAGCGCGTGAGGTTTAGCCCCGCCTCGATCATCTTGTCGCGCGCCTCGGTCTCCTCAAACGGCGACGGCGCGTCAATCTCCTCGCGCGCGTACAGCAGCAGCAGCGCCATGTTGCACAGCTGCCAGTTCTGGTTGATGTTGCCGAGCGCCTTGGCCTCTTCGGCTGTCGCCGGGTTGAACTTTGGCATGACGGCCATGTGTCGCCGCGTGATGCGCATGAGGCGCGCGGTCTTGTCGGGCGACGCGACCGACGGCGCACGGTCGAGCAGCCGCGACGCCTCGTACGCCAGTGCAATCGACTTGATGTGCGTCGCGAGCCGCCCGTCCGTCGGCGAGCTGTGTACCTTCTCGCTCAAAAAGTCGTGCAGCGTTGTGTTGTCGCACAACGCCTCGGGCGTGTCGTAGCTGTCGTGCGGCAGCGGTGTCGTCGTCTCGTCCGAGTCGATTGCCCCAGGCCAGTTCCACCCTGTGCGTGAGCCCCCCCTTCACATCTGGTGCTTACCAATACCATTGGCCCGGTCGTTGATCCACACAGACCAGAACAGCTTGATGCGCTCGGCGACGTCCATCGCGTCCGACGGTGGGGGCACGATCTGGCCCTTCATGCGCACTAGCCGGGTGAGAAGCTCGCGCTCGACGCGCGCGGGCCGGTCGGCAGGCCGCTTACTAGGCGGCACAAAGCGCTCGCCGACGCAGCCGAGCTTGCCCAGCCCCGTCGCCCAGAGGAGTGAGCACGCCGTCGAGTTTTCGTTCCATCCGTCGACAAACCGCCCCGCAGCGCCGACAGCAAATGATCGCAGCATAGACGCCGCGACGAGGTCGAGAACACGCGGGTCAAGCGAGCTCAGCGCCTGCTGCTGCAGTGCCCGTGACGGCCCAACCACAGTATCGGTCACGACGTTGAACGTCGTGTAGTCGGACAGGGTCGGGCTCGACGAGAACGGCATGATGAGCGGCATGAGAGCGAGTACAAGGGACGGATGCGGCTGCTGCCCGCCTCGCCCGCTCAGCCGTCCGGCAAAGTACGCTGGCGAGATAATCCACCGGCTGAGTTGCTGGTGCGGTGTGTTCATAAATGTCTGGATCCTAAGTGTTAGCGAGCTCCACGTCAAGCTTTTAACCCACAAGTGCGCGCAAATCTTCTCGCCGACGCCGCCGCGCTCGTGACCAATTACGGCCCGCACAATGTCGTCGGCTATGGCCTGCGGCTCCATGCCGTCCCACGGCATCCTGCCGCCCGTGTCGCCTGCGGCCGCGTGCGCGAGCGTCATAAGATCGGGTTCCTCGGCATGTTTCCCGCCAGGCGTGAGGGACATGTCGGCGAGGGTGAGGTTGCTCTGTTCCGCGAGGCCTAGGAACGCGAGCTCGATGCCGGCGCTCGGCGCGTCGGGCTGGTCCATGCCGACTGCAGGTGGCGGCGCCGGGGCAGGTGCGGCCGTGGCAGCGATTGGTGGTGGGGGCGTTGCGCCCGGCCGGTTCTCGGCCAGCCTCGTCTCAAGCTCGGACACCTTGTCTTCCAGCAGCTTCATACGGGAGCGCTGCTTTTTCTGCGAGTACACGCACTCGCGGTTCGAGCGGCGGCACGCAGCGCACTGGGGTACCTCGGCGGTACACTTTAGTTTGCGACGCTTGCAAAACTCGCACGCGCCGCCGCGCGTCAGCATGTGCTGGCGCGACGTGCCCGGTCGTTTGGGGCGGACGGGGCCGATGCCACCGGCATCGTTACTCCCGCTGTTGTTCCCACCGCTGTCGTTGGCGTTGTTGTTGGCATTGCCGTTGTTTGCTTGTGTTTGTGGAGCACCACTCGCGGACGCGGACTGTGGCGAGGTAGACGCGGCGGCGTCCGACGAGGATCCCCGTGCGTCCGGCGCCATGGCTGCGGCAGCAACTGCAGCAGTAGCATCCACGCCGCCTGCGTCGGCGCCGTCTGCTCCACCGCTGCTCTGCGCGTTCGAGTTTGGTGGGAACGCGGTCATGTCAATGTTGTAGCCCTGGTCAGAGTTGAAGAGGTTGTTGAGGGCGGCAGTCGCGGCGGCGCCTCCTGTGCCGTCCTGGCTTTGAGCATTTTTGTCCTGGCCATCGAACACGTCTTGCGGCGCCATGGTGACGGCGCTGGGGAAGTAGCTAGATAGTCAAACGATGACAACAACGGTAAGAACGTCGGACAAGGACACGACATCTCCGTAAAAGCGGGACCGCGTAGCCCATCTCCGTAGGGTTGGAAGTGGTAGTGATAATAGAGGTGGTTCAAATACCACGTCATAGAACATTTGAAGTGCTTAGGTAAGAGCTTGGGAAGAGATGTGCTTAGGTAAGAACGTGAGAACAGACCTCCACTTTCCCCACCCTGTGTGCCTGATGCGGGGTCATATGGCCCCGCATTGTCCTTCCTGGAGGCCTGGACGTGGCATTTGAGCCCAAGCGGACCAAGATAACCATATTCATCACTTTGCTTTGCTCATCGCGATCAGATGTCACCTGCCCACATTGTTATTTGTATATGCATGAATCTCTCACGGCGCTCCGCCGCAGGCCATGCCACTGCCTTTGCCGCTCGGCTCGACGTTTCTCCACTGCGCCAATTACACGGGCCACTTTCTCGACCCGTCTCAGTCTCACACACACAGACGTCAGATCTATCCGGCCCGCCACTGTAGTCTACATTACCGCTCGCCGTTGAACACCTCGTCGACTCACCTTCAAACAATCGCCATCCCACACATCGCTCCTCACCTCAAAAAGCAAAGCACAACAACGCCTGACGCCCGACTTTCCACGAAGCCACCCTTCATCTCGTACCTCACGCACCACGCCTCAACACCACCCGTGGCGATGTTCTTGCGACATCACTAGACACCATGACAGCAGTGTCCGCTTTTGCCACCGCGGGCGCGCGGTCGCGTGCGGCCCGTGCAGAGCCAACCACTCCCGCCGCGTTACTCCAACGCGACAGTCACTCGCACCCCACGTCGACGGCGACCAACGCCGAGGCGCAGACCGCGTCCCCGTCAACGACCAATTCCGTGCAGCTGCCAAACACGACCATCGTCGCGCTCGGTATGGGTTTTATCGCCGCAGCTCTCGTCGTCATCCTCTTTACGGTACTTATCCGCGTCAACACTGTGCTCCGCGCCGCGCGCCGTGCACGCCGCAACGGCGAGGACATTACGTTCCAGGACATGTGGGAGCGCTGGGGCGGGTGGTGGGGTCTCCTGTTCGCCAACAACGGCAGCGGAAACAACGAGACTGTCATTGTCCGCCGTAAACGCCTCAAGCCAATACCCAAGATGTGGGACGTTGACATGGACAAGCTCCAGCCAAAGGACGAGTTTGATCTCGCCGACGAGGCCGCGCAGCCACTTGCCGCCGCGCCCTACTACGCCCCAGGCGAAACGGTGCCCGAGATCGCCTTCTCGGTCCTCGTCATGATGCCATCGCAGCCACAAGAGGGCCCGCTCGAGGACATACCCGACGTTATGCTAGGCACGACGCACCTCAAGCCGACGGTACCGCTTGCCGACGCCGGACTGCAGCAGCAAGCCGACGACGACCCGGACAAGGCCGAGGTGACCGAGCTCGAGTTCATCCACACGACGGCACCGCGCCTGCCCCTCCGCCGCACGTCGCAGCCACACTGGGTCATGGCCTGGGGTATCGACGGCGGACGCATAGCGTAACGACAACAATAACGACGACCTGACTAATGGTACATGTGTTGTTTACCCCTAAAATGTAAATGTTGTAGAATGTGAATGAAACGGAACTAGGCATTCATGGCGGACTCTTCGTCGGCGTCGACCTTGGGCTTCTTGACCTCTCCCGCCGGCTCGTCGCTAATCTCCTCCGACTTGCGCTTAGCCGTCTTGATGTCCTTTGCGCGCGCGGCAGGACCCCAGTTCGGCAGAGGGTTGACCTGGTACAGCACCGTCTTCTCCGCCTTGTCGTGCAGCTTCGCGCCCTCGTTCGGCGTCAGGTCCACTGTGTGGCTAAAGCGTTAGCAATGCATCAGCGCGGTAGACTCACGACATGGGCTTGAGAAGCAGAGCGCGCGCGGGCGACGTCTCGGAGATTTTGTCCATGCGCACAGGGTTCTTCTTCACCTCCTCGCGGATAATGTCAAAGACGAACGAGCGGGGCGCGTTGGTCTTTACAGACCCACGCAGCGCATGCGACCGCGATACCTTGTACCCTGCGTTGAGCAGTGCCGATCTAGCGTCAGCAAACACCCCCTTTTCTCCGCGTCGGCCTACACCATGGTCTTTGTTGGGCCCGCGCTGGCGTGCGCAAAGCCGTGCACCGTGTTGTTGGAAAAGTAGAATGGGTCAGGGAGCTCCTCGTGCGCGAGGGTAAGCATGCCGTGCATGCGCGGCCATGTACCGTACTTGTCCTGTTCGCCATCGATGCTCTTGAGGACACGCGCGGCAAACTCGGGGTCGTGGATAGGGCCAAGCCACATGGGACCGGCAATGTGCTGGGTCGAGCCGCACTCTGCGCAGCTGGCGCCGGCTGTCGGACCCTGTATCGTGCGGTAGAGCGTGTTGATGTGGCCCTTGCTGCCCGTCTTCTCTACCACGCGCCCAAACGGCTGAAGTACCGGCGTCTGGCAGTAGTGGCACACGTACACGGACCCGGTCTGCGCGAGGAGTTTCTTCACCTCGACGGGCTTGGTGTCGACACGCACAAAGAGACGTACGTAAAAGTCGATAGAGAACGAGAGGAGCGGCGTGATCACGCGGCCGTACCGCGCCGCGGCCTGTGCGAGCGAGTGAAGCACGAGTCGCAGTGCAACCTCGTGGCTGTACTCGGCGTTGACGCACACGCCGCCGTAGTTGGAGAAGCACTTCTCGGGGTAGTTGGAACCTGCGAGCACGGCGAGGTCGGTACATGTCACGGCCAGCAGGCCGCCGTCTGCGATCGCGCCAATGGCCGCGTCAATGAACGGCGCGGCCGTGCCGTACGGATCGAGGTCGACGACGTCGACGCGGTCCTTGGGCGCGCGGTGGTTGTACATGAGCGTACAAGCGTCGCCCTCGTTGACATGCACGTAGCCGGTACATCCCTCCCTGCGACCGACATCCGGTTCGTTTCCAGCCGCTTCCTCGGTCACCTCCGCCGCGCTCTCGGTGGCCTCCGCCTTGGTCTCCTGCTTTCCCACACCGTTCAGCGCAACGTTGCGCCGCATGGCGTCGCATGCCGACGCAGAGAGGTCGTTCGCGAGCACGACCTTGACGTCGGGAATCTCCTTGGCGTACCGGATCGAGCGCAGGCCCGTGGCTGAGAGAGCCTCGAGGATGGTGATCTTCGGGGCGCGGTACTGGCGCTGGTGTGAGCTAGTAAAAGATACATTGAGCTTACCTCTGTAGACGGGCCAGCGTCAGGCTCGGCGACACCATCGGCGGTGTCAGAAGCTGCCGCCGGTGCGTCCGCAGGCACCGAGCCGTCGCCCGCCTTGTCCTCCGTCTTGCCTTTACGCCCCTTGCCCCTTGCCTGACGTGCGCGCCATCGGCCCTCCAGCCTCTCTTTGCGCTCCTCGTTCCACGCGCGGATAACGGACACGCTCAGGTCGCGGTTATACTCCTGGACGGGGTTTAGGAACGCCGAGTCGTCCTTGGGCACGAGAATGGTCGTCGTGCGTTCCGTGTGCGGGCGGTGCGTGTCGGGGATGCCGCCGGCAAGCGGGACCGTGTACGGTATAGACGTCGACGGCGTGGACATTGCTCGGAGGAGGCGCGGCGCGAGTTGTGCTGTGCGGCGCGCTTGCATGTACTGCAGCTTGTCACTTTGCAAAGTTCAAAATTCCATCCAAAAGTCGGGTGATCACAACAATCTCGGCGACGTGTGATTGGTCTAATCCCGCCAACACCGCGCTGGGGTGGACTGGCGTTTAATGACGTGGACTTTCTCCCCTTGCCACTTGTACGCGTCCCTGCCATCATATGAGGAGAGGAAACGCGTCTGGGCAGAGTGGTTGTTTACAACGCCTTCCCCCTCGGCCCATTTGTCTTCCCTCTCCGACATCCATCCTCTTTCCTCTCCGTCATCCTCCTCTTCACCACCACCTCCGCCTCTTTCCTCGCCATCCACCTCTCCCGCGTCCTCCTCTCCCCGACGCATCCACCTCCTCCGCGCTACCCCGTCACCTGCCCCCTCACACTTACCCCTCTCCCTCTCTCGTCCGCTGCATCACAAGGCGCACCGCGCGCAAACCCTCGCGATGGTACGTGGTCCCCATCCTGCTGCTCGAGCCGCGACACTGACATCGTCTTCCCCGTCTGTCCTGACACTACTTACTCCCTCCAGTCTATTGTGAGTGCCGCCGCCCCGCGTCGACGCTGACCCCAGGTCAACATCCGTAACATTGAGCTGCTCAACAACCCGTGCAAGTTTGACGAGGACTACCACTTCAAAATCAAGTTTGAGGCGATTGCCCCGTTAGCCGAGGGTGCGTTCCCTTCTTCGCTCGCGCGCGTGCTGATGATACAGACCTCGAATGGCGCCTGGTCTACGTCGGCTCGGCCAACTCGGAGGAGTATGACCAGGAGCTCGACTCGTGTATGGGTGAGTCAACCTTGCCGCCTTCCTCGTTGCTTGCTGACCACAGTCGGACCGATTCCCCCCGGCGTCAACGCGTTTGACTTTATTGCGCCCGCGCCCAAGCACCACCTGCTGCCCTCGGTCGACCCCGAGGAGATTCTCGGCGTGACCGTGATAATCATCACGGCGTCGTACCGCGACAAGGAGTTTGTGCGCGTCGGCTACTACGTCAACACGTACTACGAGGACGAGGAGCTCAAGGAGAACCCCCCATCCCAGGTCATCTGGGACAAGCTCTACCGCAACGTTCTCATCGAGAAGCCAAAGGTTACTCGGTGAGTTATGCTTTACCGGGGTGGGCGGCTGGCTGACGGCAGATTCCAGAACCCTTGGGACACGGGCGTGCCGGACGCGTTCGAGAACAACGACGAGCAGCAGCCCGCCGCCGACGGCGTGTACAACTCGGCTCTTCCCCCACCTGTGCAGGCTGCCCCACCGGCGTCCCGAAACGACATGGACGTCGACGGGCCCAGCCAACCCATCACCGCCTAGGCGCCCTAGACGAGTTTGCGGGCTCGCAGCGGCGACGAGAGGGGTTATATGTAAGACGGCGATGGCGGCCGTCGCTTGTGTGTCACGCACAGAGTACGTGTGCACCGATGTAATAGTGCATGTTAGCAGTGTTGGCAGTGTTGGGGACAGTGAGACTAATGCGCCGCCGGCGCCATGCATGTGACATCTACAGATACGACTCGAAAGGCTACGCTACGCCTTCTTGCCGGCGTCCTCCTTGAGCGAGACGATGCGGTTGAGGACAATCTTGTCGCCGGGGCGCTTGCCGGGCTTGGCGTCGGGCGCCTCGTCGAGGCAGGTGAGCTTGCTGTCCGAGTCGACGGCAAAGTACGCGAGGCGCATGGCCTGGAAACGGATGTTCTCCATGCCGACGAGCTGGTCAGCCGTGACGACGGGCTCGTCGCCGTGGGCGGTGGACGCGTCGTGCGTGGTTCCCGACGCCGCCTCGTTGGCGACCTCGGTCTCCTTGGCGGCCTTGTTTGTGCGCTCGGCCGCCTCGATGCGCGCGTCGTTAATCTGTTTCTTGGCGAGCTCGTAGAACGCGGGCTCGATGACAGCGCCAGTAAACACCTCGATCGAGTTGGGGTCGACGTCCGCTTCAAAGTTGTCCGAGGGGGGCGGGTCGTGCTTGAACAGCGGGTGGAAGTAGCGCACCTCGTCGATCTTGACTGCCTCGGGCGCCTGGACCCACTGGATGTACGCCTTGGGCTTCTTGAACTCGCCCTCGTTCTCGAGCTTGCAGCGCACCTCGGTGACGCGCCCGTCGGCGTCCGTCGAGAAGCTCGTGCACGTCACGGGGAAGGGCGCCTTGAACAGACCCACGCTCTTGCCCGGCGCGAGACGGAAGTAGTCGGGCGAGTCCTCGGTACGGAAGTCGTCGGCGTCAATGTACACCTCCTTGGTGAACGACGTCGTGACGGTGCCCATGGCGGGCACCTTGGGGTGCAACGGCACCTCGACTGGCACGCGGTAGTCGTCGGGCACGTTCTCGATCACAATCTTGATCGGGTTCAGCACCATCATGAGACGCGGCGCAGTGTCCTCGAGGTATCGCCTGATCGTGCTCTCAAACTTCTGGAGCTGCGTCTCGGACAAGAGTGTGGTGACGCCGAGCTCGGAGACAAACGACAAGAGTGCTCCGGGCGGAATACCGCGGCGGCGCAGAGCAATGATCGTGTACAGGCGCGGGTCGTCCCAGCTCTTGACTAGACCCTGCTCGACAAGGCGGCGTACCTTGCGCTTGGACAGGAACGTGCCCTGGAGGTTGAGGCGCGCAAACTCGTACTGGCGCGGCTTGTAAACCTCGAGCGCGTCGCAGAGCCACTCGTACGACTGGCGCGCCGGCACAAACTCGGTCGTGCACAGCGAATGCGTAATGTTCTCAAACGAGTCGCACAGGCAGTGGGTAAAGTCGTACGTGGGGTAGATCTTCCACTTGTCGCCAGTGCGGTGGTGCGGCGCCTTCTTGACGCGGTACGCGACCGTGTCCCACATGTACGGGTTCCCGCTCGTCAGGTCCATCTTCATGCGCAGACACGCCTTGCCCTCGTCAAATTCGCCATTCTTCATCCGCTCGAGGTCGCGCACGTTGTCCTCGACCGGGCGGTCACGGTGCTCGCAGGCAACCGGCTGGCCGTGGCCGCCGCCACGGTCGTCCTGGATCTTCTTGGCGTCGCAGAAACAGATGTACGCGAGTCCGCGCTTCGTAAGGTCCACAGCGAGCGCGTACAGCTTGTCAAAGTTGTCGCTCGAGTACGTCACCTTCCATGGCTCAAAGCCGAGCCAGCGCACCGTCTCGAGAATCGACTGGAAGTACCGGCCTTCCTCCGCTTCTGGGTTGGTGTCGTCGTAGCGCAGGTAGGTTCTACCGCCATGATACTTGGCATACCCAAAGTCGATCATGATGGCCTTGACGTGGCCAATGTGCAGGTACCCGTTGGGTTCGGGCGGGAAACGCGTGTAGACATCGCCCTTGGTCCACTCAAGGTGCTTGTCCTTGAGCTCGGGCTTGATCTGCGGGTTCTCGCCGACCTTGTGGAACTCTGACAGGAAGCCTTCCTTGAAGATGCGTGTGGGGATGTATGGGGTTGCCGACGACGAGGCTTCGGACGTTTCTGTCTCCTTTGGCGCGGGCTTCTTCACTTCCTGAGGGGTTAGTTGCGACCCGGGACTAGGCAACCCACCTTGGTCGCCTTGGCCTTGGCCGCGGCCTCTGCGCGCGCCTTGGACGCAGCTTCTCGAGTGCCGAAGAGCTCGACAAAGAGGTTGTCAACGGCCGTCTTGAGGTCGCCGGTGTTGGCCCATCTGATGTCAGCTATTATGCCTTAAAGAAGTAGCTGCTCACTTCAAGTCCGAGTCGCCGTTCTTGATGCCGCCGAGGAAGGGGCCGAGGTCGGTCCATCCTTTGGGTGGCGAGGGAAGGGCATCCGTATACGATTTCAACAGCGCAGGCAGGTCGGCAGCGGAAATGGAAACGCCTGGTGTAAGCTCAAAGGAGCGCGTGGCAACTCACCGACGCCCGCAGCCTTGTCAAAGGCGGCGGTGTCAACGGGGAGGGAGGGGTTCTTCTCAAGGTACTTGACGGCAGCTGTGGCGGTCAGTGTGTTAACCCTTCGAGCTCCGGACATACCGGCGACCTGGTCGGGTGACTTGAGGTCGCCACTAACGATACGTTCAAGGACGTACTTGCGTGCGTCAGGGGTGAGTTTTGCGCCGACAGCCGAGAGCTTGACGAGGGCGTTGGCCTGCTTCTCCTCAAACGTCTTGTCGCCGAGACCGTTCTCGTCAATGAGCGCGCGGAAGGCATTGCCCGCCTTGGGCGTGCGCACGAGCTCTGTGGCAGAGTTGGTGCTTAGTCCGAGACCCTCGAACGCCTTGATGAGCGACGCGTTCTCGGGCTTGCTCGGGTCAAATTTGGGAGGCATTCTGGATTCCTGTGCTGCAGAGGAATAAAGAGTGCCGGCTGTCGCGCTGGAGACTGGAAGAGTGGGTGATGATGAGAACACGACAACAGATGACAGACCAAGCGCGAGTCGACTTTTGTCCATTCGCACTATGCCGTACACTTGGGCTTAACTCGCGCGAGAATGCTGATCGGGCCCGGGCACGTGACCTCGTCCCAGAACAGTCACGTGGGCTTATCACTCAAACAACCCGTCACACGTCATTTTTTGGCGAGTCCATGGTCTGTGCTCCGTCCTTCGACCAAGGACAGTTCGTCGTCGTCATTTGCCGCTTACACCCCGTCGAATCACACATCCACGCGAAGGACGCATCGATCATGCCGTCACGGAGAGCGACGCGGGGACGCGCAGTCTCGTCGTCATCAGACGAGGGCGAGGCCCTGCCGCGGAACAAGCGGCGGCGCGGGACGGCAGCCACGGCGTCGCAGGAGACACCTGCGAAACGAACACGGCGGGCTCTCGAGAATTCCTCGAGTGAGTAGGCGTTGCGGGAAGGGCGGAGCTGAGTCACCGAAGCTGACGAAGCAGACGAGACGCCGCGGCGCCGGTCAGCGCGATCCACATCCGCCTCGACGGTGCTCAGAACGCCTAACACGTCCGATATCGAGGTGCGGCGTCCGCAGATGGCGCGCCGGACAGGCGGGCGGCCGCGCGGCCGACCACGTATTCACCCGGCTCCACCTAACCGCGCGAACGAGTCGCCCCAGTCTTCCCAGGCCGAGAGACGCAGTACGCGGTCTTCTGGAACGGGCCTCGCCGTCGAGATTCCCCGCAGAACGGGTCAGGCCCCGCGGCGCGCGAGTGCGAGGCAGTCGTCCCGACCAGACTACGGCGAGCGCGACGACGACGACGACGACGATTTTGACGACGACGAAGAAGAGGAGGAGGATGAAGACGACGACGATGAGGATGAGCGGGTCAAACCGGAACAGATCACGCCTGGAGCTGCTCGGCAACAAGCACGTGCGGCCCGCCAACCGCGCGAATCGTCGGGGGAGGAAGAGGTTGAGGTCATTGAGATCTCTGATGGGGAGAGCGAGGAGGTTGGTGAGGTCGGCGCTGCCGGACCCGGGCCAAGTACTGCGCAGAACCGCCTCAAGAAGTCGCTCCAGCCAGTACCTCAGCCGTCGCCGAGCGTCTTCCACAAGTACCTCGACAAACGCGCACCGCAGACGTCTCAGGCCGAGTCGATCGATAACCCTGACTCGAGCCCGCCGCCGGACACCCAGCCGCGCCGCGGCAGGATGACGGTCGTGGACGGCGTCGAGATGATGCTCTTCGATGACGACGACGAGGAGGAAGACGACGAGGGCGACGGCAGTGACGATGACGAGCTGCCGAAGCCGGAAGTGACAGATTCTGCGCCCCTTCTGCCACCCAAAGGTACATTTAGACCGAATATGCCAACCGCTAACGGCGCAGACGAGGAGTATCTCTGCGAGTGGAAGTCGTGCGGGTCGAGTTTCCCGACGTACGACGATCTGGCGGAACACATCGAGACCCACGCCGACATGTTCCGGCCTGAACCGAACCGCCGCCAGTCGGCTCCGCGGCCGCGTGCGTCTACGCGCAGTATGTCGCCGGGGACGGCGGACCGCCTCAGGGCGATCGAGGAGTACATGCAGCGCGAGGTGGCACACACCAAGGCAAGTGAGGCGCGGGCGATCGCGGACGCCGCGGCTGCGCGGGCCGAGGCCGCGTCAGCCCGCGCACAGCTGGTAGAGGCCAAGAAGGCAGGCAAGGTGGGAGCTGCGGCGCTCGAAGACTCGGAGGCCGACCTCGACGAGTACCGCCACAAAGTCCGTGCCGAGCGGCAGTCGCTCGTGAGCAACCTTGCCGAGGCGCGGGCCGACTACGACAAGCAGGTCGAGGTGTTCAAGGCCGAGGCTGAGGCGCGTATGAAGGCCCTGCAGGACGAGTTGCGAGAACGCTCCGAGGCGGTCGGTACGCTTCGGGCGGCGCTGGCGGAGACGCAGGCCGAGTTGCTCAAGCGCGACGCGACCGTCACGGAGCTGCGGCTGGCGACCTCCACTGCTACCTCAGACTTGGCCCAACGTGACGCCACGATCAAGTCGTTGCGGGAACAGCTTGCGGCAAAGGACGACGACGGCGGCGCGCCACGCGCTTTGCCGGAACTGGGCTCGTTGTCGTCCAACCCGGACACTCCGATCGACGAGCGGCTGCGCGAGCGGGACGAGATGATCGCCGCATTGGAAAAACGCCTGAAGGAGGCGAAAAAGTCTGTCAAGGTGACGAAATCCGACCTGGCGTTTATCCGGGAACAGTACGAGGTTGCGTCTAACAGCGCGGTGGAAGAGGTGAAGCGGCGCGAGGCGCTCGAGACCGAAGCGGCCAAGCTGCGCGAGCAGCTCGAGCTCGGGTTGCGCCAGCGGGACTTGTTTAACACGGCGGCAATGGACGCGGTGCGCCGCGACGCCGACGAGGCGCGGCACAGGCTCAACCTCCTCCTCGAGCAAAACCGTCGTACAGACGACACGATCCGGCGCAAGGCCGCACAGCATCATGAGCTGTCGCGGGAACGGCGCGAGCTCGAGGTGGACTTACACAACGAGCGGGCGCGCGCGCACGAGCTGTCGAAACGCAACGACGAGCTCAATGACCAGGTCACCGAGCTCCGCGGGCGTCTAGTCGGTGCGTACGACAAGATCGAGGAATCCGACTCGGAGGACGACGACGACGAGGATGAGCAGGCGGTACACGCGCCACCGGCGGCGTCCCTGCCCATGCCCGCACTGGTGCCCGACTACAAGCCGTCAGCTGCGCTCGTCACGGACGCGACGCTCGCGGCCGACCCGCCAGTGTGGCAGTGTAAGTGGATCGTAAGCGATGCGCCGTGCGGGCTGTGTTTCGACACGCGCGACGAGCTCGACGCGCACGGCGTCGCGAGTCACATTGACGGTATCGAGCCTGCGCAGCCGTAAGGCTCGAGCGGGAGGCAGAATCTTCATAGCGTTAGTTCATAGTCTATGACATTGGTGTGCGTGTGGCTCATGCGTGGGCGGACGTCGAGTGTTGTGTATCCCGTTGCTGGGTAGGCTGAAAGGCGCACGTCGGTGCAGGCGGCTGGACCGACCCGACACTGCTGGGCTCTGAGATCCCAGCCGAGCGTAGCGCCTCGACGTGCGCTGCCAACGTCCTTCCTGACGTTTCTAGCAGTCGAGTGCTGCCCTCGCTCGCGCCGCCTCGCGCCACTAGACGTCTCACCATCGTTCTCCTGCGGCAACCCTGCTGTAGCTCGTCGCTTTGCCCACCTCGCTAATGACGACTCCCTTCCACCCATCAGTTGCAGGTTGTATGGGCCACTGCACTGCCATCCTTCAAACCTGCTCGCTAGCGAGCAACAGAGGCTCGTGCCCCGCTCAAGGACAGCCTATACTCGATGCAGCGACGAGGTGTTTGCCTGGTTCTACTACATACAGTATGTAGCGACCCCATGCACGTTCTTCGTTTGTACCGGGCGAAACTCTTCCTAGCTTAGACAGGGAGATCCAGCTCTCGTCGCTGGAATGCTGTACGAACGGCCGCACTGCTATTCGCAGTTTTACCACTAAGCGAAGCCCTGTTCCAAAACCGCGGGCAGATCTGCCACAAGCGAGGCCGTTCCAGTAAACCTTCACTGCGATCACAATGTCCTCGTCCACGGCCGCGGCGGCCAATCGGTGCGAAGTGTGGCATGTGGCGGGCTTGCTTCGGCGGCCATACGCCGGCGATCGCCACATGCCACATGCTTGCTCGTGACCGAGGACGGATCCTGTCGTCGTACTCGAGCATCGAAAAAGCAAAGAGGGAGATGTACTTCTCCAAGCGACATACAGTACAGTAGGGGGTAGCTTGGTCTGAGTTGGTCTGGAGCGATGTGCCACACTCGCGCACACCCCCCAACAACATCTGCCACGCTCACTGCTCTCTCGACATCCCTCCGTTGAAACCTGCCAACACGGACGCATGCAGATCCTCACTTCCGCGCGCGGCCGCAAGCCACATGCCGTCAGAGCGTTTCCAGAACCGGCTGTGAGGGTTGCGAGAGCACACCGGCGCCACCTATCCTGTGCGCCACACGAGCGACGGCAGGAGCCATTCGGCACCCATGGCTCCGCCAGCCCTTCCGCAATATGAAGTGCAATGAATTGTGCGTCAAAAGCCAAACCACGAGCACATTGTGTACTATTTTCCGCCAGACGACCGTGCCGTAGCGTTCGTTCATTGTGAGACACTGGAATCGACCTCGCCCTCGAAGCCTGGTCGAGATTGATACTGGCCTGGTGCGTGCCTGCGACTAGCTACAGAACGCCGCAGCCTGCGCAGCATAAGCTCTGCATTCCTAAACGCTTTAGACAGACAAGGTCTGACCCAAGAAACCTAATGGCGGTTGGGGTATTTCGAGGGCCGAGCTTAATTGAATATCGCAGTGCCGTCACGAGCCGTTACCCAAGAAGAGTAAGAGTGGGTAACAGCTGGTGAACTTTAAACGTTTCTCTACCCAGAGGTCAGTCATGCTCCAGTCGACGTCAGCGTTACTGTGAGGCACATATGTGTGAGGTCAGGTAGATCCCGAATAGCCGTAACGGGGTGAGTGACTGGTCGTGTGAGCTTAATCGCGTCAAGAGGATGCACAGATTGTAACGGCGTACGGTAGGAGTCTGGGCAACTCAATAATGAAGGGGGAGAGGCATTTTGCATTGTAGCGAGGTGCGCGAATGTGGCGACTGCAGAAAGTGGCTAGTCTGCACTACTCGTAAGTGACGTTTACCTGTTTGGCCGTGAGTTGCAGTACACGAGGCTGCCTGCGTGCGTGCCCGGCAAATGCGTACGGGCCGACCGGGAGCACGGGGGAGCGGCGCGGGGAGAAGAGGGCATGGACAGATAAGAAGGAGTACGAAATGAGCGAACGCATCGCATGGGTTGCGCACGGCAGAGTACGACGTGCGGCGAATGTCAAGCGAATGCTGTAAGAATGCCGTGGAATGCGGTTTGAGGCGCGGAACATGTGCGAGTGGGCCCTTGGCCTAAAGCTCGTGAGAGGGTGGGTGCAGCAAGCTTGAGTTGCGTGACAGGTCCGGCCCTCTCCCTTTCTTGCTCCGCACCCGTGACACGCACCCTCTCGTCTGTGTTACTTTGACTCGCGTTAAAATGCATATGTACGTACGCAATGATGTAGGTGAATAGACCACCTGCATACGTATAGCCGAGGAAAAAAAGGAAACGTGCGGCTGTCACGGCTGATAACGACAGCCTGTAACGGCTGCTGAGTTGATGGCGCCGGCAGGCGTCGGGGCGGGAGATCGACCGTGCCGGCCATGACCAAGCATGCCACCGCCATCACCATCACATCTAGCTGCGTCCGGGACCAAGTCTGACCTTGTGCTCCGTTTGTGCTCTCGTGCTTGGGTCCAGCCTCTGGGCGTTGGGCAATATACCGACCACGGAGCGTGCCACACTCCATAGTACACTTAGGCCTCGAACACCTCGGTGTGGCGGCAGTTTAGACCCAATTTGTGCTCAGGAGCAAGGACTAAATAACCCCTCGTTCTATTCAATGTGCTCTGGCGGCTATGATCCAGAGTATGCCATATTGAGACCATGTGCGCATCGACGCCGCCGTGATCGTCAGCGCGCCGCCGTCGTCGTCCCCCCTTTTCCAAGTCCCCTCTGTATATCATTTACGTTCATACCTTGGAATACTCATTGAAACTGCATAGCAATAATATGCACGGGTGTGTGGTGTCTGGCGAAAGGGTTCTCCCTCCCTGACCCAACGGGGCAATACGCTAGTCCCCGTCCAAGACATTGATCAATCGTGCGCACACATTGCAGCCTGTGCATTGCGGAGCCGAGCCAAGCGCGTACACCGATTGATTGTAGACTCGGACATTTTTCTTTTACACGCTCTCGACCCTCCCCACTTGGTTCGCAGCAAACGCACCGGGCGCACCACCATGCTCCCCACCGGTGGATTTTGGTGCAGGGTGCTGACATCACGATGCAGGATTGGCGCACAGCCACCACACTTTGACGTTAGTGCATGCTATGGTGACGCGTTACGCCAAAGCTTAAGCCACGGCTATCGTAACCACCCACCGACTGTGGTAGTGTTGTGGTGGTGGCTCCGAGTCCGTGCGCCGCGCAACACCGACACTTCCACACAGGAGTGCCTTGTGCACCGAGAGTGAGATTTCGGAACGGGCAATGAGGTAATTGCGTCGGGCAATCATGTCACCATGAGGTAAGAGTGAGGTAAGCTCGGGCCGGTGCAATGCCGCGGAAGCTCTTTGGTCCAATGGGGAGAGCGTCAAAGTTATGGGCTGTGGGATTTTGCGGTGCTCTCATCCGCGCTCGGCGAGCCCGTTCGATCCGTTCCGCACCTCCTAATTCCCCCTCCTCCGTCCAAGCAGGAAAGGCTCGGAAAGAGCCGAGGAATCGCGAGCAGCAAATCAATCGGGGCACGGCAAGGACCCAGAATGCCTACGTTGCGTGGGTGGGTGGATGTGTTCATTCGGCGGCTCGTAATTCCGCACGGCAAACTACAGTGCATTCTAGGTCAGGAGCGATCGCTAATTGCGATGATTTGCATTTGCGGGCAGTAATAATCAAGTGTGCTCGTATGTGCATGCCAAGTCGATGAGATGGTGTTGTCGCATGCCTCGGATGCTCTTGTCATCTGAACGCCACCCGTACATCGGGCATTGAGATATGCCGTCGTCGTGTCCCTTATGCTAGATGTCTCCTTGATCACCTGCATCGAGCATGGCCTGGGCTAGACCCGTTTCTGGGAACTAGAGGCACCCGGCGGCGTCTCAAGCAAAAGCCACACTCGGCCGGGTTTCGTAAGTGACTGCAAGGCTCGAGCTACGGTACTTGGCGCCACGGCTGGGAACTTGACTTTCCACACTCAAACTTGCGCTTGATATTTTGGGTGTGGTGGGGTAAAGCCGAAGGGCGCGCCGTTCGTGTTGCTCTCGTGGCGTTCAGAGTCGTCATCATGCGATTATGCCTACCTACACCACCGCTCGTCGGCCTGAGAGGTGTTGCGCGGGCAGTTGACGCCATGGGATGTGGGGGCGTGTCATCTGGAGATTGCCCACAAGGACCACAAACGCCGTGTGAGCAGCCCAAGCGCCCCGCAGCGCCCCATTCCAGCATCACCCTCTCCTTCAGGTGGCCTGCAGACTGCGAGGGTCACGCAGGGTCTGGTAATTTGCTGCCGGTGACCAGTGTGTGCTCCGAATAGGCGGGTCCGAACCCACAAGCCCAGCCCAGCGAGCGCACGAGCACAGCACACGGCGCAGCGCCACCTGGATCTCTCAAGGTGAGAGATGGGCACACGGTCGTGCTTGTGCCTGAGTCACAATCTGCGCAGGGACGGATCCAAGAACAGTGTGTGTGTATGAGTGTGCATGCTGAAAGAGTTTGTTGTTGCGGATCTTGACCAATGGTGCTGCATTGTTCAGCACAAGGCCAAGGGTTGAGTTTGTCTCCCTCCCCTCTGGATGTGTGCGCCGACGTTTTTCTGGGTCTGGCCCCACAGGCGCCTCCCCATCGCGCTCCATGCGCCGCCCTCTTGTCATTTTCCCAGACGTGTGGGCTCTACATTCCGCTCCACCCCCACTTTGGCTCGTGTCCTTTTCTCCTCTGCCCACTGCTCGGTCTCGAAACCATGTCTAATTCAATTATCTGCGCACCTGGCGGCGCCGGGAGGCGTGCAGCCCCACTGCCCAAACTTTGGTGCTTCGTCAGTCTTTTGCAAGGGCTTTGTCCAAAGCCGCGCCGCGCCGCTTCGGCCCATTATGCACACACCTGTAAAGGGGCGTCCTGGCCCAAACGGCCCAATATTCAACAGCCCACCCGTCCTGTATCTCCGCAAAGGCCCGTGCGGGTATACCTTTGGGAGACGTGCGTGAGGAGGTTTAGCCCCTGGGCCGTGTCTGTGCGTATGTGTCTGTGGAACCCGCTGTGGATGTACACTACGACGACGACTACCATTACTGTCCGTGTGTAGAGGTAGTGGCCGAGTGACTCCACACTATGCCCAAAGTGGGCAGGAGATCTGGGTAGCAGGGATCCAAACCTAGATACTTGCCCTCCACTCATGCCGAGCCGTGTTCTGCATTTGCCTCTCCTGTACACCGCTGCAGGTCATGGGGCACACATTCCAACACGTCCTTCCGGAGGGAGACGTCGCGTCGTTACGTTAACGGCGGCGGTGTACGGAGAATTGGAGACGATTTACCAGTCACTCGGGCAACGGCACTCCTTTGTCTCGGCCGATACTTGTTCGCTCAAGCAGGAGACAAGGGCGCGCACCAGGGCTTTTCGCCAACCGAGAGGCGCGGGGCGAACGGAAAGTTGTACGTGTGCTTGGTCTTCTGGTGCATCTCTCGGAACTGGAGTGGGAGTGACGGGTGCGTCGCGCGCGTGCGTGCTCTCGCGCCCGTTGAACCCTTTGGTACAGCTGGATTACCGACGGAAGCGGTCAGCAGGAGTAGTAGTATCCTTTGTTGCGAGCGAGAGACCCTGTGTCTGCGGCGACTGGTTTGAACGGCTCTTTTGGTATTCCTCAAGGCACGAGGGACCAACACAAAAAAGCACAAAATTCCTGACGACATCATACCTGCCAAGGAAACTCTGACCAAATGCGTGGGCACTTGAGCAAGGTGTGGTGGTGGTGATGTGTTGCGTGCGGAGCAAACCCTCATGTGCGGGCCATGTGCCGCACTTGAGGAGTGTCTGTCAGGCAGCACACATCAGGTTCCACAGGGAAGCAGGTGCTACCGACACACACCCAAAAGGGGTTTCCAGTAGCAGCAGAGGAGCTATTTTCCCACTGACATTGGTTGGGAAATGGAGGCACGACAGCAGAGGCGACTCAATTGCGGATTCCCATTGTGTTGTGGACGGTTTGTCGCTGACTATAATGTCGACTAGAGGGGTTGTTTACACCTTCAGGGAGCAGCAGTGCCCAAGCGATGGCCAGTTTGGATAGGTGGCCAGTAAGATAATCGCTCCGGGCATCCAGGCAGGTGACAGGAGAGCTAGCTACAGCTACAAGAGTCAGGAAAGGAAAAGGTGTGTGGGTGGGGCGGCCAGGATCACGCGGAGCGGCCTCCTTAGGATCCTTAGGAACAAGTACAGATCGACCCCAACTTCAGGCTGGTCAGGCAAACACACCGATGGAATGCTCCGGTGAGTGAACAAGATGCCCGTCGAGCACACGTCTTGCAACCTCTCGTGTTGCCCGTCACGGGATTACCGCAATAGGTGAGAGGGCCCAACCTTCGGGCACTAAGTCGGCCCCAAGGCATCAAAGCCGAATCTGAATCTCTCGCAGCTGCGGCTCCAAGATACCACACGTCAGTGCTTGGTTGTTCTGCATCCTGTAAGCGAGAGTTCTCAAGGTGTGTCTCTCTCGCGCGCTTGCTCCTTCTGCATCTTTGGAGAGCAGAGCTCTCGCACTCGCTCCCTCTAGGCCCCCCTTGGGCCGCGCTGGAATCCCTGTCCAGGTTGCAATGCCTCTTGCGTCCGGGGGAAATAATGCTCCTTTGCTAGCCAACAAGGCGGCATCCCCCGTGGTCACTGGACTCCAACAACCCTTAGATCAGCTGAGGGAACAAAGAAGGCAAACATGTCCATAGCGTGCTGGACACGGGCAAAGAGCATGCATGCATGAAGTGCCCCCTCCGCCTCCTCCACTCGCAGTGGGCAGTTAACGCAAGGCAAAAGTGAAGGATGCGAAAGAAGCGAGGCAGCAGGCCAGAGACGCTGTGGAAGATGGGCAAAGAACGCCGGTCGCCAGTAGTAGAGCCAAGCAACTGCAGCAGTCTAGGAAAAGGCGCAACAGGTAGCAGTGGTAGTGTCAGTGCTTTGCCTCGTGACTGTGGCCTGGGATCCTTTATCTCGGAGCCCAAAGCGCGCGCACAAGCACCTCCCCCCCTCGTCTCAACTCTCACACACCACTACAAACTACATCCACTTTGCACAAACGCACACACACCCGGCCATCCGCGCCCATCGCTAGTGTTGCACACAGACGTCGAGCACGAGGTCTGATTTACAACGCCAAGGTCGATCGCGGTCGATCTCGTCGCATCGCTTGCTAGTAGCGGTTTATCACCAAGTACTACCCAGAGCCAGCCCTCCCCCACAAGTCCTTTAGCGTTCCCGGCGCCCGGCGAACCATTGCGGATCGTGGACACCCGTCCATACCGTGATTAAAAACCTCCGCGAGGGTACAGGAGAGCAACGTAACACTTCTACACCAACTGCGACGCTTGCCGCCGCCACCCCGCACCCGCACACCCTTCAATCAATCAGAGCAAGCCGCCGAGGCCCTCATATCCATCGACACACGCACGTCCAACACGGGTCGTCATCAAGCAACGCCTCTGAACCTGTAATATTATCTCGGCCAGAGTCTATTTCGATCTTGCGTGCTTGAGGCATACATACATCGTCATCGGCGCGTGCATCACGGACAATTTGGAGTGGGATCTGTGAACCCTTTGGAAGCAAACGCCTGTGCCCACGACGCACGCAACACGGCCCTTCCCGCCCGGACCGCAGACAGACGCACGCAAGTGCATCATCGAGGTTTTTTTTGCGTTCAATCCCCGACCTAGTTAGGCTTGTTGGGACTTTTTCGACCTGTTCATTTCAGGTCGTCACCTCGTTAGGACAGTGTGCCCAAAGGCCTTGCGACCGCGGCATCCCCGAGAGAGCAGCACAGCGCGAGAAGTCGTAGTTAGTGCGTAACCTCGTTGTCCCTGCTCCCTGCTGGCCCCGGTTCTTTTTTGCCCAGGTACCACTCTGTGAGTTTAATGCTGCCTCTACCCTGGACTCGTTCTACTCCTCCGTTCTCTCTCCTTCCGCCCCCTCCCCCCGTTCCTCCCCCCACGCTCTCCCGCGCGCGCGCACACATGGACACGACGAGAGTGCAGTGGGCCCGCAGTGGGTCACATCCTCCTGCTCTGTTCTGCCCTTTTGCGCTCTCCCCGCCCTGGTCAACTCCACTCTGGTCTTGCTGCATGTGCCGCCCAGCCCACCGTGCGATCGATCGAAACTGTACAAGTGTATGGTGGATGTGTGTAGCTTGTGCTTGCTTGCTTTGCTTTGCTTGGACTTGGGAGCGCGCAAAGGGCAGGCGCGCAGAGACCCGCGCCCGAATTCCTCCTCATCCTCTGTTGTCTTGCCTGAGAGCGGCACATCCCACCTCCTCCTTCTCCAACCGCTGCGTACACACACACCCCGACACACACATACACCTCTTGGCTTTCTCGGACTGCATTTTTATGCATCGCGCCGTTTGCGAGGTCCTGTGCTAACATCCCCTGTTCAGCGCAGACAAACTCTCAACGCCAAGCAACAAGCCCCGAACCCCCCCTACACGCGCCTGGCCTTGATTGATTGATATACCGGGTTCCTTCCTTTTTCTATCGGCGCCCCTTGCTCAAGCCACCACCAAGCCACCAACACACCCAAGCCGCATATCTCGACGATAATCAACCAGAACACATCTCTCTCTTGTGTCTGTCTACATAACCACACATCCGTGCTCGTCGTTGTCGCCGTCGGCACTCACCACCTTGCCCTCTGTCGACATTACCACTTCTACAGTGGTCACTACCCCTTGCGTCTCGCCCGCCCAAATCCACCAACCCTCCCCAGTGGTCACACCCACGTTGTGCCCCCGTGTGTTCAAGACGTGTCGCTCTCCAACTAGCGACTAGGACTCACTCGGCCCCCGTCCAACTGCATTCGAGGCTCGACGCCTACACGCTATGCTCGACAGCTACAGACGCGACGAGGTGAGTTGTCTCTTGTTCCTTGTCCCTGGTCTCTGGCATCCCCAACTCTCTCCTTACTTCCTACCCCTCCCTCCTCCTGCCCTGGTGTCACCTCCGACACGGTGACCCCTTCTTTCATGTGTGTGTGTGCCCAAACGCATGGAACAGTCTCGGCGCTATCTGATCGACGTCTAGGAACGTGTCCCAGGTTTCTGGTTACACACCTGCGTCGATCTAGACGACACTGTTGTGTGGTGTGTGTTGTGTGTGTTGGTTGGGTCTAGCGTCAGCCAGCTGCCAGCTAGCTGCCAGGAACATACACACCGGGTTGGTTTGCTTTGGTGACGACAACATATGGGAAATGGGGGGACAACATCCATCGCTCTCGATGGCATCGCGCATGACCATGCCCCGTCTCGTTCCCCTTGTTGTTGGTCGAGGCCATCTCTCAAGTGTCGTCTTGAACACGTGCCTGCAGGCTTGAGCAAGTCGACGTCCGTTCCCTTCTTCCCTTCTCCCCAAGCCACAACAGCCACCATCTAAAGGAATGCCTTCTCGGAACTTGATCCGCCCCCCTCTCTCTCTCTCTCTCTCTGTGCTCAGGTGGCCACAACAACCCCGATGAGGTCGGATCGGAGGTGTCCTTGTTGTTACAGTGACATCCATCCGTGCTCCCCCCAGAAGGGTTTTGGCTGGCTTGTTTTTCTGGGCAGATTGTACTGCGTGCCTTGGACCTGGTGCCATGGTGCCTCACGGTCCATTCGTCACTGCACTCGTCCACCTCTACACTACTCGCGCACAGAGCGTACACAGACACTGCATCCCCAACACGCATACGCACACACACCGCCGCTCTCTTCACTCCAGTCTGTTGGCCGTGTGGGTCAATGCGGCGATGCTCTGTGCGCAACCTCGGTTGATCGCGACTGAGACACTCGGTCCTCCTCACTCCCCTGAGCCGCACACACAGACGCACGCACACACACGTCCGCATTGTCGGTCCAGACTGTCCGCTCCTTGAACACACCCCCTTGCAAACACAGACACAACCTACACCAGTTCGGACATCCCTCCACACAGTCTGCTGCCAATCTCGCATTGACAGAGACCGGGGATCTCCACGGGGAATGGATCCGCTGGGTGTGTGCGTGTGTGCCCGTGTGAGAGAGAAGAACGGCGTGCGCGCGCGGGTGTGTGTGCACTGTAAAGACGTACACATGACCATTGTCCTATGCCTCCGCTTGGGCAAGAGGTTTGGCATGTCGTCGGAGTTGTCCGAACTGTTCACGTCCCAAAAAGGGCAAAATGACAGTCACGCAAGCACAGTCATTGCTGGGACTCCCAACTCCCTGTTGGCACGAGGGTGGGGTGGGTGCCGAGGCAGCGGCAGCCGCGAAGCGGACAGAGTTGAGAGCCAGCTCTGTCTGTGGGTGTGGCGGCTGTTCTTGTTGGCTGTGTGGGAGCGAGCGGCGTTGTTGTCGAGTCGAGGCTGAGGCATGTGAGAGGGCGGACAGCGTCAGTGCCATGAACGATTGGGACTTGTGGCGGTCTGTGCGAGACCCAATTCGCCTAATTTCCCTTGAAATTGGGGGCACAGTGAGCAGGTCCGAGCGCGCCGTGTCTTTGGCAGATTGGGACCTTTGCACCCTCTCCTCTTGTCCTCGACGGTTTGTTGCTCTCGACCTGTTCCTTGCTCCTCTCGCTCTCAGCTCTCTGCCTTGCTCTCGCGCCTCCTTCATGTCCTTGTCCTTGCTCTCTCTCTTCGCTGTATTCCTCAGTTTTGTCCGTCGCACACCTCCTTTGCCAAGTGGACAGCGCACCACGTCTACGAACGCATCCACAAATCCACATTGCCGTTCTTGTCATCATCCTCTTCATTCGTGTCGGGTCTCCTGTTCCCTCGTTCTTTCATTTCCCAACAACATACACATATCCACACAGAAAGCGCGCGCACACACACACACACAAACACACACATACGCACTTGTTCTTGCCCAGAGACCTTGTCGGGCAGCGCCTCATCTCGCACGTCAAAACAGCAGCAGCTGACACCGCCCCCAGACCTCTAACCAGCCATACAACAACAGCTCTCTGCCGCCGCCTCAGCCAACGTCTCCGCCCACTTCTGCGTCACCCTTTGCATTTGCGCCTCCGCCTCTTTCATCTCTGCCAGGCCCAGGCTCGCGCCCAACGAACAACAACTCACCTGCATCCTTTGTCAACGCCAACTTCAACCCAACGGCCATGCACCAGGCTGACCAGACGACGGCGCCTGTCGCTCAGGACTATGCGTCCTATTACCCCCGCACCCAGCCACCACCCCAAGGTGGCGCACCCGGCGCCACGAACAGCGCCTACCCCGCATACGCTGGCAGTCACCCTCTGGGGTACCGCACCGTCTCGGGTGCGACGGACACGACCCGTGCTCCTCCCCCGCCGCCTCTCCGCAACGTGCCTGCATACTCGACGATGCAGTCCAACATGGGCTCGCAACCAAGCCCGACCGCGTCTAGCCCCTACGGCTACCCTATGCGCAGCCCGGCCTATGCCAGCTCGCAACCTTCACCGCGCGGCGGCAGTCTCGCGTACCAGCAGGCTGGTGGCTACTACTCGCCGTACGGTCAGCCCCAGGCACTCGATATGCCCCGCTCCCTCTCGTACCCCAACACATACACCCAGCCGTACACCACGTACCTCCCAAGTATCTCGACCCCGACGCTTGTGTCGCCCGATGGCCTCCCTTCGCTTCACCGCCACGGCTCAACCCCATCAATTGCCACGGTCGGCGGCCAGCCCCCAATGGGCTACGCCTTTGCCAGCCGCCTTCCTCTGACCGAGCGGCCGTTCAAGTGCGACCAGTGTGTGCAGAGCTTCAACCGCAACCACGACCTGAAGCGCCACAAGCGCATTCACCTGAGCGTCAAGCCCTTCCACTGCGACAAGTGTGGCAAGACGTAAGTGACCAAAGTGCTTTAGTATCAAGTCTGACCCTGCAGCTTTTCTCGCAAGGATGCCCTGCGTCGTCACTGGATGGTGAGGGGATGCCGTGGCGAGGACGGCGCGACTGCACCTATCACGCCTACGTTTAACCCAAATGGGCCTCCCCCGGAGCTGTCCCCGGGGCCCGAGAACGCGTCCAACACGTCGTCCAACACGAGCAGCACGTCGACAGCTCCCTCATCCAACCCAGCCAAGCTGGCGTACGGGACCAACCCGATGAGCTTCAACCACCCCTCGGCGCCTCCTCCTCTTTCCAGCCTGCCGCCCCGCCAGTCGTCGGACCAGCCATCCCAGATCCTCCTGACCCCAAATGAGCTGGCGTCCAAGTCTGGCATGGACGACAAGCTCAAGCTGGACTCGGTCACTCTCGACTCGGGCATGGACCGCAACCCCGAGACCCCAACAACGGGGTACTTTGAGACGGGGCGCAAGGACTCGCTCGGAGGCATTCCCGAGAGTGCCACATCGTCGACGTTTTCGCGTTACGCAAACTCGCCAAAGGACGACATGCGCCACCAACCTTACCGCCGTGCGCTGCCGTCGCCGTCAGCACTGTCGGCGCCGCCTATTGACGGCAAGCCGCTCTTCGACAACAAGCCCGTGTTCAACATGACCTTCCAGCAGGGCCCGCACAGTTTGTTGACACCCAACGACGACGACATGAACAAGGACAACAATGGCTCGCCAGACACGAACTGGGCCCGTCCTTGGTAATTGCATCGGCACGTCTCGTTCCAGTATTCGCTTCGCATCCTGCATCGCTGCCGCTACAACCATGGCACATCTCAACCACCACCACCACCACCACTACACAAACCCATTGGCATGTACGCAGGCCAGGCGACCAACACACATGATCCGGTCGCTGGCTTTCGCGCGCGTTCCCTGTTCCCACCTCTTGTCTTGGGCTTTTCCTTTATTTCCCTCTCGTCTCGTCGGTTTCTCGTCTCGTACGGCTCTTATATATACGCTTGGGCCATTACATCGTGGCACACTCGTTCGCAGCCGCCCTTAGCTAAAGGGGGGTCTGTTGGTCTCTGGACATTTAACGGTATGCCCACCGTCACCCGCTGTGTCTCCCGTCCATCATTTGGGAGGCCGTATTGGTACACAATAGTTGTCATACATGTCTGCAATGTAGCGGGCTCACTTCACATTCGGGGAGTTGCGCAAGGGTAGCGATCACTGACTTCGACTGACTTATCTCTTGTGCCAAGTCTTTTGGCAGAGGCCGAAATCTCGGATCCGAACTGGTTGGTTCAAAAGGGCCCGGTCTCTGCGCCCTCCACCCTGCGTCATTCATCATTTTGGCCACCACACAAACCACCGACCGGCCGATTTACACTCACTTGTCAGCTTGTACACTTCGTCCCACCATGTCGACCTACGCCGCGCCATTAGAAAATACAAGAGTACGCTGGAGTGGACGGTGGAGTGCTGACGCAAAGAATGTGACGATCGTCGCGCACGTCGACCACGGCAAGACGTCGTTTGCCGACTCTTTGCTGTCGTCGAACAACATCATCTCGACGCGCATGGCTGGCAAACTGCGGTTCCTCGACTCGCGCGAGGACGAGCAGGAGCGCGGGATTACCATGGAGAGCAGTGCCGTGTCGCTGCGCTTTGACATGATGCGCGCGAGCCCCAACGGCCCCGTCGCCGCCAAACACGTCCTCAACGTGATCGATACCCCCGGCCACGTCGATTTTGCCAGCGAGGTGTCGACCGCGAGCAGGTTGTGTGACGGCGCGCTTGTCCTCGTAGACGTATGGGAGGGTGTGTGCACGCAGGTGAGTAGTCTTCGGTGGCCTGTATGTGTGTGTGTTTATGCTGAGACTAGACCATTGCCGTGCTCCGACAAGCCTGGATCGACCGGCTGCGACCGCTGCTTGTGATCAACAAGATGGACCGGCTGATCACCGAGCTGCAGCTGTCGCCTTCGGAGGCGTACCACCACATTTCGCGGTTGATCGAGCAGGTGAACGCGGTCATGGGCAGCTTTTACGCGTCCGAGCGGATGGAGGACGACCTGCGGTGGCGTGAGGCGCGTGAGAAGCGGCTGGCCGAGCGCGCCGAGGCGCTCGCGGCAGGAGAAGCGCCGGAAGCAGAGGGAGCCGATGACGAGGGCGACAACGAATTCGAGGAGCGCGAGGACGAAGACATCTACTTCTCGCCTGAGCGCGGTAACGTCCTCTTTGCGTCGGCGATCGACGGCTGGGCGTTCCGTCTTGGCAAGTTTGCCCGCCTCTACGCTGACAAGCTCGGGTTCAAGGAGGGCAACCTCCGCCGCGCGCTGTGGGGCGATTGGTTCCTCGATCCCAAGAGCAAGCGTGTCGTCGGCCGCAAAGCGCTCAACGGGCGTCCTCTCAAACCCCTCTTTGTCCAGTTTGTCCTCGAAAACATCTGGCGCGTCTACAACACCGTGCTGGAGGAACACAACCCGGACGCGACCGAGAAGATTGTCAAGGCGCTCAGTATCCGTGTGGCACCACGCGAGCTCAAGTCAAAGGACACGCGCACGCTTCTGCACACGATCATGCAGCAGTGGCTGCCGCTGAGCACGGCGACGTTCCAGGCCGTCGTCGACGTGATTCCCCCCCCCAACGTTGCGCAAGGTATCCGTATCCCCTTCATGCTGCATCCCGAGGAGGCGCGCGCGAGCGCCACGCCCCTCTCCCCGGCTAACGACCTCGAGAAGGCTCTTTACTCGTGCGACCAGCGTCCAGAAGCCCCGCTCGTCGCGTACATCTCCAAAATGTTTGCCGTGCGCCGCGGCGACCTCCCGCAGTTTAAGCCGCGCGAGCTGACCGCGGAAGAGATGCGCGAGCGGGGTCGTCAAGAGCGCGAGAAGCGCGCCGCCGCGCTCGCAGCCAAGCGCGCCGCAGGAGAGGAGGGCGCCGAGGCGGATCCGAACGAGCTCGCCAAGCCCCTCGAGAGCCTCAACCTCAACTCTGCCGAGCCTATTCTGGAGAGGATCGACCAGCCCGAGCCCGAAAACGACGATAGCGAAGTTCTGCTTGGCTTCTCGCGCGTCTTCTCGTCCGTCCTACGCCGCGGCGTCACGGCTACTGTCACCCTGCCTAAGTACGACCCCGAGCTCGGCCCGACGCACCCGCGCAACGCAAAGCACGTGCGCAAGGCTGTCGTCTCGGACTTGTACATGATGATGGGCCGTGACCTTGTCGCCGTCGACTACGTGCCTGCCGGTCACGTGTGCGCCATCGCCGGCCTCGACGGTATCGTGCCCCGCAACGGCACGCTGTGCGCCCCGAACGCCAATGGCGGCGAGCCCGATGCGGCGGGTCTCGTCAATCTCGCCGGTGTCAACATGCAGGCGGCGCCCATCGTGCGCGTCGCGCTCGAGCCAGAGAATCCATGTGAGTACTTTAGAAGCCAGTGCAAAGCTGACGGCAGCCGACATGCCCAAGCTGATTGAGGGCCTGCAGATTCTCAACCAGGCCGACCCGTGTGCCGAGTACATTGTACAGGAGACAGGCGAGCACGTCATCCTCACTGCAGGCGAGCTGCACCTCGAGCGCTGCCTCAAGGACCTGCGCGAGCGGTTTGCGCGATGCGCGATCCAGGCGTCCGAGGCGATTGTGCCGTTCCGCGAGACGGCCGTCAAGGCGCCGGACATGGCGCCTCCCAAGACGGCCGGCGCACCGCGCGGCACGGTTGTGA
The DNA here is from genome assembly GCA_002335565.1 of Cutaneotrichosporon arboriforme. Taxonomy (NCBI): domain Eukaryota; kingdom Fungi; phylum Basidiomycota; class Tremellomycetes; order Trichosporonales; family Trichosporonaceae; genus Cutaneotrichosporon; species Cutaneotrichosporon arboriforme. The sequence continues at coordinate 1,246,585 of BEDW01000005.1, read as the reverse complement.
GCTCAGTGTACGACGGCCTTGTCGAGTTTACGCTGCGTGCCGTGCCTCTACCTCCAAGCGTCATCGAGTTCCTTCTTGCACACCAGAACACCATTGGAAGCATGCTGGTGCAGAGGCGGCAGCAGAGCGAGAACGGCGAGGAAGACGACGACGGCGCTGCCGAGCACAGCCGCGAGGCTGAGGCAGGCGTGCGGACTCTGACGCCTGACGAGTTCTGGACCGAGCTGGCCGCCAAGTTTGACGCCGCTGGTGGCGAGTGGGTTGGCGCTGCGGACCGCGTGTGGTCGTTCGGCCCCAAGAAGATCGGCGCCAACGTCCTCCTCGACCCGGTAGGCAAGAACACGCTGCGCTTGCGCGGGCGCGAGGCCGTGTTCGCCGAGGCGCGTAACCGCGGCCAGACGGCGGAACAGGCGCTTGCGTCAGCCGACGCGGCTGCCGACGCCGAACGACAGGCCGAGGCGGAAGCAGAGGCAAGTGCGGCGCAGGACGCGGGCGACGTCGAAGCGGCAGAGAAGGCGCGTCGCCTGCGCGACTTTGACAACTCGATCGAGGCCGGGTTCCAAATGGCGACGTTCCAGGGCCCGTTGTGTGCCGAGCCGACGGTTGGCATGGCGTGGGTGGTCGAGGACGTGTCGTACCGGCCGTCGGAGGAGGACGATTCCGGTCGGGGACGCGCCTCGGCGGTTGTCGGCGCGCTCATCTCGAGCGTGCGTGACGCCGCGCGCGCAGGCCTGCTCGACTGGAGCCCGCGCATAAAACTCGCAATGTACACGTGCGACATCCAGGCAAGCACCGACGTGCTCGGCAAGGTGTACGCTGTGGTGGCGCGGCGCAGGGGCCGTATTGTGTCTGAGGAGATGAAGGAGGGCACGTCGTTTTTCACCATCCGCGCGCTCCTCCCCGTCGTGGAAAGTTTTGGCTTTGCCGACGAGATCCGCAAACGTACCTCGGGCGCGGCGTCGCCGCAACTCGTGTTTGCAGGGTACGAGACGCTCGACCTCGACCCGTTCTGGGTGCCGACCACGGTCGAGGAGCTCGAGGACCTCGGCGAGAAGGCCGACCGCGCCAACGTCGCAAAGGGCTACGTCGACGCCGTGCGTAACCGAAAGGGCATGTTTGTTGAGCGCAAGATTGTCGAGTTTGCAGAAAAGCAGCGCACCCTCAAGAGGTAGTAGTAGTCTAGTCTAGTCACATCAATCATGCATCATGTCTTGCCAGTCGCACTTTATGCATATTAATTGGTAGAGAGACAACAGGTATCACGCCAAGGCAAAGCAGCTTCCTATTTGGGCGGGGAAGGCATGTGTGCAGCCTACGAGAGGACGGCGATAAGGTGCGACGTGACGACGTCGACCTCTTCGACGGCGGCTGCGGGTTAGTATGTATGGCACTGGCTGTACCCACCCTTGAGGACAATCTTGACAAACATGGCGGCGGCCTCTGGGATATCCTTTTCCATTTTCGCGAGGCCGTCCGGTGCGAGTTTCCAGAGGACCGTCTCGCGTTCGGCGACGACAGTCGCGTTGCGGTGCGTGTCGGAGAGGGCGCTGAGGTCGCCCGCGACGGTGCCCGCGACCATGGTCTCCTGCACCCTGTCGTTTGCGTTGTACTCGTACGTCGCGCGCAGGCTGCCCGACTCGATGAGGTACAGGCCGTCGGACGCGTCGCCCTGGCGCCACAGCACGCCGCCGTCCTGCACCACCTCGCGGGTAAAGTAGGGCGTGAACTGGGCAAAGAACGATTCTGGCTGGGGGATGCTAGCGTACGGACCCATCGTCTGGCGCAGGATCGTCAGCGGCTGCGCGCCGCGCCGCCGTGACGGCGACGTCTCGACCGCTGACGCCGAAGCGTCCGCGTCCGTGCTGGTCGAGGGATCAGGGCTCATTGGATGGTACGCTCGGCGTCAGTCAAGGCACAAGGAGGTCACTTACCACTCGGCAGGGTGTCGTCCCCCGCACGCGCGAGAAGTGTGCGCCGGGGCGAGTTTTGGAAGCTCTCGGCGAGCGTGAAGGGCATGCGCTGGATCTTGGGGAGGTCAATGTTACGCGCGGGCGGCGGCTCGTCGCCCTTGACGCGCTGCATCTGGTTTTCGTAAAACGCAGTGAGGTAGGCGTTTTCCGTCCACTCAAGGGCGTCGTTGAGGCTCGCAAACACCTCGACGCGCGTGCCCTCCTGGTCCGCCCAGAGGTCGACTGCACGCAGCGCCGTGCCGACAAGACCGTGAGGGTCGGCACCGCACAGGATCAGCAACACGTCCTTGCCCGCAAGGATACGCTGGATGCGCACAAACGCCTCGGCCGAGCTAAAGTCGAGGCCGGCGACGAGGGCAAAGTCGATGATGAGGAAGCGGATCGGGTTCTGCTCCCATTCGGCCATGTCGACCAGGCTTCTGATCTCGTCCTCGACGACACCGATCGTGCCGAAGAACAGGAAGCCCTGCAGCTTCATGACACACGTCTGTGAGCCGACGCGCTGAATAAAGGCTCTCTGGGCGCGTGGTCGGCGGACGGTCGACTTGGCCGTAGAGCCGTTGAGAACAGCACGGATTGGCCTCCGGCGCGAGCTCTGGATGACAAAGAAGACGCAGGCGAGGATAATGCCAATGAACAGGCCGATCACAAAGTCAAACACGGTCATGCCGATCGCGATCACCCAGATGGTGATGTACTCCATGCGGTTGACGCGGTTGCGTGTGTCCCAGAGCGACTCGACGACTAGGTCAATGCCGAGCACAAAGATGAGCGCGGCGACCATGGTGATGGGCAGGAAGCCAATGGCAGTAGGGCCGACGCACATGACCGCAAACGTCGCACCGGCGAGCATGAGTCCGGCGAGACGCGTGTCGCCGCCGACGCGGTAGAACAGCACCGTGTTGACGTAGCAGAGGTAGTTGGGCACTGAGCCGAATAAGCCCGAGCCGACGTTGGACACGCCGTGCGCGATCAGTTCCTGGTCGAGGCTCACGTTGTCCTCGGCAAGCGACACGCCGAGAGCGGGTACGTTGAGCGGCACGTGGAGAATGCCGAAGAAGACGAGCGCCAGCTGCGATGGGAAAGCCGACCAGAACACGCCCCAGTCGACGTGGCGGAAGTCAAACTTGGTGTAGAACGTCCACCACGGCTGGACATTCTGGCCGACGTCAAACACCCATCCCTGGTCCCGCAGCCACTGCCAGTCCCAGCCGAAGATCGCGACGAGGATGTAGAACACGGCCGGTATGACGAGGAAGTAGGCCGGGAAGATGAGCTGGTGGTGAAAGAAGTGGGTGATGACGCGGAGGAGGACCGCAAGGCCGAAGGGGATCGTCCACAAGAGGATGTTGTGCGCGTCCTTGAAGAACAGCTTCAGCGTCTTGAGGTTGTAGTCAAAGTTGCCTTCGGAAAGACCAAGCGACACCTGCAAGCCCGTAACGATGAGAAAGACACCCACGCCGCCGATACATCCCACAAGGATGTGTCGTGGGAAGTAACCGATGAGCGCGCCGAGTCTAAAGTAGCCAAGGGCAAAAAAGACGAGGCCCGTGACAATGGACGAGAAGGCAAACGCAACCATGGTGGTCGCGACGATGGCGGCCGAATCGCCGTCGAGCTCCTTCTGGATGAGGTTGCAGATGATGTGGAAAAACGGCACGGCCTCGATCATCATACTGCCGTTCCCGGCCTTGAAGATGCTGCCGCCGAGGGTATAAGTGAGCTGGGCCACGATGCACGAGACGAAGAACATGGACACGCCGAGGGATCCGTAGTCGGGGTAGTAGGACGTCGCGGGGAACAGGATCATGCCGTAGCTCACGCCGTCGAGGACGTTGAGTAAGAGGCCGAGGATTACGGCGGGTACAGCCTTGATGGGCTCCTCGACGCACGCCTTGAGCACGTCGGTGGTCGTAACCTTGGAGAGACGGTTGCGCGCCGCCTGGAGGTCGACTGCGGTGCGCGCCTTCCAACCACTCTTGCGGTCGCTGCCAAGCAAAGGGGTGCGCTCGCTAGGCGGCTCGCCGCGCGCGAGATAGCGGCGCAGTTCCGAGCTGTCGCCCATGTCTTCTTCGTCGACCTCGGCGACACCAGCGAGGTGGGTAGTGCGGTCGTGGAAATATGAGCTGTGGGAAGGTCGGCGAGGCTGGGCACCGTCACGGGAACGGACGCTCGTCGTCGGGCTCGTCGCCACGGGAGCGGTGGCCTTGGCAGCGGACGACGGGGCGAGTCTGCCAGACTCGGACGACGCCCCTGCAGTTCCTTCGGGCTCGAGGGGACGGGCCTGGGCGTGGGGCGTCGTCTCCCCAGAATCGCCCGATTCGTCCCCGCCTTCACCGTTCTTACGGCGTCCGCGCTCCATTAGCTTGCTCAAGCCGCTGGGTCCAGAAACGGACGACGCCGCGCCGGCGTCGCTGGATCCCGCACGGCCGAGGTCGATGCCACCTGTCGACTGGAACGACGCACGGCGCGCGCCAGCAGTGACGGGCTCTGAAGCGCCGTAGTTTGCGAGGAGAGACTGGCCCGAGAAGGACATGGACGCAAGGCGGTTCGTCGATTCGCGAATCGCTCGCGACGTGTGGCTCGTCCCCAACGTCTCTCTGACTTTGTCAGTTTCCTGCATGACGGTTGCAGCGGCAACAACGACAACCACCCTGTCGCGCCAGTCGCCCGCACTGGGGCCATGTGACGGGCATGGAGAGTGACGTTGAACAATGCAATGGTGTGCGTGCCCAACAGAGTTGATGGGTGGTGAGAAAAACACCTCAGCGCCCAAAATGGCGCAACGAATCGTGAGGGGGCAACACGTTCAAGACACAACAGCCATGTCATAGCCGGCTGTCGTTGCGTGACGACAACACAACTGCCATGCAGCTAGACAGAACAGGAAATCCCTCGCACAGGCGCAATTGCACGAATCGAGACGTGGGAGTCACCTGTTCCGCGCCGCATGCGCCGCACAGTGGTGGGACGTGCACACCCCGGCCAAAGCTCGGCGCAGGAGGTACAAAAGTGCGCAGGCCCCAAGCCCTTTCGACCTACACACCCCTACCAAGACACAATGTCCGCACTCACTCTTCAAACTGGCTTGATTCACTTGCGCCGTCGTCTGCGCCATGGCTGTGTGCGGCGGGGGCGTGGGCGTCCGCGGAGTGGTTACGGGAGTGGTGGTGGTGGTAGTGGTGGTGTGGGGCGTCGTCGCCGTGGTCAAAGCTGATGCGGCGGAAGAGTTTGGAGACGAGTGCGTCCGGGGTACTGACGCGGCGGGCGGCGTTGGTTCCGGCGCTAGGACCGGGAGCGTGCGTGGCCGCGAGCGAGCTGCTGTAGTGCGCGCTAGGGTGCGTCTGGTGGTGCGGGTCCGCAAAGCGCGAGAAGGCCGACGACGACGATCGCTTGCGCCCCGTCACACCTAGCTGGCCTGGCTGGGTGTGCGTAGGCAGCACCGACGTCGAGCGCGCGTCCTGCGGCGACGTGCCGAGCGCGGGGGCCACGGCCGGATCGCGGGCGGGCATCGCTACAGGCAACCGAGGAGAGTGTAATGGACCAAGAAGAACAAAGTGGTGCGCGGTGTTGTCGGGTCACGCTGTCAAGGTTGCATCTGTGACTTGCAAGGTGGGGTCCCCTGACGTGCGTGGGGTGGGCAGCAGCAGCCGCCGCGCCGAGCAAATGTCACCTGCCCTGTATGGACATGGTGGTCATGCGCCGCCCTGTCCACCTGCACACTCTATCGGCTCTTATCTCGTCACAGCCTCTGCAAGCTTGCCGCCGTCCAACCAGCCGACGGCGATGTACGCTTTTGCGCAACACCAAACTTTCTGCATGCTGTATTCGGACGTGCCGGAGAATCGGCGGCCATCAGGTATCGCCCAATGGCCATGCAGTGATAGGCGGGGCATGCTGATATGCTGTCATGGGCTAGTCTTAGCTGCGGAGCCGAGCGTGTAGGGCGGAGATGGGATCGACACTGCGCATGAGGTCTCATGCCAAGTCACGTCACAAAGGGCGTGTGATCGTGTGAGGCTGCTGTTTCGGTGACGCGAGGGCCAGCATGGCGAGATCTGCAATAGGAACATGGTGAGATTAGTGGCGTGCTCGTCGTCGACAGACACAAAAGCAATCAACTCTGGTGCAATGGCAAGTCGGATGTATGGCTAGAAGGGCCAGGCCGGCCAGGTTTGGTGGGACACGCGACGAAGGTGTGGGTGAGGATCGCCGGGAGGATCGGGAGGAGAGGAGAGGCAGAGAGCACATACGCCGCTGGGCTTGAGCGTCCGTCGAAGCGGTGAAGAGCGGAATGCCAAGCCGATGTCCGGCCCGAGGGCGCATCTACTGTATCGGCCACGACGCGTGACTGTCGACCTCGGCAACTACTTCAGCGGCGCAGTGAGTGAGCGCGGCGATGGGCGCTGAGATCGCATTCACATACCCGGACGGCACAGTCTGTCTTGGCAACGTGCAGCTGCCATTGCCTCGAAGCGAGCCGAGAGTGTGCCAGCAAGATCACTAGCAACTACTACTGCAAACACATCCTTTGTGAGATCGCGCGAGTGTCGCGGATCGAGGCATCGCTATCCCAGGTCAAGGCATGCAGAGCCCCACTTCACCCTCTGTTGTATGTAGCCACAGCGTCAACATTGGACATGGCGTTCTCGGACCGCCACAGTGTCGGAAGGCGGCGAGGTATGCCCCTGCTCGTCTACTCTGTTCTCGATGTTTATGGCCATTGCCTGTCGGATGGCCCAGTGAATTGCGCTCTAGCAGGCCGTTTACGGCTCAAAGTTATGCTATTCTCGTCGGCCGGTAACTCTGTATGGTCCTGCATTGACCACTGGCGTCCAAGGTCCTGCATTGACCACTGGCGTCCAAGCTTTACGTCGACAAAGCCTGGCAATGAATCAATTGACACCCGCCGACGTAGGCAGCGGTACAAAACCAGTCCTGGGGTGCACACGCGTGCCGAACAACGGCCGACGCGTGCCATCCCTGCTGCTGTACACCTGAATGGCCTGAATGGCCTGAATGGCACACCCAGTTGGGCATTTGGGTTGAGCCGTACCAATTCAGTTGGACGTCAGGACGCGACTGCCTCTCTAAACCTGATTGCCTGAAATACAACAACCACACGCAACTGGATGGACGGATGGTAAACAATAATGGCCTTGAACGGGTGTTCTAACACAACCCATGCTTGTGACCGAGGATGTTCTGCACTAGTCTCTTCAAGACGAGCCGGAGCGCGTCCAGATGTCAGACCCGTGACGGCTCCTTATGCAATCGCGTCCTATCCGCACGTAGCCGCCGCCAGCCGCGTTAATATCCCCTTAGGGAGGGCAAGTTTGGGTAGGGGCCTACAGAGGTACAAGAGTTGTTTGCTGGCAAAACCTAATTGAGCCGCGTGAGTGCAGGCTATCTGCGACGGATCTGGCTCGTGACCTCTACATACTACTGGGCACACTGACACTGGAATGCATCGCCTGGAGGACATCCCTTAAGGTAACCTCGAGTACTCTAGTACGCCCAGCGCCACGGCTGACCTACGAGTTGGGACAGCAGCAATGCAAGAGCAACAAGTCGGCAGGCAATGCCGGACAGGGTCGTTGTTGAGGATTGTTTGTGTCTCTATTGTGGGCTTCCAAGGGCATTACACCAGAGGAACAAGAATGGGTTTTCCGGGTTGTGCCTGAATTATCCCTGGTGCACTAACCTTTACGGAACGTTCGGGACGTCCTGACCTGTTCGTTCCTCTCTCGACGCGTGCGGGCACGACCTCGGTCACGAGCACAAGTGGGGCCGTCCAGAGGTGTGGTGCACTCGGGCTTGCGCGCGATTGTGTCTCGTTCTGTCAGACACTTGCATGAGATTAAGGGGCCAACAGGGAGATGTCCTAGGCCGTATCCTGGCGTGGCGTGTGGGGTGTGGCGCCTGCCTCTACAGGAACAGATGTTTGCAAGGTCGGGCGGGGTGTTCGACAGAACACACCAAAGGAGAACAGTCGCGCACAGAGCCGGCGTCTGTGCCATCGCAAAGTTGGTGCGGGCCGGGTGTGCGGCGTCCAGAAGAAGCGCTCGCTAGACCCAACATAATGATACCAGCTGACCTCTTCATCTCCCCGTTCGTCTCCTTCTTGTCACCAACTCATCCTCATCTTTATACCCCTCTCCTCCTCTCTACCTCTCGACCTCCTCCGTCTCCTCTCTCTCTCTCCCCCCGCCGCCCCCACGCTCTTTACCCAACAGGCCGCTCCCACTACAGCTCTCATAACTCCACCCCGAAGTCGCGCTCTGGCCTCCTTACAGAACGCGTGGCTGACCGTGTACTCTTCTGCCCCGACTCTCCCTCGCCATGCTCCTCTCCGCCGTCGCCGCCGCCGCGGCGCTCGGCGCCCAGCTCGTCAACGCAGCCTCGGCAGACGACTGGCGCAACCGTACCATCTACCAGTGGGCATCAGCGCCATCTCAATGGGCCTGAATTCTATGCTGACCTTGGCAGGGTGATCACAGACCGTTTTGCCCCTCCCTCCGAAACTGCGCCTGCACGCACCGACCCACTGCCGGCCGACTGCGATCCCGCAGCACAGACGTGGTGTGGCGGCACATGGCTGTCGATCGTCGACAAGCTCGACTATATCCAGAGCATGGGCTTTGACGCCATCTGGATCTCGCCAACGAGCCGTAAGTCGGGACTGACACAAACAACAGGCACCGATCAAGTCTGACACTCTCCACAGGCAACATCGACTTCCAGACGCCGTACAACTTTGCATACCATGGATATTGGGTCAACGACGTCACGCAGATCAACCAGCGCTTCGGGTCCGAGGACGACCTCAAGCACCTGTCGGACGAGGTCCACAAGCGCGGCATGTACCTCATGGTCGACGTTGTGGTCAACGGTATCCCCGCGCTGAGCAACACGACGCAGGACGACCCCAAGAAGCTCCAGGACGACGGGTCGTTGTGGACTCAGACAGACTACTTCCACCAGTTCTGCACTATCGACTGGAGCAACGACACGTCGGTCAAGTACTGCTCGCTCGGTGACGACAAGCTGCCGCTCATCGACGTCAACACGGAGCACCCGCATGTCATCACGACGCTCCAGTCGTGGATCTCGGAGTTTGTCGCCAAGTTTGGCGTCGACGGCCTGCGTATCGACGCAGCCAAGCACGTCCCCGGCGAGTTCTGGCAGGGCTTCTGTGGCGCTGCGGGCGTTTTCTGCATGGGCGAAGTGTTCGACGACAAGATTGACTATTGTGCCGACTTTCAGAACAAGCAGTGGATGGACTCGATCCTCGGCTACCCTTTCTACAACGGTCTTTACAAGGCGTTCGGTGTCGCGCCAAAGGGCAACATGAGCGAGCTCACCGACCGCATCGTCGGCACGCTCAAGAGCTTCCCGAACCCCGGTCTCCTCGGCAACTTCCTCGAGAACCACGACACGCCCCGCTTCCGCAACGTGACGGCCGACCCGCAGTTGGCCTACAACGCCATGGTCATGCAGTTCATGTTTGACGGCATCCCCGTGCTCTACTACGGCCAGGAGCAGGACATGTCCATTGGCGCCGCGGACCCCTACAACCGTGCGGCCCTGTGGCCGCTGGGCTACGAGAACGGGACGACTGTGCAGCGCGTCACGCGCCTGAACAAGATCCGCCAGAGCCTCCTGCGCGCCGAAGATATCCAGTTTGACGGCAAGTCTTACCTCCAATCGCAGTCCACCATCCTCGCCAACACGACGTACGACGTCGCTATCCGCAAGGGTCCCGTCGTTCTCTCAGTGACCAACCGTGGTTCGCCCGAGGAGCCCGAGTCGTTCGCCATTGACAGCACGGGTTTCCCCGCCCGCTCCGCCGTCGTCGACCTCCTTTCGTGCCACGAGTTTGTCACTGGCGCAGGCGGCTCTCTTTCGGTATCGTACCTGAAGTCGGGCTACGGCGGCATGCCGTACGTCTGGGTGGCCGTCGACGACGCCAAGAAGATGGGCTTCTGCACCGACAAGGAGTTAGGCATTGACGCCTCGAGCCAGCAGACGCGGAATTCCAAGTCGGATGCCATGGTGACCGTCGCTGCGCCATCACTTCTCGCCGGCTGCCTCTTCACGGTCGCCACTGCTCTCGGCGCCGCGTACTTCTTGTAGTCTCCGCCCTGACGCAAGCCTGTCGCCGGTGCGCGCTGGCTCACGACCCGGCAGGTGTCCCCTACATCTCCCCTCTCTCTTCTTGGCTGCTTGGCGGCCCGCCGTCGCGGGCACGGACTCTTCTCGACTTCCCGTCGTTCTCTGGGAGCAACGCCTTGTTGTACAAATAATATGCATGAGGTTGCTTATGGCGTGGTACAACATGTGGGCTGGAAGTCTGGAAAGTCTCGGTCGCTACGCAGCGGTACGCACACGCTTAGCGGTGGGCGCGGCCGTCGCGTCAGATTTGCGCTTGTGCGCTGGGCGGGGCACGGGGATGCCGGAATCTGGCTCTCGAGCACCCTCGCCTTGGTCTGCTCCCTCCGCGCCCTCATCATCTTCAGCGTCCCTCCCTTTCCCTCTCCCCCTCGCTCCTCGTCGCCGCGGGACAAGCGTGACCTGGCAGGTAACGTTCCGCCCCTTCTCGAGACCGAGGGGGTGCGTGGACAGCGTGATGCGGAGGAACGGCCGGTGCGTCATCTTCGGTCTGTTGTCAGCCGCGGCTCCCCCGCCGTCGGACGTACTTGGTCTTGCCGGAGAGGATGCGTTCGAGACTTGGCCGCTCCGCTGGCGGAGAGGGCAGCAGGCCCGTCTCGGTATACTGCCACAGGCCGCGTTTCTCGCCCGCCTGCGCGGGCGGCAGGGAGGCGATGTACTCGCGCTTCACCTTTTCCACGACCGAAACGAGCCGAGGCGCGGCGAGCGTCGCGCTGTGCAGGCCCGACTTGCCGACCTCCTCGCTCTTGCCGCCGTCGTCATCTGGAGGGAGCGTGTGCAATACCAGCGGCCGCGATGGGTGTTCCTGTGTCTTTAGCGCTGAGTGCAGGTGAGGGTCAGCGCACGACGTACCTGGAGAAACGACAGGGCGAAGCGCGCATACGCCGCGACGTTACCCGCCGTCGTTATGCGCATTCTGTAGGGCTCGTCGTCGCCCATCGTGCCCATCGTGCTTGCCCGAGTACGCGAATGCAACAATGCAGTGGTACGAAGAGGAGGTGGTCAACAATCTGGCCAGGCACATGCCGACATGCCTTCACCCTCCCTCGCGTGGCCAACTTTCCCACGCTTGCCCTGACGGACCCTAATTCTGGCACGCGCGCGTCGTGTTCAAGAATGTCTGCATGTCAGTCGAGGATTAACACCCAAGTCGTGATTCCGTCGCCTTCGACCTTGTTCACCTCGCTCTCCCATCGCCCGACACGACGCTACATCTCCGCGCAGCATGTCGGTCGACCAGATCAACCCCGGACAGGCCGTCTACGCCCAGGACGAGGTGCGTTGCGGCCGCGCATGCGGGCTAGGCTCCCCCTAGCTCGTACCCGGTCACGCCGGCCAGGAGGATTTGTCACTGACGCCAGAACGGCCGGCCATTCATCATCGTCCGGTGTGTACCAACCTCTACGGGGGAAGGGAGCTGACGACAGCGAGCAGGGCAAGAAGGTCCGCACGCACGGCCTCGAGGCCATCCGCGTGAGTTGCCCGCGTGCTTAACACGACTGACTCCACCAGAGCCACATCCTCGCTGCGCGTTCCGGTACGTTGCGCACGCCTCGCGTCTTGGTAGGACGCCTCTGACCTCAGTGACGAACATTATCAAGTCGTCGCTCGGCCCTCGCGGTCTGGACAAGATCCTCATCTCGCCCGATGGCGACATCAACGTCACTAACGACGGCGCGACGATCCTCGCCAACATGGAGGTTGAGCACCAGATCGCCAAGCTCCTCGTCGAGGTGGGCTGCCGAGGCGGCGTTGGCTGACCCCCACAGGTGTCCAAGTCCCAGGACGACGAGATCGGTGACGGCACGACGGGTGTGGTTGGTGAGTGGCACCCATGGGCCGATCCCACTGCTACGTCACGCAGCGGCAAAGGAAGGTGTGTGCACCTGCTAACGTCCAGTCCTCGCCGGCGCGCTTCTCTCCTCCGCTCTCTCCCTGCTCGACCGCGGCATCCACCCCATCCGTATCGCCGACGGCTACGAGAAGGCGTGCGAGATCGCTGTCGCCGAGCTCGACCGCGTCGCTGACAGGGTACGCTCCGAGAGCCGCTACTGTTGCTAACGGCAGATCACGTTTAGCAAGGAGGACACGAGCAACCTGCTCAAGACGGCCAAGACGTCGCTTGGCAGCAAGATGTAAGTGAACTGTAACGCAGCACTGTGCTGACAACAGCGTGTCGATGGCGCCCGACCAGTTTGCCAAGATTGCCGTCGATGCGGTGCTCTCGGTTGCCGACCTGGACCGCCGCGACGTCGACTTTGAGCTCATCAAGGTCGACGGTAAGGTCGGCGGGTCGATCGAGGACACCAAGCTCGTCCACGGCGTCATCATCGACAAGGACATGAGCCACCCCCAGATGCCCCGCGAGGTCCGCGACGCAAAGCTCGCCATCCTCACTTGCCCCTTCGAGCCTCCCCGCCCAAAGACCAAGCACAAGCTCGACATCGAGAGCGTCGAGGAGTACAAGAAGCTCCGCGAGTACGAGAAGGAAAAGTTCACCGACATGATCAGGATGTGAGTCAACGGTGGAGGCGTGGCTTTGGTATCGGCTGTCGTCTGGGGTTATACCTTGGTGTGCGAGGCCGTACAGTGCTCTGCGTGACATCTCGATATCAATCTGCTTTAGCCTGAGCTTGCAGACATCGCCCTCAGCGCGACGCCCGCAGCTGTTTTGGGGCGCAACTATACGCTTTCGCTTCCCCCTCACCCCCTTCACAGATCCAGTGTACTAACCCCCAGGGTCAAGGACACGGGCGCCAACCTCGTCATCTGCCAGTGGGGCTTTGACGACGAGGCGAACCACCTGCTTATGCAGAACGAGCTGCCTGCTGTTCGCTGGGTCGGTGGCCCCGAGATCGAGCTCATCGCCATCGCGACCGACGGCCGCATCGTGCCGCGCTTCGAGGACCTCAGCGCCGAGAAGCTCGGCCACGCCGGTCTTGTTCGTGAGCTCACTTTTGGTACCACCAGGGACAAGATGCTCGTCATTGAGGAGTGCGCCAACTCGCGTGCCGTCACCGTCTTCGTTCGCGGCAGCAGCAAGATGGTGAGTAGAGCTTTGCTGGTCAGGGCGAGAAGGCAAGATGCCGAGTACAAGCTCGGGGTGTCTATGTGCACACTGGCGGGGCAACCGCATTGGGTGATGAAACGTCGGAGAAACGCCGGACAATCACACTGGTTTCATGCTAGATACAGAGAGATCATCGGCTAACTCGCCCAGATTGTCGACGAGGCGAAACGCTCTCTGCACGACGCCATCTGTGCAGTGCGCAACCTGGTACGGGATAACCGTGTTGTTTACGGCGGTGGCGCTGCCGAGATTTGCGCCTCTATCGCCGTCGCGGCCAAGGCAGACGAGGTGGGTCCCCACGGGAGCTTTGACCCCACCCTTGCGGTTATTGTCGTTGCCCCGCGCTAACAGCGATGCAGATCCCCACCATTGAGCAGTACGCGATGCGGGCGTTTGCCCAGGCTCTCGACGCCGTGCCTCTGGCCTTGGCGGAGAACTCGGGCCTGTCGCCCATTGACACACTCGCCGACGTCAAGTCGCGGCAAGTGACCGAAAACAACCCGAGCCTGGGCATCGACTGCCTTGGCAAGGGCGACAATGGTGAGTCTGAACATCTAGCATCGGCGACGCGTCTCCCGCGGCCGTTCCAAGGCCCAACCCCGGCTGCGTGCACGAGCCACGCACGTCGCAGGGCAACCTGACTGGAATGGCGTCTGGAGAATCGCCGGCGGTCTGGCAACCTCCGGTGGGGTTGTTCGGGGGAGGCGTCGTGCGGGGTAACCGATGTCAGGCACTGACGGCGAAATCACAGACATGAAGAACCAGTTTGTGTACGACCCTCTTATTTCGAAGCGTTCGCAGCTGCTGCTCGCGACGCAGGTTGTGCGTATGATCCTGCGCGTGGACGATGTGATCACGTCGGTCGACGACGTGACCGAGTAGACGCGCGGAGCAGAGTTATTGAAGGCCAAGGTTATTACTATGCATCGTAGAGTGGCATTGTGGCAGACAGACACCTTTGTAGCAACAGGAGTGCCGTTATACCCCACAACCCCCACTCAAGTGAGGCCGGCGCGGCCCACGGACGTTGGTTGTTGGTTGCGGTGTCTCTCGGGGGCCTCGGAGGAGAGGAGTGACGTCGTTTGGAGTGTGATTGGTTGGAATGTTGGCCGTGGTGGTGACGGACGGATACGGAGATGACAATACCAAATTATCCGCGAGTTTCGCCGTCGGCTTTGCATGGTCATAGAGGATAGTACCCACCGCCCCGAGGCCCGAGGGCCCTTGCAACCCCGCATGACATACGTCGTATGTAGTCACAGACTGTGCCTGTCGGCCGCGGCGAGGGGGGGAACAGAGAGGGGGAATGCATGCATGCGTGCCTACCTGGGTGCGGGGGGGGGTTGTGTAGGAGGGGGCCTTAGGTGCCACGGTTACAGTCCTGGATATGGGTTCGGCGGTTGTACCGGGGAGTAGAGGGGGGAGGAGACATCGTCGTCACTCCAAATACCCCCCCCAACCCCACCACACTACTTAGGTCTCTTTCTCTCTCTCACCCCTTCTCATCCTCCCCCCTCACCACTCCCACAATGCTTTCCACCACCCGCAACGCTCTTCGTCAGCAGGTGAGTATACTCTCGAGCTCGACTACCATGCATGTGACAGTACCGTACCATCGTCACATTAACTGCGGCGATCCTAGAACTCGCTCCTATCTTTTTTTTTGGGAGCGGAGCACTTTGGTAACCGGGCTCCAACTGGCCTGGGGCGGCCTTTTTCTACAGACGCCCCGGCTGCCTTGCGAACCGCAACTATACCTGTTGCTTCTGCCAGCAGCTCCACCGCAGTGCCACCTCGCTTCCTCGTGCAACCCCGTCGCTGACATGCCCAGCTCCGCAACCCCGTTGCGGCGCGCCAGTTCTCGGCGTCGTCGGCCACCCAGGCGCAGTCGCTCAAGGAGCGTCTCGGCGAGCTGATCCCCAAGCAGATTGAGGAGGTCAAGTCGGTCCGCAAGGACTTTGGCGACAAGTCGTTTGGCCCCAACACTGTTGACCAGATGTACGGCGGCATGCGTGGCCTCAAGGGCCTGATCTGGGAGGGCTCGGTCCTCGACGCCGACGAGGGTATCCGTTTCCGTGGCCTCACCATCCCCGAGGCCCAGGAGAAGCTCCCCAAGGCGCCCGGCGGCAAGGAGCCCCTCCCCGAGGGTCTCTTCTGGCTCCTCGTCACTGGCGAGGTCCCCACCGACGAGCAGGTCAAGGGCCTCTCGGCCGAGTGGGCTGCGCGCGCCGAGATCCCCGACTTTGTCAAGGAGCTCATTGACCGCTGCCCCAACACGCTCCACCCCATGAGCCAGTTCTCGCTTGCCGTCACTGCCCTCAACCACGACTCGGCCTTTGCCAAGGCGTACGCCAAGGGCATCAGCAAGAAGGACTACTGGCAGCCCACCTTTGAGGACTCTATGGACCTCATTGCCAAGCTCCCGGCCATTGCCGCCCGCATCTTCCGCAACGTCTACGGCGACGGCAAGCTGCCCCCCATCGACCCGTCCAAGGACTACTCTGCCAACTTTGCTGACATGCTCGGCTACGGCAACAACGAGGAGTTTGTCGAGCTGATGCGCCTCTACATCACCATCCACTCGGACCACGAGGGCGGCAACGTCTCGGCCCACACTGGCCACCTCGTCGGCTCGGCCCTCTCGGACCCCTTCCTCTCGTACTCGGCTGCCCTCAACGGTCTCGCCGGTCCCCTCCACGGTCTCGCCAACCAGGAGGTCCTCCGCTGGATCCAGAAGATGCAGAGCGTCGTCGGCAACGACCCCTCGGACGAGAAGGTCGCCGAGTACGTCTGGAACACCCTCAAGGGCGGCCAGGTCGTCCCCGGTTACGGCCACGCCGTCCTCCGCAAGACCGACCCCCGCTACACTGCCCAGCGCGAGTTCGCTCTCCGCCACCTCCCCGAGGACCCTCTCTTCAAGCTTGTTGCCCAGATCTACAAGATTGTCCCCAACATCCTTCTCGAGGCTGGCAAGGCCAAGAGTGAGTATCTCTTCCTCCAGACATAGCGATTTTCGCCGGGCCGATTATCACAACGGCATGACGTTCCGCACCCGTCCCTGAGGGTACGCGGTCTTCGGACCCCTCGGCCCCAAGAAGCCGGTGCGCGCGTCTGTCACTTTTCCCCACATCCCCCACGCGCCTGTTACATCCGCGTATTCCCGTCGTCGCTAACCCATCCCAGACCCCTGGCCCAACGTTGACGCCCACTCGGGTGTCCTCCTCACATACTACGGTCTCAACCAGCAGGACTTCTACACCGTCCTCTTCGGTGTCTCGCGTGCGCTTGGTGTCGCCTCGCAGCTCATCTGGGACCGTGCCGTCGGCATGCCCCTCGAGCGCCCCAAGTCGTTCTCGACCGCCCACATCAAGAAGATGTTCTCTGGCAAGCTCTAAGCGGCTGACTGTGGATTTTTCTATCGACCCGAAATCTCCTTCCCAGACGAACCGTAGCGCTAGTTCCCGCCCTCAGCATGTAGCAGGCAGCAGGAACAGGTGGTAATTTTGACAAAATGTGATCAGAGAGACGCAGCTGGTGCTGTATTGATGCACAATGTGGAAGCACACCTATCTATGCGTGAGAGCAGCGAGCGCAAGCCGATTCTTTCAGATACATACCGAGATCGCACTGATTGTTGGGCTTCGCTCTTTATCGGCCCGGCAATACCATTGACCGCTCTTGGCAATGCAATGTTACGCAAGGTTTAAGGTCGGGCCCCTCTGGGTGCCATGTTTACGACGAGACGGAAGCAAATTGATCTCAGCCACTCACCAACCCCACGCACTACTCGTCCCACTTGAACCACCCCCGACTCCATCGTCGCCGTTGTTGTTGTGTTTGCTCAACACCATACGTAAGCAGCGTTCGTTCTCCTCCACTCGACCTCTCCGGTATTGCTGCGTCGTCGTCGCCGGTCACGATGAGCATGAACAGCCCCCCGAGCAGCTTGGCCTCGCTCCTCTCGAGCGTGCCCAACGCGTATGCCGCGGCCCCCGCTCAGCCGCCCGCGGAGGACGGCAACCATGATGCCATAATCATGACCTGTGAGTGACGAGCGCGTCGTAGCCGGCATCCAGGGGCCGAGGCCATCCATCCACATGCGTCGTGGATGTAGGCTGTGGATGTAGTGCGCGAGCGAGTATGGCAGTGCTGACGGCAGACTTGCGCGAGAACTATGATGGGAGCGTAGAGGACAACGCCGGGAGTGAGTCACCAACTCTTGGACAGTTCTGACGCCAGATCGGTATCTGAACAACAGCGGGGCATCGGCAACCGGTGCTGGCGCGGGGACGGCCGCCAGCGCCAATACGGCCGGGAGCTATCGGGCACTAGCGCCTGGTCCTAGCCGCGGCGCGCTGCCGACGTCGGCCGCTGCGCCACCGTCCCCGCCCGACCCGTCGATAGCGATACCGCCGGCGCTAGCGAGCATTGCCGAGCCGCTCGTCGAGTCGAGCGCGGCGCTGTTCGCGCTCGACCTGCCGCCCGCACACGACGAGGCGCTGTTAGGCGGTGACGCGATGAACCGCGGCGAAATGGGCGGGAAGCGGCGCAAGGCGCCGCACGAGCGTGCCGGGTGGAAGGAGATGGACGATGACCGCCGCGGCGGTGGTGGGGGCACGCCGCGCGGAGAGAAACGCGCACGTACCAACGATGAACATGACACGGCGTCGGCGGCGGCGGCACAGACGGCAGCCGAAGCGGCCGCGACCCTCATGGGCTTTGACGGCGTCATCCCCGACCCAGCGCACCCCCCGGCCGAGGTCACCTCCGAAACGGCGGGGGCAGCCAAGTCCGATGGCCAGGTAGAGACGACGGACGATGCGCCGGCACCCAAACGTCAGCAAAAATCGTGCGTTTGCCGCCCGCGTACTTTGATCGAGTCCGACTAACGCTGGCAGGAAGGAGGCGCGCGCCGAGCAGAACCGCAAGGCGCAGCAGATCTTCCGCCGCAAGCGCGAGGAGAAGATCAAGCAGCTCGAGCTGGACAGCCTGGCGCTGCACAGTACGCGCCAGCGACTGCAGGCCGCCGAGCAGCGTCTGCACGACATGGCTTTTGTGCGTCGTCGCCTATTGGCATAGTGGAGCTGACGACAGGAACTCGAGGCCAAGATGATTGAGAATGCGGGACTGCGACGGGCGCTCGGCACGGCCGTCAGCGGCGCGGGCGCGTCCGTGACGCGTGCCGACGACACGCTCATCCTCTCGGCGGACGAGTACGAGCAGCGCGACAAGAGCAAGGTTGCCATTGCGCACGTCGATGCCGGCTGCGACGCGCTCGCGCGCGCCGCGCGCCAGCTCGCAAAGGCCAACCGTCAGCGCCGCGAGGACATCCACGTCGCCCACGAGGCGTCCCAGCACGCCCAGGCCTAGTTCGTAGAATAAGCGTAAAAAGCTAAGCAGAGGGCCGCCCCGCTATACATACATACTCTTAGTTTGTAGACCGAGTTATCTGTATCAGTATCAGGATGCGCCCGAGGGAGACAAGCCACAGCTCAGACTCGTCTAAATATAATGCTACATTCTACTACTCATCGTCGTCTATGGGGCCCGGCAACGCATACTGCACCTTGAGATTCGCAGCGTCTTGTAACAACTGTGGTCAGCGCAGAGGGAGACTAATAGCTCACCCTGTCTACGTCCATTGGGGGGAGGTCGAGGAGCATGAGCTTTGCCTCGGACCCGTCGAGCTCCTCGAGCGTCTCCTTGCAGGTAAGGAGGATGGCGACGCAGACGTAGCAGTGGAGGGCGAACATGTCATCCTTGGCCGCTGCAAAGTAGCTGTCCCACAGCCGCAAGACGTCGCCGAGCCACATCTCGCGCGCGAGCAGCGTCGTCATCCAGCTCATCGCCACGGCTGTCATGGGTACCTGCTCGTCTTCAAAGTACGCGTGCAGGTCGGGGATGGCTGTGCGGAAGAGGCCTAGCATGGTCCCGAGGCGCGACGGGAGTGGCGGGAATGTTTCTGTCGTCGTCAGCTCTGATCCCGCAACGCGCGAGCGACTCACGTATTCGCTCGGCGAGCCGCTCGTAGGCAAAGTACACGGCAATCGGGCGCGAGAGGCAGCACACGAACGGGGTGACGAGGTATACCCAGTCTACGGGCTGGGGCCTTGCGCCGGGCGGCCAGCGCGCACGGGGGCCGATCGCAACGTCCTCGTCCACCTCGTCCATCTCCGCCTCAATGTCGGGCACGCGCGGCCGACACCCCACAGCGTGCCAGTACTTGCCAAGCACCTCCTCGACGAGGGCGAGGTACGCGTGTCGAGTCGGCGGCGCCGTGGGTGCTGGGATGAGAAACCCGGCGCTCTTGGCCCGGAACGCGAGCGTGCCGTCGTCTAGGCTGAGCGGAGGCGGGGTGGACTGCGCGCCAGGACCGAGGTTCGGGCTCGCGCTCGCCCCTGGGCGTCCTGCCGCCGACGCGACGCGCGACGTCGCGCCTCCTCCGCCTGCACCCACTCCCCCGGCTCCTGAGCCTGCGCCCATGCCCGGGTTAGCCGACCACGGCGGCGCCCACTCGGCGGTCAAGGTCGAAATCAACGTCTCGTACGTCGGGCTCTCGAACCGCCGCGTATGGTGCGCCAGCGCCGTCTGCAATACCATGCTCGCGAGCTCGGACGGCAACGAGCTAGACAACTCCTGGTACTCTGTCCGCAGCGTCTTGAGTAATGTCATCTCGGCCGTCTTGTCCGACGACATGACGCCGAGCAGGTACATCCATACTTCCTGCCGTCAGCGTGTCGACCGCGGCAGACACGGGCCCGAGCTGGTGGACCCCGAACACGTCGGCTGTCGTCCATTACGCCTCGCCTCCTCCTTTGCCTTTGTTTCTTACTCACCCCTCGCACCCTTGGGGGAATGCCATTGCGCGCACTCTCGCGCAGCTTGTCGAGCTGCACATGCTGTTCGGCAGTGAGGAGCTCGATGTAGTCCTGCAAGTTGGTCGACATGGCGGCGTTGAGCGGGGGCCGCTGGAGGCGTGTCGGCATCGACGTCGACGTCGGCTGTCGGCTGTCTGGCTAAGGACCTATTGCGCACGCATGGCGCGCCGAGAGCGAGTGGGATGAGTGTCGACGGACCTTGGTCGATCCTTGGCCGCAAGAGTGGTTCATCAAGGTGGAGGGTGATCTGCATCATTCATTAGGTGGGTCAGCCACTTTGTATTGCATTTCTGATTACCTACTAAATTCATTAGGATTGTGGTGAATGACCCTGTTATCATATGCCAGTGCCTGCCCTGCCTGTGCGCCATCACTCTGTCAATTTCCTGGCTACATTTTTGTCTTCTTTTATCCCATACACTCTTGTCCCCCACCCCACGCAGTCAGCCACACACGACACCCATAGAAGACTCATCTCTCTCTGTGCCACCCACTCGATGTTGCTTCTTCACTCTTCATCCTTCATCCCAACGACCTCCTTATAGCGTGTTCCAACCCATAGCATAGGACTGTGGTACCCCCAGACTGCAGAGACAGACCATCCAGGCCAGACAGCTAGACAGCAGGCAGACAACAGAGACGCGTGACACATCAGACAACAAAGCGAGCGCGGTGGTAGTAGTGTGCAAGGGCAAACAATAAGTGTAGCTTGATCACAACACACTCTTTGCCTCCCTTGCGCATCCATACGCACCACTCTCGTACTCGCTCCTACCTACGCTTTGGCGCACCCCGTCACTCCTCCTCCCCTCTTCGTCTTATGTCGTGGGCGGACTGATCACTTACCACCTTTAGCAGACTCATCGCATAGTGGTTCTGTTTGGTACTGTCCAACATCATGTCCTATTACCCGCCCCAACAACACCGACAACACCCCCATCACCAGCAGCAGCCGCAGCAGCAGTATGGCTGGTACGGTGGCCCTCCACAGCCGCCTGCCGACCCATTCCGTGCGTGGTACGCCGAGCAACTCGCGACCCTCACCTTCAACTCGCGGCCCATCATTCAGGGCCTGTCGGTCGAGGCCATGAAGCAGCGAGACCAGCACAACTGGGCAGGCATGCAGGCTGTCGTTGAGGAGATTGAGCAGGCCGTATTGAGGGTGCGTCATGTCTTTACTAACCAACCCCATCTCGCTTTTTACTGACGTTTCAAAGGCTGCGCCACCGCACAAGCTGCCCATTTTGTACCTCATCGACTCGATCTCTAAAAACTGCGGACCGCCATACACCGACCAGCTGCTTCCCCCAGTCCTGCCCCGGCTGTACCTCCGCGCGTACCGCGAGGTTGACGGCGTGACCAAGTCCAAGATGGAAGAGATGCTGAAGCTGTGGCGCACGAGCGGACCCGGTGGCACCGAGCTGTATCCGCCCGGTGTGCGCGAGGCGGTCGAGCGGGACATATTTGGCTCGACAGCCCAGCTCACGCAGCAAGGCGTGCAGGGCGAGCTGCGCCATTTCCTGCGCGAAAAGGAGGACGAGATGGCAAAGGAGTTTTCCACCGGCTTGGCAAAGACGGTTAATGTACTTGTACAGATTGACCAGCTCTTGTCGTCGCAGCAGGTGTCGCCGCAGGAGCTTGTCGATATCAAGAACAGACTAAATGCCATGAAGGGCGGCCAGATGCCCACATCTGCAAACTTGAAGCGCCAGGCTCCGCCAGCGCAGCCTACGCCTCCTCTCCCGTCGCAGAACTTCCAGCCCCGCGCAGCTCACCCAGCGTACCCCGCGCCACCACCGCAGGCGTACCCGCCGCAACAGCAGCCGCCTCGGCAGGACTTCCCGCCGTTCCCTGCGCAGCAGCAGTTCAACGTCCCGCCGGCCGTGCCCACCCCGCCGCTCACTCACACTCCCACCCCCGCAGCACCGACTCCGATCCCCGCCATCCCCACCGACGTCGCCGACATCCTGCGTAACCTCAGCAGCTCTGGCGTCCTGTCCCAGCCGCGCACACCAGAGCCGACCGCGGTGAAGAAGACTGGCCTCGACGCGTACCAGGACATGATCCTAGCGCTCGACATGCGCGTGGACGTGTTCGACCTGACAAAGTGGGCCAAGACCACGTGGTGGCACGCTGACCTCAGGCTCTCGCTGCCCATGTCCCATCTGCCTGTGCGCTGCAAGCAGTGCGGCGAGCGTTTCCCCGAGGGCGAGAACAAGCTCCAGGCTCACATGGACTGGCACTTCCGTCGTAACCGCAAGGAACGCGAGACTGAGGGCCGCGGCGCCCACCGCAAGTGGCTCCCGCGAGCAAGCGTAGGTTTCATACTGCCCGTTCTGCTAACCTCCCAGGTGTGGGTGCACGAGAATGACGAGGCGGGTCCGTCCGAGCCCAAGCCTGCCGCGGCGACATCTACCAAGCTCAGCAACGAGCGCCTCGCTGCGCTCAAGCGCAAGTGGGTGCGCGCGCCGAGCGACCCGGCCAAGGCGACGACACCTTGCCCGATCTGCAAGGAGCAGTTCAAGTCGGAGTGGTCCGAGGACGAGGAGGAGTGGGTCTTCATGAACGCAATCAACGTAAATGGCACGGTAGGTCTTGCCTGAGCAATTAGAGTGAATGTTGACGACAGATATACCATGCCACGTGTCGGGCCGAGAAGATGAGCAGCGCGGTCGCAGCACGTCTACTAGGTAACGAACGGGCGCGGTCAAAATCGCCTGTGCCTGACGCGGCCCGGTCCAACGTCGCGTCTCCCACAACCTCGGCCGCTACCTCGCCCGCAAAGTCGCCAGCTCAGCTCCCACCGCAGTCACCGACAACCAGCGTATCCCCAGGCAGCGTGAAACGCAAGGCTGAGGAGGACGCACGGGACGAGGACGCCAAGCGCGTCAAAGTTGAGCCTGGCGAGAGTGCGCAGGCGCCAAGTGACGCTTCCGCGCAAGTGGGGGAGGTTCCCGCCCCGGCGACCGAGGCGGCGGCGGTGCCCTCGGGCGAGAATGCCAACACTGCTTCTGCGGCTGCCGACGACGAAGCCGGTGACACCACTGTCGCGACGACTGAGGACGCCGCTGTCAAGACCGAGCCAGAAACCAACTAAACCCTCCATTTCCTCACCTTTGCCTCCCCATGTTTGAGTCACAACGCATTGTCCATCCTACGTTAGTTCCTTGGCATTCACCATGCACGTTTCTGCACTCTCCTCGCACGCGGCTGGACGCTATTGCTGCATATGGTTTTGTCTTTCTAAGAGTATGCGCTACAAGACGGTGGGAGGTCTAAGTTTGAGTTGGGGGAAAGTATTTTGAGGGTTACGCCTCCCACCCCTCGGTGTTGCGGAGAAGCTTGTAGTAGAACTTTGTCGTGTCGAGATGACCCTTGAGCGAGATACGCTCGTTGACCGTGTGGACGTTTGCGCTCTGCGAGAGGTCGGCCGGCGTCCAGCGGTAGATGTTCTTGGTGAGCGACCAGGTGCGCGCCGTGTCCGTGTTGGCGAACATGCCCGTGGGCGCCACGACCGTCTTTTTGCCAAACGTAGCCTTGACCGTGCCGGCAATGAAGGCGAAGGCGGGCGTGTCGCCCGGCGTGATTGGCGCAGGCTCGAGGCCGTGCTTGTGCTCGTTACCCACAATCTCGATAGTGAGGTGCTTTGTGCTGCGGCGGCGCAGCGACTGCTCGCCAAAGATGGTGCTCGAGAAGCCGAGCTTGTCGGCAAGCGGGCCGATTAGCTCGAGGTAGTGCTCCATCGTCGCGTTCGTGTCCGACACAAACGAGATGCGGTGGTTGACGGTGGCTACAACGTTAGCAACAACCACATGATAACGGGAGGACACTCACCCTCGACACGCTCAGGGAGGGCATTGACCTTGACACCGCCGTTGATGAGGTCGATGGCGGTGGTGGTCGAGAGGAAGGCGTTGAGGACGCGGTCGCTGTCGGCGAGGTCCTGGGCGAGCTTGGGCCAGCGCTTGGGGTTCTCAACGCGGCGGCGCAGCTTCTTAGGGAACTTGGGCGCGTACTGGGCAAGACACGACAGGTACTTGATGTACGGCGACTGGGCCTCGAGCTCGGGCTCGTACGGGTGGTCCTCAAGCGCAGTGAGGAAACGGGCCATGTAGCCGACTAGATGTTAGCCTGGGTGTGCACAGCATGGAGTGGGGGAGGGCTGATAACTTACTGCCAGTGTGGACGGGGGCGACGGACGAGTGGCCGCCGGGGGTGTCGACGGTAAGCTTGACGCTCATGGCGCCCTTCTCGGCCATGCCGAGGGACGCGACGGGGATACCGTACGTCTCCTCGATGCCCGAGAAGCCCTCGTCGATGATGAACTCGATCGAGTCGGAGCCGTAGCGCTCCTCAATGACCTTCTTGATCTCGAGGGCGCCGCGGGCACCGCCAATCTCTTCGTCGAAGCCGTAGCCGACGAGCACGGTGCGCTCGGGCTGGAAGTCCTCGGCCACGAGCTTCTCGAGCGCATGGAGAATACCCACGAGCGAATTCTTGCAGTCGCTCGAGCCGCGGCCCCAAATCCATGTACCGGGCGTTTCGGGGGTAGCGTCGTAGGTGATCTCTCCCGACCAAGGGGGGAACTCCCACTGGTCCTCGGTGTCGGGGTTGACGGGAACAGTGTCCTCGTGAGCCATGAGGAACACGGGCTTGCGGTCCTCGTACTTGCCCTTCCAGGTAAACAGGTGGCCGTGGGTGTTGACAATCTCGTGGTCGAGCGTCTCAAACACGGTAGGGTACTCGGCCTTGAGGAACTCGGCAAACTTGTAGTGGCCGTCAAACGCCGGGTCGGTCGCGTCCGCGGGCATGTTGTCTTGGCTGACCGTGTCGATCTGCACAGCCTTGGACAGGCGCTCGGCGGCCTTTTGCGCAAACGCGTCGTCGGCGGACGGGTCCCACTCGGGCCCGACGTTGAGCACGTCGGGCTGCGCGGGGCACGCAGCCTCCTTGAGCAGCTCGGTCTTGTTGTACGTCGCCGCCCCCTTGCCAAAGACACCCCACGGCGTCATCCACGACAGGCCGCTGAGGCCCTTGTTCTTGTTACCGTGGCGGTGGCTGCCCTTGTGATGCTTGTGGCCCTTGTGAGGTCGGTGCTTGCCTCCTTTACGGTGACCGCCCTGATGGCCTGGGTGATGGTCGTGATGGCCATGGTGCATACCGCCAGGACGGTTGTGCATGTGTCCACTGCTGCCCTCGTCGCCGTCGGCAGTGGCGTTGTCGGCCTTGTTACCGGCTGCGACGCCGTCGGCGCCGCCGCTGCCGCGGTGAGCGTCGATGGGGCCAAACTCGGACATGGGCAGGTGCGAGTAGCCGGGGACCATGAGCTTGTAGCCCGCGAGGCCGTTGTCTGCGCGGCCACAGCCCATGGGGTTGGCGATTGCGAGGAAAGCGACCATGGCGAACACGGCCACGAGGGGGATGACCCGCTTCCAGCGCGACGAGCGCCAGCGAGCAGGCGCCTCCTCAACAACCCCGTCCTCGGTCGTCGGTAGTTGCAGATACTCCTTCTTCTTCAACATGGCGTTGATGGTGTGAATGAGAAACGAACAGTCGTCGAAAGTGGGCACATCAGTGATTTCTTGCTTGCCTCTGGCCACTCTGGGAGGGGGTTTCGGATTGCGCCGGCAAAGCATCACCACTACTACCTCGAGTTCATCCGCAAAACCCACGGCATCCCGTGCCTGTGCCAGTCGATTCTGCCGAAGTTTCAATCGCCGCCCGACAAGTGGCCAGTCGCGCTGCGGTGGCCAGCCAGCCACTGCCGCTGCCAACCTCCTGGCGCAGCCAGTCGCCGCAAACAGCACAGTCGTTGCGGCAGACGTCGTTCAAGAGCGCAAACTCAATTGCGGCGTACTCCGAATCGAGCAGCGCCGGGCCGGCGCAGGCCCGCGGCCAACCGTCTCGCGGCTTACCGCGGCTTCGCCACATCCTGCAGCGTGCACCCCACGCGGCCCACGTGCAATCTGCCGTTCTCCCGCGGCATCGGCGTCCACCTTGTGCCATCGGCAACCGAACGCTCGCAAGCCAATTGTTGTCACTGGGTAACCTTATCGTTACCATTGCCACAGGTTACCATTGCCACAGTCACCACGATGAGCAACCAACGCGGCAAGATCGAGTATGTCATCTTTGACATGGACGGGCTTCTGAGTGGGTTTCAGGCGGACGGTGACGGCATAACTGACGGCAGTGTGAGCTCTCCGCGAGAATGATTGCAGCTGACAACAGTGACTCGGAGGTGCGCTTTGACTTGTGTGCGCGGCGCACCTACGCGGGAACACCACTGACCTCAGCGTATCTACACACAGGTGACAAGTGCGCCGTTCTGGCCTGCATCTCTGCGCTCACACCAGATGACATTCTTGGGCGGTACGGCCTCGAGATGACTTGGGACATGAAGGCCGGTCTCATGGGCAAGGGTGCGTGTACTGGATGAGAAGGCATAACACTGATGCGTGTAGTGCAGCGCGAGGCAGCAGAGTACCTCTTCTCGTTCTTCCCCGGGCTCGAGGAGAAGATCAGTGTCGACGAGTACCTCGAGGAACGCGTCGAGATGCAGGACGCCCTGTTCCGCAAGGTACCTCCTATGCGCGGCGCGGTTGAACTCGTACAGGGCTTGGTGAGGTCGAGTTGGGGAGGGTGACGGTGACTGACGGCAGCACGCGGCGGGGATCCCCATCGCGCTGGCGACAGGCTCGACACGGCGCAACTTTGACATCAAAACTGTGGGTTGTTACAATATGTAAACCTGCACGGGGTGTGATCTGACAGCAGGGCCACCTGCCCGAGATGTTCTCGCTCTTTGACGCAGACGTCATCCTCACCGCCGACTCGCCAGAGGTACCCAAGGGCCGGGGAAAGCCGCACCCGGACATCTACCTCGCGGCCGCGCGCAAGCTGGGGCGGGACGTGGGCCACCCGGACGAAGCGACTGCGGAGCAGGAGGCGGAGCGCGCGCGCGCCCTCGTGTTTGAGGATGCGCGGCCCGGCGTGCGCGCCGGCGTCGCGGCAGGCATGAACGTCGTTTGGGTGCCCGACCCCGAACTCCTCGCGCTCGAACCAGACTCGCACTACGGCGCCAAGCAGGTGCTCGAGCACCTCGCCGAGCTGGATACCACCGAATGGGGCCTCCCGCCCATCAAGCTGACATAGGGGCTTAGCATGCATTCTTGGGGAGCTGAATTGGATTGTCATGGCGGTGTGGTTGTCTAGTACTAGTTGTAACCTGGCGGTTAGAGGGAGGGATGGATTAAAAAACATTATAGTGAGGTTAAAACTGAGAGTCCCCCACGCCAAAAGTAGCCTTCTTAGCTCAGTGGTAGAGCGTGTCACTCGTATTCGTAGTCTCGGAACATGACAAGGTCAGTCGTTCAAGTCGGCTAGGAGGCAAAAGCAATTCCTCTTTTTGCATCAGCAATAGTGTGATACAACCTCCCGTCGTAATCAATCGTCGTCGACAACTGTACACAACGCGCAATGCGCTGCGCACAGCGCACAGTTGTAAGGTGGACACACGCGCTGCGTAGTTGAAGGCGCACACATGCGCCACTGGGCGCAGCGCCTCATTCGTATGCATGCGTGCTGACACACGGTGACATCTCGCACCTCCACCACTCTCCCTCGAACACGTCAAAGGCTTTCTCGAACACGTCAAAGGATCGTTAGATCACGTCAAAGGCGCCGACCTCGCTTGCCTCTGCCAGTCACTTGTTTATTCCCTCGTCACAGCAACCGGCAACCCAAGCTCCGACCACCATCGATGACGACACAGATCAGGCTGTTGTCGCGGACGAAGCATGTGACAAAGGGACCTGGATTCTCTTAGGGTGACAATAATGCGCAATGGGACGAGCGTGTGACTGCGTCAGAGTGCGCGACGGCTTCGAATCGAGCACTGTGAGTGGCTCCGCTGGACGGGTCTGGGCGCTGAGAGCGCAATTAGGCGGTGGGCTGTGGGCTGCGGAATGCGAGGACTCTGTAGCCGCGCACACCGCGCGGTACTTCCAGGAGAAAGCTGAAGCTGGGGGCTGGGCTCGCTCCATGGGCTTCACGCAAGCTTGGCTGCCCATCGGTTCCCCTGTTGTCCAGCGTCATTGTGTGCTTGCGCGTTCGTCAGAAGGGCGCGTCAGCCGCAGCGAGCGCGAAGTGTGATGGATGGCGGGAGCGACCATGACGTCGATGGATGGGTGGGAATGATGTCATGTAGACTCTGCCCCACTCGAATTCAGCCAGTGGCAGTGAGGCACACCTACCGACACGCCAGCCTGTCAACACATCGGCAGCGTTCGTGCCGGCTGTCGCCAGCGCCAGCGCGCAGCTGCATAGGTCGAGTGCTGTGGGAAGCGCCCGGTTGCCTGTGGCAACGCTCGTTCTCGAATGCTATAAGAACACGGCGGCAGAGCGGGTTGTGTCTCTTCATCCCACGACTTTCCAGTTCTCAACCAACTCCCTCTTCGCTCTTCGCTTCACCACCCCCCAACCAAACACATAGCAACAATGTCTGACGCCGGTCGCCAGGGTCTCGGTGACAAGGTAAGTCGTCCATCCCAGCGTTGTCGCGTGAACTTGTACTGACGACTAGCTCGCCTCGGCTGCCAAGCCCGACTCGCAGAAGTCGTACCTCGAGCAGGCTGGTGACACCCTCAAGGGCAAGACCGACAACGCCGCCTCGAACGCCCAGCCCTCGCAGGAGAAGGGTGTCGGCCAGAAGATCGCCGACGCCATCAACCCCAACGCCTCGAACAACCGCGCCTAAGTGCACGCCTCTGGGCTAGTCGACGATGTTGTTAGTTGGATAAGATGCAGCAGTTAAACAATGACTCGGCGATCATGACTCGGAGTGTGGTGGTGAAGAGTGTGGCGACTTATCAGTACACTCGTAAGCACGTTGGCAACGGGCACGCTGCATACAGGCCAGGCATGTGCTGGAGGCATGTGCTGGAAGCATGTGCAGTCCACGTTTGGGTCGTCACGATCGTCACTGCAAGGCGGGACTTCTCGCTCGGGCCATCAGTGTGAAAGACTTCCCCGTCGCCATCCATGGCACACTAGCTACGCACCATGCAAGCACACCAGTCGTTTGTAGCCCAACATTGCAGGCGCTGCGTCGCATGGCCCTTTAGAGTCCAGGCTCTCTCAGAGGGGACGCCACAAGCTCCGTGGGACAACTTCCCAGGGGTCAACGCCAGGTCGACGCCTCGTTACAATGTGCCACGACGGACACGTCTAGTCGCTTGCCTTCGTATTGTCTCTGGTTTCCCCGCCGTGTCTCTGGCGTGTCCGCGCGGATCGCCAGTTAACGTCTGCTGACCAGTCTAACGGGAGGGGACACAATGGGCAATCCTTCACCTTTGGCGTTGTCGCTCACGTCCTCACGGGGTATGTGGATCCGTGGGACGATCTCGGTCCGTGCGGGGCTGATCGCCTGATCGACCAGCCGCGACTCGTGCGACCCTTTCCGCCCAGAGGGACAGGCCAAGCTTGCTGCTGATCTGCAGCGCGTGCCTCCTGCTCGGGCGCTCGGGTTCCTTCCTGGCTGGCGGCGACTTGCTGGTTTCGTGAGGGCGGTGGGAGCCGGTGCAGCCGGCACCGGCGAGGGAGGAGGGCGCGTGCTCTACACACCATTGTCAAGTGGCCGCGAGGCGTTGCTTCTGACTCACCGCGGCGGCGACGCCATGGGGCCTGACCTGAGCTGCAGGCACGGCGGCGGCGCGCAACGTGCGCGAGGGGAGGCGCACAACAGGGGGGAGAGGGTGACTCATTGTGTTCTTCCTCGGCCATGGTCGTGTGCTGCAGGGGACGAGTCGCTATTGTCCGCGTCGGCGAGCATGAGATGGTAGTACAACGCACATTTTGCGAGGGACAAGAAGAACAGCGCTCCGTGCACTACACATCAGCCTCGTCCGCGCCAGAAGCATTTAACAGTCCGCCGACGCACGGCGTCCAGCCCCTTCCCTCACCACCGCGCCTTTCATTTATTTGTGAACTAAACTAACCTGTCTAGACGCAACCATACACCGCCTCTGGCCACCCCTTTCTCTCCTTTCTCGGACACGGCTCGATAGGCGCACACTTTGGCGCGAGCGAAGGAGCTTACAATGCTCACTCAGTTATGGTTCGCATCAGCATCGGTCGTGGCCCTAGTGGCGGGGGGAGCAGCGGCAGCGGCGACGGCGGCCATGGACGGCGGGCGGGGGTTAGGATACCAGGCTGAGGATATGATGCCGGCGCGCGACGCGCGCGGATATGTTGTTCGACGCAGCCGCCATGTCGGACGACGGAGCGAGCAAGTCAAGCGCGAGGACGAGCGGATCCAGGCGCCGGGCGCGAACAGGGTCCTGATCGCCTTCCCCACAGCCTCGGACTGGTGTATGCATGGCTAGGCTTTACGCGTGCTGATGGCAGTCACGATTGGCGCGCTCAATGTCGTCCTGTGGAACTGGGACGACCCGACTGACCCGTCTCTGCGCGTAATCATGTCTCACCCGGACACGAACATGCTTAATGCGCACATCACGCTCGCGGGCAACGGTGAGCCGCCACCACTTGAGCCCGGACTAATCCCAAGTGCAAGCGTCCATGCTCCGCATGACCTACAACGCGACTCTGCCAGGGTACGTTCGCCCTCCCCCCTGCCTCCGCTTCGAGGCTGACGCCAGCGCACGCCCAGGTAAGGGCTACATCGTCTCGCTCGTGGACCGGGATAACGCGTCTCGTGAGTAGCTGGAACCGGAGAAATGCAAATGACACGCCGCAGGAGTCTATGCCGCGTCGCCGCCGTTCGAGCTCAAGCCTGCTGGCGCGGCCCCAACGATACCCCCGACATACGGCCCGCACCACGGGAGCGCAGCGCCTCGGGCTGCGCCCGCGGTCCTCGTGGCCGCCGCAGCGCTCGCGATGCTGGTCATCATCGGTTAGATATGCTTCTTCATGCAATCTTAGTATATGCAGGGTATGTGAGGTGTGCCACGCCTCCGTAAGGCTTCCAGCTCGAGCTCATGGGCACCTGTCCCCTGCAGCCAGGTATAGCCATGTTGAGCCAACCCCAACGACGTCGGAGATCTGAGGTGAGGTCCAGGACAGGGAAAGTACAAACGGCCCTGGCGAAGCCGATTGCATGAGTCGGACAGCCGGAAGACGGATGTCTCTGCATCGAGTGTCAGAGGAGGGGTGCCCCGTGTCCCGTGGGCCTGTTGCCCCATGGGCAGTCAGTCAGAGTCCAGGACATTCAGAGCCATATGCTTCGTCCGCCTGCCTCTGTGTCGGGGCATGAATGAGTCCCGATTTAGCGCGACGGCACATCCTTAGGCTGCGCTAATCGGCCGAGCACACGACAAACACTGGGCAGAGCAGGGAGCTGGGCAGAGCAGGGAGCACATGGACGCTGGACGCTTTGCTGCCACTACTGCTGTCATGGCTCGGGAGCGGGGTTGGATCGCCGCGGTGGGTTATTTAGCGCACAAACCGGCCCACGCCGCTGCCGCCACTTGGCCCAAAGTGGAAGATCAATCACCCATTGACGGGGTCCCCACCATACAACCTAGCCCTGGATCGTGTGCAGCCCACCAAGCCGCTGTCATCATCATCCCTCTCTTGCACGCGCTCATCTTTGTCCTTGTGTCCTTGTGCTCTGCTTGTTGCTCTGCTGCTGCCGCCGCCGCCATGGCGCCCAACTTTTTCCCCGGCGCATTATCAACACCATTCCCGGGGTAAAGCCCTGGCTCGACCTGTGGCCTGCGGGCGCGGCATTCATTCATAGCTAGCTAGCTCGCAGCCGCTGCCAGCCGGTCTTCTACACCCTTGCTGCCTTTACTCACTCGCTGACACTTGCTTTGTTGTTGCTACACTCTTGTTTACCGCACGTACACTCCGCATACCGTACTGCTTTTACTCGACATCACTTACTCCACCATGCGCGTCGCCGTACTCTCCGTGCTGCCACTAGCGCTGCGGCTAGTCGCCGCGATTCCAATGCCACAAGACGATGCGCCCGAGTCCGCGGCTGGCGACAGTACCCAGTCGCCGTCGTTGGAGGCGACGAGCTCAAGCCCCGCGCCGTCGGGACCATCAGGACCGCCCGCGCCCGGCGGCGGTGCGCCCGACGCGTCTAGCTCTTCCGCCGCAGGCAACAGCGACGTTGGCGCCGCCGCGCCCTCCTCGGCGCCAGATCCATTGGCGTCCGTCAGCGTGCCCCCATGGGGCCTGACGCCGCTGTCCACGTCCTACCCGCCCATTGCGGCGTCACCCGACCCCAACACGGGCAAAGCGTTCAAGCCCAAAACGGTGATCACGTTGCCGAACAAGGACTCGTGGTGGACGCTCGACAAGGAGAACACGGTCGAGTGGGTGTGGCACGAGGCCAACAACCAGAGCATTACCCTCGTCCTTTCCAACCTCATCAACTGGAACCTCACGAGTAACAGCGTCATGAACATTGGTGGAAAGTGTAAGTGGGCTTGAGCGTCAAGGGTCAAGCGCTGACACCGCAGTGGACAGCGGACTCGGCAAGTTTACGTTTGAAGGGTTGACGGGCATCGAACCGGGAGGAGGCTACGTGATCACAATGGTCGACCCGACAAACGACACGATGTACTATGCCGAAAGCGACACGTTCGAGATCAAGGCGCCAAATGCGACCCAGTACGGTAAGAGTGGGGCCGCGGGGTTGTCGGCGCCATCAACAGCGGTGGCCGCGGCAGCAGCAGCCGTGGGCCTCATGTCTCTTCTCTAGGCGCCAGACAGCGCACGTTGTATCCTACTCCTCAACTGGGTGTTCCCGCGACGCCATCAGTATACCCCGCGACACGATACCACCGGACAATTTGCTATATTACTTGCTCTTTTCTTCAACACCGCCGCAACCTGGCGTCCTATGCAGCGCGCTGTGGGCGGCTTAGTTGAGTCAGCGCGCCAAGTGTGGCGAGAGTGAGCGGCCATTGGACCAACACTGAACCAAGCCCGCGCCACTGACAATGTTCCCAAGCCACTTACACGTTGATGTGCCTGAGTCCTTACGCCCAGCAAGGAGAGCAAGTTTGCCAGACGCAGTCGTGCTTGATTTGACCAAGACCAGCAACAGCGCGCCGAAAGTCGTGTGACCTTGAAGTCGGAGAGATCACCGGCGAACGATGCGGTGCGGCGAGGCAGTTGTGGCGAGTGGCATTTCGAGGAGAGTCATCCAGTCGAGATTGTTGACGTAGTTCACGTATCCAGTTTGGGCATATCATGGCCAGTCTGACTGAACTCACCAACTCGCCCCTCTCCCGCTGTCTCGCGTAAGGTATATCAGAGGAAGCACCTGGAGTAAGCCACAAAGTACCTGGAGCAAGCCCCCTACTCCCCGGCTCGCCCGTTACAAGAGACATACCGTTTCCACTCGACAGTCTCCATATCACAAGCGATACAGTACGGACTGAATCAGATGCGACAGGCCGCAACGACAGGTCATGGTGGTATGGTGGTGTTGACTGGAGCAGCGCGCGCCCCTGAGGGGTGGGCAAAATGCTTGGCGAGATGGATGTCATGCCGTCGGCGCCATGCCCTGGCACGGGGAAACATTGTTCAAACGTCTTCTATACGCGCGATGAGCCCCTACGCCGAGCACGCCCGCGCAGCCACATCATGAAGGCCACCGCGTTGTAGGCGTGCCTACTTTCCGAGTTGATTGACAGAACAACAACCAAACCCAGCTGTGGCGATGGCGGCACGTAAACCTCCGCGGCAAACGTGACTGTCGCAAACGACCTACTCCGCGAGACCTTGCGGCCACGGACCCAAGTAGATGGCGTGCAGAAGCATCAAGCTTGACCACCGCCTCTGCGCACCGCAGGCATTCCTGTCAGCCGGTAACTGTAGCTGGGTGGCCATGAAGGACGGTTCCAGTGACCACGGCAGCTTTGCTGTACGAGTGCCAGGAGCGTGACGTGAGCGCATGGGAGTGGCAGAGGCACAGCGCAGGCATGTCCAATGGGTCATGCATGCGCACCAGCCAGAGTTTTCAGCCGAAACTCAAACACCTGGAAGCCGGTCCCCAGCCACAACACCCCGGGTTGCGGGTTGCGTCGTGACGCTGGCGCCGAGCCAAGGCGGCGTGTGCCTTGCCTGTCTGGGAAAATGACTTTGCTGCGACGACGACGACGACGGCGAGTCATGTACTACTTACTGGACACAAGGCACGCCGCACCGACTTGATGGGTGGTGTGCCCCAATTCCTCAGAGGCACTCAGCCGTGTCGTAACTGGAGCCCACGAGCGACGACGTTTCAGACACTGCCCCCGGACCCTTTGTTACGACCTCCCCGTCCTCTCGTTATCTCCTCGGCCGTCACCCGCGACCACGGCCACGACCACGACCACGACAACTGCCAGTCACATCAGACTCGTTGTGCTGATCCTGCAGGAGATTACTGCGCACGCAGGCCAAGGCAAGGGACGCTCAAATGTTCCGGGCGGCTTTCCCCTCACTTGCCCTGGTTTCCGGCCGTTGCGACCTGCACAGGTAGGCGGGAGTGAGAATTGTGGTAACAAAAATACTGTCTCGCATGGCATCCCACCATGGCCAAGAGGACGCAGGCTACCAAGTGGCTAACACTTGGAAGAGGGCAATGTATGCATGTCGTATGTAGTGGGGCCTGAGCAAAAGACAGAGTGTGGTGTTGCGTCGTTGTGTCCACGTCAAGACTCCTTCTTTTTGTTTATCACAACTGCAAAGCCTGAGGAATGCGCGCTGCGTCGCTGCAACTGTTGTTCGCGGCCGCTGCCGTTGTCGCCCAAGAGTCGCCAGCGTCGACAACTCCAGCGCCGTCAAACGAGTCGACCCGGCGTGAGGGCACAGATACGTCTGAGCGAACGGCACCCCAAAGGTCTAGCTCGACACTGGCCCCCGAGGCGTCGAGCACGCAGCCGCCGCCCTCGAGCTCACCGGCCGCCGAAGGGGACGGTGCGAGCGTCACCGAGGCGCCAGCGACCGACGTACCCAGAC
Source organism: Cutaneotrichosporon arboriforme (assembly GCA_002335565.1). Taxonomy (NCBI): domain Eukaryota; kingdom Fungi; phylum Basidiomycota; class Tremellomycetes; order Trichosporonales; family Trichosporonaceae; genus Cutaneotrichosporon; species Cutaneotrichosporon arboriforme. Next base: position 1,211,513 of record BEDW01000005.1, on the reverse strand, counting down.
CCAGCGGTAATTCCACAGTCGACAGCACCGCTGGCAACGCGACACACTCTACCGCCGACGCCACTGGCAACGCCACCTCCGTCTCTACATCATTCACACCTCAGTCGCTGCCGGTCGAGACGGGCCCAGACGTCATCGTCACCACCGCAGTGCTCACCATAACCAGTGGAGCGACCTCTGTCCCCGACATCCCTGGTCTCGGGGACGCGATCGGCTCTTCCATCGACGCCGCAACGATCACGTTCCCAAAGTCGTCCGACTACTGTGCGTCGTCGCTTTGTTTGCGATGGCCACTGACAAACAGGGGTGCTCCAGGGGCAAGACGTGCTGCAGTGGGAGCCGGCTGTCGGCGTGCCCATCCGTGTACGGCTGATCAACGACGACGCAGAGCTCCTTCCACACCCATACGACATGAGCGTAAACGGTGGGTTTGTCCGGTTAACGCCCCGTTGACAGCAGTGCCGTCAGGCTTTACGTCCATGTCGCTCTCCGCGATGGCTCCGTGCGTGTTGCCCTCCGCTCCTGTAATCCAACGTCTAACGCCAGCGCCAAGGCCGGGTCAGGGTTTAAGCTTGTGCTCATGGACATGGCAAACTCGACAGGTGAGTCCGCACGTCGCACGCGAGTGTCCATGTAGCGGCACTGCGCTCGTCCCCTGTGGATTTTCCGTGCGCGTCGATCGATATTAGGCATGATCATGTCGCCGCTGCTGTAATGGGCCAACGGGCCCGGGGCGAGGCAACATTAGCCTCACGTGCAGAGCAGTGTTTCCCAGGCGTGCCTGTAGCGTACTCCCACCACCGCTTTACTCGGCTGCACCCAGCATTGTTACCGCCACGACCGACCTCGTTGACACCCGCAGTTTACGCTCAATCGGAGGAATTTGAGATCAAGGAGGAGGGGACGGACGCAGTGCTCCCGAGCGGATACGAGTCGATGGGGAGTAGCGGAGGTATGGTGCAGGCATCGGCGACGAGCGGCGCTGTGCGGCGGACCCATTCGACGGCGGCGGGCGCGCTCGGCTGGACCGTAGGCGCCGTCGTTGCTGGCGCCCTCATCACTGCATTGCTATGAGGTCGCTTTACTTGGGTGCGAGGTGGTGGTGAGGAGAGGACAATGTCGGGTGTTGTGGCCTGGCTTGTACTTGTAGACTGCAACTAGACGACTGTGTACTACCTGTATCGCAACCAGTATTTAGAGCTGATTTCTTGCGACGCACCGCGCACCGCCGCACTGAGCCGCCGCTGCCACAAGCGCGCCGGCGGCGGTCCAGTAGGACAGGTAGGACAGGTAGCAGGGTCATGGTTGGGGTATGGTGGCGGCCACCTGTTCCTGAATGGGATTGGGCCACCACCCTCCTCCGACGACAAAATGTAAACAAATCCATCCCTGGCGAGGGGCTCTGATTCGCAACTGGAGATGGAAACTGCGGCGCTCTCAATCTTCACCACAGGAGTGTGCAGATCACACTACTCTTAATGCAACGAACATGCAGCAGGTAGTGACGAGCAAGCCGGAGTGTGCAGTGAAGGCTCTACGGGCTGAATCGGGAGCGAGCGGGGCGCGAGAGGGGGTGAGGGGTTTCCCGTGGCTTGAAACCAGCCCTCGTCTTGCCTAGGATCCAAGGAACGCCTCCCCACCCAGCATGCGACACACAGACAACGGTCCCATCCCACAGAACGACACAGTTTCCCCTCTCACTGTGCTCCCTTTTATCCTCCTCGCCCTCGTTGCTCGTCGCTCGTCGTCGCTATCCCCGTTCACCTCCTCACACTCGCTCACTCTCACCCCCTCACCGACTCCTGCTACCAACCCACCCGGTCATTATGCTCGTCCGCGCCATCGCCCTCCTCGCCGCCGCCTCGGCAGCGCTCGCCCAGTCCCAGATGCCAATGAAGGTCACCCAGCCCAACAAGAACTGGTGGTGTACGTCTGTTGTTGTTACAGCTGCACCAGGTCCAGACAACTTACACCACAGTCATTGTCAACTCGCAGAACACGCTCTCGTGGGAGGGCAAGGTCCCCTCGGACGCCATCCCCGAGGGCCAGTTCCTTGCCCTCCTCACCAACCCCGACGTCAAGCTCCTTACGGCCCCTACTGCCATTGACACCATGAGTGAGTGTGCCGGCAATGCGGCAAGGGAGCATTGCTGACGTCCCAGCCCAGGGTTACGACTTCTCGCGCCTCCTGCAGTCGTGAGTTGTTGACGCCTGCCGCCCTTCGGCTAACGTGCAGCAACCAGGCCAACTGGAACCCCGGCACCGGCTACAAGATCCAGCTGACCAACCCGATCAACCAGACCCGTGCGTGCCCTCCCCCTCTTGGCAATATGTGACGACGTACTGACGCCCTCCGCAGAGGTCTACGGCGAGTCGGAGGAGTTTGAGATCAAGCCCGCAGGCTCGACTTACCCCGTGTCGTCGGCTGCGCCTTCCGGCTCGGCGACTGGCGACGCTTCTGGCTCTGGCTCGGGCTCTGGCTCGAGCCCTGCCGTTCCCACCGCGACTGACAAGGGCTCGGGCGCCATGGGCATGCACGCCCCGGCCTTTGCCGCCGCCGCCGTCGGTGTCGCCGCTTACGTCCTGGTCTAAGCTCGGCGCTCATTCCATTGGGGACACTGGTGCGATCGTCAAGGTGCGATCGTCGTACCACGTTAGATCTCCCCCCCTCTCGAATCCGTCACCTGCTCCCATAACCCACAAAGACGGGCAGGCCGGATTCGGCACGACCGACTTGGATACATCCCAAGTGGACATTGCTCTGTAGCTGGGTTCTAGTAGGACGTCGAGATAGCATAGGAATGCATAATAGCTGGACCATGACAGACACCCCAGCGACTGTTGTCAGGGCCAATGTTTTGTTTTGCTGTGCTGGGGTTCCCATTAGAGTGGGGCACCACAGGACGGAAGCAAACTGGTAGAACAATCACGCCACAACCTTCCCACGGTGGTAAATCCAGCCCCACCCCACACACACACAGCCAGAGTGCATACCGTCATCGCTCGACCATTCTCTCTCCCTCTCCATCGTTCATCTCGTCCACATCACCATACCTTGTCAGTAGTGCAACATCGTCCAAGCCGGGGTCTTGACCTTTGCCTATTCACCTCCTCACCTCAACGCCCCCCCCCAGCACGTCCGTCTCGGTCGTGTGTCGCCCTCGCCCACCTCGACCGCCATGGACCAGCCAAAGCCGCGGGTCCAGGCGCCAGCGACCTCTCTCGTGAGTAGCCACCACCCCCGTCTGTTCGCCTTCCTTTGCTGGCGCCGCCCACCCAAGCCCAATATTGCGCTGACATACCCCCAGCATGATCTTGTCGTGGACTACGTGATCAACAATGCATATGCCGGCACTGCGCGGGTACTGGCGGCGGCCAAGCCCGAGTTGGGGGGCGCGTCGTCGTCCCTAGCGTCGTCGTCGTCGCCTACACCGCGCGAGATGGAGGTTGATACGCGCGAGCCAGCTCTCGGGAGCACGCTAGACAAGCTCAAGGCGAGCGACAAGGACGCCGCGGGCGCGATGGATGTGGACAGCGACGACCGGCCAGGAGGCAACGCCGACGAGAACGGGCGTGCCGACTCGGCCGACGCCCCCCTCGACGAGGCAGCGCTCTTATCTATCGAGCAGCGGCGATGTGCGTTACTTTCACCGGCAGTTGCCACCGAGTTGCGGGCCCCACTGCTGACACCTCCCCGCAGCTATCATCGACTACATCCTGAGCGGCGCAATTGTGCGTGCCGTCGACGCCCTCCAGACAAACTTCCCTGGAGTCCTGAACCCCAAAGCCGCGGAGACAAATGGCGCTGCTGGCCCAACGTCGTCGTCGTCGTCATCGGCCACTTCGTCCCATCGCACCGTGTCCAACGGGGCCAGGGGCAACGGCGCAACAGGCAACAGCAGTAGTGGCGGCAGCTATGGCGTTGCGCCTCGCCCAGCGCGGACAAGCACGTCGCCCGGTACACCAGGCGACAACCACTCGACGCCCGTGTTCGCGCGCAGCACCGAGGCAGACCACGTCCGCCTCAACCTGCAAATACAGCAGTTTATTGAGAGTTTCAGGCAGATTGTGCCGAGCGCGCCGAGCTCGCCAACGAGCTCGATTGGGAGTCTGAACGGGAGTTCGAGCGGGAGCGGGGGCGCGGCGCTTGAGGCTGCCCTGCTCTCATTACAGGGCCTGCACGCCGACGCGACGCGCCTCCGCCCAGACCACCGCGCAGTGTACCTCCAGGAGATCAAGGACGTTGGCGGGCTGCTGGCGTACACCGACCCCGAGAACAGCACGCTCGGCGGATTCCTCGACCAGGCACGCCGCATCGCCCTTGCGCAGCAGGTCAACGCCGCCATTTTGCGTAAGTCCAGCTGATTCAAAGTGCTGACAGCTAGGTTCTCAAGGCCGCGCCGTCCAGTCCTACCTCGAGCAGATTGCGCGCCGCACGTCTGCCGTCTACGAGACCATCACGGAGAAGGCCATTGACCCCCACCCGGCGTGGACGGGCAGCGACGCAAAGGGCGCCGCGCACTGGCGTATCGCCGAGCAGCTCAAGCGCCGGCCGTTCCAGCGCGGAGGCTTCAACCTTCACGAGTTTGTCTGGGAAATGGCCTAGCATCGTCGCAGCCCTTGTTCGCCAGAGGAGCTGCGCCAACCGCCCCTCATCAGCATCGCCCACCACTGTTGGGCTGTACTTCAGTTGTAGAGTCTCTGCATGTGTGATATACCTCAACTGTAAACTGATACATCATGTTCGAGACATGTCTATGCGCCGACCCAGACATCACCAAGCGTGTCCCACTCACGCCCTATGCTCTCCGAGTCCATGAGGAGGACACGCACGCCGCCTATCTCGGCGAGACCCTCGTCTAGGCCGAGGATACGCAGGGGGACCTCGTACACGGCCTCCCAGCGGTTATGTGTCGCTGCGCCCGGCGTCTCGGCAGCGTACGACGTGCCCGGGCGTTCACGGACGAGGCGGAAGTCTGCTGGCTGGGGCACGACGAGCGTGGGACCAATATGCGTCACGCGACCGACGGGGACGGGCGGCGCCTGCATCGTGCCTGGCGCCGAGACGAGTGTCGCGCCCGCGAGCCGCTTGGCGAGCGGCACTGGCGGGCGCTCGAGTACCGGTGGGGGCGGGAACGTCGCGTATATCGGTGGCGGGGGCAGGACGGGGGGTGTCGGCGTCGTGGCGGGCGACGGCGAGCCTGCTATGTGGCTGACGGCGGCATGCCGCAGTTGCGCCGACACGGGCGTCATTGGCCGCGAGGGGATACCGGGTGAGAAGGGGCGTACGCCGCCGCCGTCGCCCCCACCACCGCTGCCGACGCGGGGCGTGCCGGGTGGTGCGCCGGCGATAGACGAACGCACCGAGGGTGCCGGCGAGGCCGCGCGCGCCTGTGGGGTCGCGGTCCGGCTTGGCGGCTGGACCGCCACGACTGGCGGTGGGACAGGCGCCACGGCTGCTGGCGCGAGGAACTGCACGCCGAGACGTAGTGGCGCGGGCGCGTGCGTGTGCAGGTGTACCGGCTGCGACCTGACGCCGACGCGCAGCGCAAGCTCGTGGACCTCCTCGCACGGCGCCGCGCGCCCGCCAGACACGGTCAGGTCGTACTCCCACTCGCCCGATTTCGGTGGTACCGGCGGAAGCGAGGAGCGCGCCGTGCCAGGCATGCCCTGCACGCTCGCGGGGCGGGACGGTGGTGGCGCGTGTCCGGCCGGCGTGGCTGCTGGCGTGCGCCGGTTCAGCATCGAGGTAGTGAACCGTCCTGGTTCTCGATACGCGCCCGACACCCACGAGATGTCGAGGCGGCCAAGAGGTACGACCGTACCTGTCGCGTACGCTGGTGGAAAAACCGAGTACTCGAGCCGGCCTGGCGGCTCGTCGATGGGTACGCCGCCGCCTAGCGCCGGACTCAGGACAAACAGCCGCTGCATCGTGTCCCCTGGCCGCAGTGACGCGCCGTTGATGTCGCTCGCGTCGACCTCGTCCACGCTCACGTCCGGCTCGTCCTTGCCTTCTGCCTCATCAGCTGTCGCCGGGGCCGCCGCCGCCGCCGCGGCGTCATCGACGCTTCCGCTTCCCAGCGACCGAGCACGCAGCCCCGCATTCGCCAGTAGCGTGATTGGGCCAAACATCATCGCTTGCGGCGAAACGTTCTGCATCAGAACCTCGAGGTACACGTCCCCGCGGCGTTGTGCCGACAGCGCCGTGTTGGGGTTGGTCGGGAGCTGGACGCGCGTCTTGATCGCGAGCGGCGCGACAGCCTGCGCGTCAGCATCAAACACGTCAGTTGAGGGAGACCCTACGTTGAACTTGAGGAAACGCTGGAACGTCCGGCGGCCCTCGGGTGTCTCCCACGCGACGCTGCAGATGAGGATATGTGATCCGAGTTCGGCAATGTCGTGCGCGACGTCGAGGGCGACGGCGTCGCCCGGCGCGAGGCGGGGTAGCGCGTCCCAGGGCCTGTCCTCTGCCGAGGAAGGGTCGCGCTCTTCTTTCTCTTTGGCCGCCGCCGCAGCGCCGTCGTCATCGTCGCCGTGCACAGCCTCAGCGAGGCGCGTGCGCGCCGCGGGACTCTGGACTTCAAGCATCATCTTGGCGCCGCGTACCGCCTCGCCCGAGACGTTACGCAGGCGCACGCTCGCGCGCATCCGCTCGCCAAGCAGCGCCGTGCCGTACGGTCCTGGGTAATTTGACGTTGGCGATAGTACCAGCCCGCCGCCGCCGCCGCCGCCGCCGCGGCGCTCGGACAGCGGGGGTGCCTCGGCGGCGAGTCCGGCGGGCGGCACGTCCTCGCCGTCGCCCACGGGAAGCCCCGGTATCAGCGGCCCCGGGGTCAGAGTCAGCACGTCCAGACTCAGCGGCAGGTCCATGGCGCGTGAGTGTGGGCGGGCGGTGATGGCTGGAGTGGATGGAAGAGAGGTGAGGGTGGAGGTGCTCCGCGTTGGCGTCAACACGGAGGGTTGCGCCTGGTGGAGGTGTTACACCACCCCATAGTGAGGCAGGTGGTCGGCAACACGACAGCGTAAACGGGCGTCGAGAGATAAGAAACCACTTTGACATTGGCCAGCAACTGCCATTGGGGGCTGCCAGCTTGACAGGTTGTCCCTTTTGAGATAAGTCTGTTTACAACAACAGCTCGGGAGCGGCGCCGGCAAACGGCGTGGACTGGGCACTGGACCGTGCAGGAGGTCCAGGACCCCAGTCTTCCCAATGGGAGACGCCTGTCCCGGTTCATACCGGCAAGCCGTTAGCTCCCCGGCGGCTCAATCCCAGCCCAAGCTCTCAACTTTGCCCATCTCACCCACCCGACCGGCGACTAACCCCTCTCCCGCCCCTGCCACGCCGCCCTCGCCGCCTCCGTGGCCAGCGCCGACTGATCCCCTGCCCCCGCCTCGAACGTGCCGCCAGTGAATGGGAGACGTTAGACGCCCTTGGTCGCCTAACTCCAATGACCTGCTCACCCCGTTCCACTCTGCTCTACTTCAATGTGCTCTTGTAGTCAAATGTACTGAAAAAGCAAGGCAGCTCACACTGTGTGGCGTCAGATCCTCACCTCACTGTTATTGGCGTCCTGTAGCATCACGCTACCCTCGTGAATTTACAGTGCGGGCTTCCAAACCCACCTCCCAGCAACTGCTCTGGACACATTGTACATAACTATTAGGAGGGCACCGGACACGATGCTAACCACTACAGGAGACCACAGTCGCGGAGGTTGTTCTGGAGGATGACGTCGTGTACGGCCGAGACGACAAAGGAAAGCTGGCGTGTGTCTGTTGCGTCGGTGTAGTGGGCGTAGATGGACTTTGCCGGGTTCTGGTTGAGGTTGACAAACTTTTGGAGGAGGAAATCGCACGCGGCGTTGTAGTACTCGTCGCGGCTCTTGGCCTCGCACTTAAAGTCGGGGAACGTGTTGGAGAGGGGCGACGTGGGGAGCTTTGCCTTGAACAAGTCAATCTTGTTGAGGAAGAGCATTATCGACGTCTTGATAAACCACCGCGAGTTGGCGACGCTCTCAAACAGCGTCATGGCCTCCTGCATGCGGTTTACCGTCTCGTCCTCGTACAGCATCTGGTCGTACTCGCTGATCGCAATCAGGAACACGAGCGCAGTGACGTTTTCAAACACGCCAAGCCACTTGCGACGCTCGGACCGCTGCCCACCCACGTCGAACAGCTTGTACTTGAGCTCTCCGATCTGGAAGTGCGTCTCGGTGATACCTGTTGTCTTGACGCGTGCACGCAAAATGTCCTGGTCCGTGGGCACGTAGTTTGGCTGCTCGAGGCGCGCAATGGCGTCGAAAAAGTAGGCCGCAGAGTCGTTCAGCTGCAGCTCGTTGCGGCGCGTAAACGCCTCGCGCACGCCCTGGTCCTTCCACAGACTCTTGATCGAATCGGCGAGGACGGGCGGGAACCGGTCGCCCTCGATCAGGACAGGCGCGCCCATGATGACGTGGTACCTGTCCTGGTTGTTGGGGGCGATCTCGAGACCCATCCCGACAACACCCTCGAGCAGTACGCGCATGCTCTGCACCGTGTTTGAGTAGACAATCTCCCGGTAGCTATCCCGTTCATCCACGTCGTATGGCCTGGCGCATTAGCAGTTGTCCGAGTACCGCCCACTCACTTGTTGTAGATGAGTCGCATCTGTTTCAGCACGGTCGACTTGCCAGATTCACCCGCGCCTATTCATGTCAGTCCGCCACGCCCCACGCAGCGCTCACCAAGCAAGAGCATCTTGACCTCGCGGGCCATGTTCTGGCGGTCGCGCTTGAGCTGCTCCTCGATCTCGGCATTGCCTGTGGGGCGTAAGTACACTGTTGCAGATGGGGCCAAAGGAGGGGGAAAAGTGTGGCAGGGGCGCTGTTGCGTGTCTGTGTGCTGGGCGGGCGACCAAAGGGACGCGCTCACGATCTCCGTGGGCCGGCCTTGGGACACTTACGAGCTTTTGCTTCGGCGTCCTCGTGTGACGACTGTGTGCAGCCCATGTCGGTGTCGTCGTCAAGAGTAATGTGCTACACAAAAGATGGTATCTCCAAGGCCCAGGATAAAAACGCAGAAGGACAAGAGCCGTCGTCTGTCCGTCGAGAGAGAAAGAGGGGCAGGATCAAGGTGGCCAGTGCTCAGCGGCAGGGTCGGAGACTTGATCGCAGACGCCTCGTGAGTCGTCTGCCTGGGTAGTGACTGTCCTTGTTCAGGGCGCGGCCCTTCACCAAAGCAGCAAAAACGACTGTGTCTGGGGTTACCGCGCGTGGGCGGCAGAGGACCGAGCGCACGCGACTTTGTGGATTGTGAGACACCACTGCGGACAATGCCCACGGGTCTTGTGTGTTTCCAGGTGTGGTGCACAACGATGCGCAAACGATGGCCGCAGGGGGTAATCTTTGTCCGGCTGTCGACGATCAGGCGGAAGGCTCGCAGACGGTTAGCGATGCGCGGTGCGACAGGTTGTGACAGGTGCCAGTGTACGGCGCAGCGTGGGCGAATGTCGTTATTAAGATGAGTCGTGCAACAAGGAGAGAGTGAAAGAGAGAGAGGATGGAAGGTAGCAAGAAAAGAAACCCATGCTCGACAACGCAGGTGGGGCGGGGTAAGCGTGGGTGAGTGGAAACCGTGCCGAGTGCGCGGGGCATGATCTCTTCAAGAACAATAGGTTAGAGGCGCATGGTGGTATGTGACAGAATATCGGCCCAGGGCGGCCGCATCTGAGCAGTCCACCACCGTGCGCACGAGTCGCATCTGAGCATTCTTCACACTGTCAGTGTGCACAAACTGGGCTCAACAAGCTGCTCAAGCCCAGTGGCGATCCAAGCGCTGCAACCAACGCTGGTACCTCCTTTTTGCCCCGCGGAGGCGAATGTCTCCGCACATTGCAAAGACAAAGGGCACAGGCTCCGAGGACGCCAGCGCAAATGGGACCGATAAACCAGGACATGAAATAGGATCACCGTGCGGCATGTCGCCTGGTTTTGGCCAGAGGATGACACTGCGCCTGGGAAAAGAAAAGAGGGGAAGGGGGGAGGCGCCAAGGCGTCGTAGCGGCAGCGAGGCGCACGACGTTTGGGGCCAGCGGGGCTCGTGTCGTGGGAGGTACTGGGGCTCCTGCGCTGCGTGGCGTCGCTGGCGTCCATCGCTGGGGGTACGCGGCATGGACAACTTCCACATCTGCGTGGGGAGTGAAGGGGGAGATGAAGAGCAAAGTAAGTGCGCTGAGGAGACGGAGATATGGCTGGGTGGTCAAAGCTCGGCATGGCGTCAGCCACCTGCAGGTGAGCTCGGCGGTCGGCTCTGGCGTGCTGCCCGTTGAGGCGGCGAGCGTTGGCGCTGGCCGGCACGGGGCGTCCAAGGGGTGTTTCATGTTGCAAATGCTCGGCTGAGAGCCGAAGCGCTCGAGCCCACGCCGAGGTACATGGTGACCTGCTTTGCAGACGTGCACACACGTCTGCGCACAGGCAGTAACGGCGATTGAGCATGGTGAGGTGGGTTGGATGGACAAGACAATGGCCAAAGGGTTTCTGTCCTTGAAACGCCACTTCGGCGAACCGGGGGGAGCTGATAAGCTGATTAGGCGAGATTACAACAAGACTATTACCTCTTGGATCTAAATAACTTTGTAAGGACCCATATCTTCCCACGGTCTCTTTCCCGTCGCCATGACGACTATCGGAATTGACCGAAGTGCATCACACGCGCCCATCGCATAGGTTCAACCGCCGGCGTGCGGCGGCATGCGCGGCAACGACTAGAATAGGCCATGCGGTGCACAACTATTCTCGCAACCACCCACTTCGTCTGCACACGATGAAGGACACCGACTACGTTGAGAAACAGCCGCTGGTCGGCGGCGGTGGCGACGGGGACGACGGGCTGCCCGTGCCGTCGACGGCGCATCGTTCGCCAAAGACATGGCGTACCCGCGCCGGCCTGTTCCTCCTCGGCGTGGGGACGCTCGTCGCGCTGCCGTACGTGGTCAACTGCCACAGGGGCGGCTTCGCGCTCGCTGGCGTTCTTGAGAGTGACGCCCACACGCAAGCCTACTTTGATGCGGTCAAGGATAAGGGATACCAGGTCTTTGACAAGGGGTGTGGAAAGCACCGAGATGGCCACGAACACCACGATGGTCACCACAAGCAGCATGGCCACGATGGTCACCACGGAGGACACCGTGAAAGTCACCACGGCAACGACGACGACCGCGGCCACCTGAAAGGTCACCATGGATCCCACCATGGCCACCACAAAGGTCACCATGGCCACCACGAACACGATGGAGACCACCACAAAGGCCACAAAGACCACCACGGCCACCACGGCCACCACGGAGCTCACCACCCCGGTAACGGCAAAGACAAGCACCCAAAACACCCGAAACACCCAAAACACCCGCGCTGGATCTCGCCGCAGCGCGCGGAAAAGATCTACCTGTCTGTACCGGACAACTCGTCGGCTGCTGAGGCGTCGCGGCGGTACACGTCGCACGCGCACCCTGCCGGCAGCGGGTGGGACTACGTGAC